>CM060833.1:105552500-105785000 GCA_030762175.1 Metallyticus violacea
GCCAATCTGTGAAACACATTGGCGTCGTAACCCATTAATGGAAAAGGAAGTTGAAAAGATATTGATATTGTGAGTAAGAGTGTGGTGAATATAAGATGAATTGTGGCTGTGAACATTGCAAAAAAGGCAGTTCAACAGATAGTGCAGATAAAACTGAGACCTCAGCTTCGGGCATACAGTCAGTTCTGGATTAAGGTATTTGTACATATCATATATATGAGGTGGTATCCACAATATTCCGGACTGGTGCTGCCATCTCGACAGTAGTTGTAGTAGAGTTTTTTTATCGCTAGATGGCAATACTAGAATGAGTAAGTGTTTAAAGTTTTATGCAGCTGGGTAGATGTGTTAAGATTCTATAGTACTTTTCATGATACTCTGTGTATAGCGTGTGGCGATTTTACGATAGATCCAAGATTAGAACAGAGAGTGTGCACCAAATTCTGTGCAAATCTCGAGAAAAATGCTACGGAGATCCTCGCAATGATTCAATAAGTATTAGGGGGACATAGCATGAGCCGCACACGTGTGTTTGAGTGGCGTGCTCTTTTCAGACCCGGGCGTACAATTATTGAAGACACCGGTAGGCCCGTCAGCTGCACAAAGCCCGACATTGTTGGCAAAGTTCAACACCTCGCCCATGAGGATCGACGTCGAACCATTGAAGACCTTGATCATGAAGTGGCAATTGGTTATGGGACATGCAAACAAACTTCAACTGATGAATTGGGCATCCATCGTGTCGTCACAAAATTTATGCCAAGGATCCTGACTGCTAATCAGAAGGCGCAGCGTGTTGAAGTTTGCACGGAGCTTCGTCAGGCCGTATCAATGACCCAACCTTCTTGTCCCGGGTCATCGCCGGCGACGAGAGCTGGATGTACGCTTAAGACCCTAGGACAAAACAACAATCCTCCGAGTGGAAGAGCTCGAACTCACCAAGACCAAAAAAAAAAAAAAAGCGAGACAAGTGAAGAGCAAAGTCAAGAGCATGCTCCTCGTTTTCTTTGATACCAAAGGGGTTGTGCACAAAGAATTCGTCCCACCAAATCAAACAGTGAATTCCACGTACTACTGTGACGTTTTGCGACTTCTCCGTAAAAATGTGCGGAGACTACGGCCCGAACTTTGGCGACAAAGGAACTGGCTGTTGCATCACGATAATGCACCCTCTCACAATTCCTTGTTCACAAGGAGCTTTTTGACGAAAAACAACATGACGATTGGCCCCCACCCACCGTGTTCGCCTGATTTGGCACCCCTGCGACTTCGCTGTATTCCCCAAACTGAAAATGAAGTTGAAAGGACGTCGGTTCGACACAATTGGGAGGATTCAAGAAGAAACGCTGTCTGTGCTAAACACCCTCAAAGAACATGCACTTGGAAAATGGCAGAATCGCTGGGACCGGTGTGTACATGTGAAAGAGAACTAATTCGAGGGTGACGGCGGTCATTAGTCTCAAAGTAAGTTTTTGACCAGATGGCAGCACCAGTTCCGAATATTCTGGATACCACCTCGTAATACAGAAATAATACATACAATTACGGTGTTGGTAATTATGTTTTATTAACTCCCTAACAGTTCTTGATGCTTTTATGATCATGCTGTACTCTACACTCCTCCAGCTGACTCGCCATGCAGAGAGAGATTAGCGACCTCACCTGAAAACTTCAACGTTTCATCAGAGGGATATACTTCTCATGCATGACGTCATGACGATTGTTTTGTTATGTTGATTTGTTTTATTTAAGGACGCTCTTTAACTCAGGTCATAGCGTCTCATTCAATTCCTGGTTTGAAAAGGCCGATAAATTTTGCTCATAGGCCTCTTCTTTCAGGCTTAAAGTTATTTTTCGTGCCATAAATCTACAACATAAAACCCACAGCTTTACTTCCCTTCCGAATTAAGCCTACTTAGGACTTTTACCCCCGTGAAATCTGTCGACCCTGGCCGGGATTGCACCCGGATCTTGGGTCTACGAAGTAAGTATGGTTGCCACTAGACCACCATGATCCACTAGTTCTGTGTTATTTCTGTGTGTTTTAAAATAGTGCTTCCCCACAAAATAGAGCAGAACATAATTACACGTTTTGAAATAAACTACACCACCGTAATAATGCATTATTAACTGAAATAAATTGTGTTTTCCATATGCAACTAAGACTTATTTTTATTTTTTATAAATTCAAACAACAATAAAAATAGTCAAAGTTGCTAAGCATCGACAAAAAATGAAATATGTGATCATAACAGTTGTCTTAAACTTTGTCATAAGTTATGGGTGCCATTTAAAAATTCAAAGTGGGAGTGGCTAGAGTGAAGAGTGAAAGCTAAACCTTAACGAAAATTATTTTTAAACTCCCCCTTCAAAATATAAATTGGTATTTAAATTAAGTTTATTTTAAACAGATAGTTATTGGGATTGGCAAGGGGCGTATAATGAAAGCTTGTCAGCAAATTAAAGGGTAGACAGACTTGGAACTCTTGAGTTCCTGAGGCGAACAATGTTAATAAATAATATCTACAAAGAACACTTCCATTGCACTGATAACAAATGGTCCATATCAGGTTTTTATTTTAGGACTATTGACACATGAGCTTTTTATTATTTTGATCGACATTACCTGTGAAAGTATGTGATCCTTTGTTTTAAACAGCCCGTATACAGCAAGAAAATGCAAATGTACTTAATGTTGGTATCCAATCGTACAAGCTTTACATGATTTGCAACTTAAATTATCAATCAATAGACTAAGACATACTATGACAACACCACGTAGCATGCAAACCATGAAATGCAAGGAGATGGTAGTGCATGTCAGTTTTGTATATTTCACGGTTAAGTAAGATGTGAGCGCCAGACCAGAGGAACCGAGAAAGTTGTTGTACATATTTGTATTAATCCGGTGATCGGTAAAGCGACGGCACATGATCTGCTCTTGCTGATGTACACTAAACAGAATTGGAGCAGTGCTGCTAATATAATTTCAGAATAAGGCAATACTACAAGTATGCCCCTGTTGTGCTTCAAGGTATTCGGAACATTGCTATAAAACGCAAGTTACCATGACCGCTTATAAAGTAGATACAGCCTTTTAGAATAACTTAAGTTCCAATTTGTAGAAAACTGCTTTAGAATATCTGCATAAAGACAACTGTAATTACTCAATGTCTGAAAGCCAAGTACCTAAACTTTGGTGGATGGTTTCACAGATGTTTCAAGGGGTATTTGTTCAAGCGTAGGAAATACGAAACAGAGCTCGAGCGACGTTTGAAAAAATCGGAGTCTACCAAAAGCAGCAGCAGCAGATGACATATTTCAGCAACACAATAAAATAAAGCCTCAACAGGCTCACGGGTTCATGATTTTATAATACTGTAGCTCTGTTGGACTTAATTCAAAGTATTAGATTATATATTTCACAAAAAATTATTAAACAAACAAACATATATATTCAACAATAAAATTAAAAAATATCACTTTCATCAGAAATTTACCAAATTTCTCCTCCCTTTCTTTGCCTCCCAGCAGAGCCCAGCATGACAGCCTCCCTCTACTCCATCATGTCAAGGAATGGATAGATACTTTATCCCTCCTTCTTCCGTATCTTTAGGTTCAGTCAGTATATGATTCGTGCTCCTCACAAATGTGGAAAATTCTCCGTTCATAGACGTCGGTGATCTTAATCATCCGCCATTCCCCAATTCTGAGCCAAGCGAACACCTGTCCCTGTTTGGTCCCTGTTTTGGTGCCCTGCTCCATCCAGTATTCAGATTTTAGCCCCACTTACACTTCTAGCGAAAGCACTGCTCTGCACTGCGCAATTTTCTGCTGCTTTTCATTATCTCTCAAGCTATTCTTAACCTTCCTTTCTCCATGTTCTGTTCTGTTTCCCTGACCCGCACTAAAAATGGAGCCTTTCCCTAATTTTTTTTTCAGTCGCTTTCTTAATTTAGATGTCCATGTCATGTTCCATTTCATCCCAAGATGTCATGGCAACACAATGCCCTAATTAAAATTTAATTTCCATGAATAATTCGGAATCAGTACTTCACTACCCTATTTTTCACTCTATGGTCTCGCTGTAGGACTCCAATTCCCCTTTAACTCCCCAATTCTCTGTGTCCCTCTCAAGACCCAAAATTCCTTTCAGAAAGCATACCCTCACTGAATCAAAATCTGCAGTTTGTTCCCATCCCAAAATGTCATTGTGGGTCTTACTAGTGCCCCATAGGTGATTTCCAGTACACCCACAGGTATATCTGGGCTACGCAAACGCAGGTTTCTGCTGTTTTCGCTCCTGCTTCACGCTTTGTCATTTAATAATACCTTATTCCATCTTCCGTTCATCGTAAAAGTAATGCCCAAGTATACATTTTACGTTGTCTGTCGTCTGTCCCGCGTACATTGATGTCTCTACCAATAATCAATTCACTTGAAAGTAATTTTTTTGCATTATTCATATTAACGGTGAGCAGCCACTCATTGCAGTAGGTCCCAGAGTCCTACAGTCCTCTCTGCAGGCCATTAATCGTCGTACAACACAGTATCATATCATCTGCGGACAAAGGCGTTGGTACCATCACCATGATGTGCTATGTACATCGCCTACATCGACACAACGTTGTAGCAATTTTTACATTCGGCGCCTCTTCTGTAATTTAATATTTATAAAAACCATTTTAATTTGTTTTCAGCAGGGACATATAATTCTTTATTTGACTTTGTAGATAGTAATGATAACCGCAGTGACCTATATTTAATTGTGTAAATAGTAAAGAGAGATTAAGATTTTTAGATTGGAATCGGGAAATGAATGCTAATATAACACTTGCAGACTTTTCTTGTTATGTAAGAGCAAAAGTGAAAAGTGAACACCTGACATTCAAAGCTACCAGCAGTGTTTTTTTTTTTTTTTTTTTTCTAGCATCGGTGATCATGGTTTTTACGTTGTGTACGTTATTCTGCTAAATTTTCACGCCTTTCCAGCACATTCTATACCAACCTGCCAATCAGCCATGGGAATTTTAAATGTTTAAAGCCGGCGATGGTCCGGAGCATATGTGGGTAGACCCCAGAAGGCTCGGTGTCAACATGTGGGTACCCAAGCCAAGAGGTTGTATATAAAGAGGCAAAGTCGCCCAGTATCAAGCTTTCTAAAACATTAATTCTTGTCAAACGTTCTAATGCATTCTCGACACATTCACAAACATTCTAAGATGGGCATTCGGCAATCTCAGACGTTCTTCATTCACTCGGTCGGCAGTGGAGATTTGTGATTAGGCGCGAACGCACACACGTGTGTGTGTGTGTGTGTGTGTACATATATATTCTCCAGTAACCAATAAGCGATAATCAAGTGCAAGCTTTAATTCCTACGAGAAACTTGTTGGATAGATAAATACTTCGCAGAGCCTTGCCGCGACGTTTGAATCAGCAAATAAAGTGATTGTTTTGAAACCCAGGAAGTTCGCGGTCATCAGAAGTACTTAGCTTGCCAGCGCGCAGATCCAATTAACTACTAGTTCAAGGGTTATGGGCATCCATTTCCGGAGACGAACAATAGCTCCTTTGTAACGAACAATCAACCAATAAATACACTTATCCCATAGCACACCTTCGTGTGTTTAAATTTTGAACATAACTTCCTGTTCCCTCCAGTTGTGTGAAAACAACAAAATGGAAAATCCCCGAGATCATAGTCAATGAAAGCGCGACTATTGGCTACGCCTAAGCAACAACTACAGGACGTCGAGAATTGAACTACCCTCGTCGGATACCCCGACGAGAACGCATAAAACTCACAACAACGCTTTCAACGCTTAAGAGAAGGCTTAAGCGAACAATGCTTCAACCGGAGCCTCCTTCGGCGATAGGCGGTCTTAATAGGAGATCGCGACTAACAGACACGCAATACAAACTGCTCTGGATGGACCCATAGTAGTAGCAAAAACTTTGGAACATATCTCAAGTACCCTAATACATATGCACTGGACATTGCTATATATTCTATGTATCTAAAGCTACGAAGGAAGCACAACTAATAATCTCAGTGTTAGGAGACCAAGTTTAAGGCTTTTTACATGAGTTCATTTTCAAATAGTGAGAATAATTTAATTACGTGTATTGAAATCATTTCAGCAAGTTATCATAGGCCCCCATCATTCGCATGCATCGGAATAAATTGTATTAACTTATGGATTTCTTCGAGTGCAAATAAAGCAATAGAACAGGATGCAGTCCCAATGAGAAATTTATATAGGATGGTCCACGAAAAACCGATCCCCCGCCTCTAAACAAAGGTGAATATTGTATCTCTTTACGGTCGACTTCACAGGGCCTCGGAGCATTCGTACTTGAGTGTTTGCGACCACAGCAGGTATAAGAACAGAAAATGCACGGGTTTTTCCGCATTTTTATTGATTCCGTTACACCAATTTTTTCATACTGCTCTTTGCAGGAACACCAATACCAGGAAATATGGTTGCAAATTTTTCTTGCGTTTTCTTAATGTAGCTGGTACGCATGTGAGCATTTCCTCATGGCAGAACTTCCATTTTCTTTCCCACCTCCATACGTATTTCTTCTTTATCTGCTCGTAGTGACCTTTGCTTACGCAGTCGAGGCTGAGTCGAAGTAATCGGGCTGGTGTTTTATGGCTATCATGTATATATGACATTTAGTCATAAAGTTGTTCCAAGATATTAAAATATAAAATTAGTAGGAATTGTCTCACTTTTGTGCGAGTAAAGGATGGATAAGTTAAAGGGTGTAGAAGCTATTTGCTCTTCTAATGCCTAATACTTTCTTTGACAGTGTGTTATTTGCACGGCTATTGGGTGAGCGTGGCTAAAACAGATAAAATTCTCCGATACATAGTTTAAAATATCGTGTTGCCAAACTATATATCGACCAAGAACAAGGGTGTGTAACAGCTTCGGATTTTCCCAAGGTAATGTTTAGAAGGTTAATACACAATTTTTTGCAATATTAAATATTGCATCGATCGCGTACTCTCCTGTGATTACGAAACGTTTGTTGTTCCTAAGTGCGTCATTTTCGCCTTGAAGTTTTATACCAGCTAAATACTCTCGTCTTTATGACAGAAATGCGTTCTTATGAAGCACAAAGTAGTCAGCTATATATCTAAACTGACAATGCATTGGCGGCTAGTAAAGGTCTGGCGAGCTTTGTCACAGCCACTTCCATAGGCAATTTGGATAGGATATCCACCAAACTAGCTGCAGGAGCAGAGAGCACGTGTGACTCGTAGAATTCTACGTGAACCAGTTAACTAGGTGAATTTTTTCGAAGAGTTTTGTCACCCTGAAAACGTAATGTCAGTCGACTTTGGACACCAGCAGTCTCTTAGTTGACTTCCATCATTAATTCATTTCGTACCACGTGGCCATCCCGAACCATATAACATTTTATCGTCGTTTCTTCTCCATTTCTGCACGAAAGAAGATGCGAATTGTAGGTTTGGCAAGTGTTATCCACCGTAGGTATATGTTTATTCGTGTTAATTGAAATGAAAGTTCAAAAATTTTCGCTGTAGGTATATGTTTATTCGTGTTAATTGAAATGAAAGTTCAAAATCTTTCGCTGTAGATATATGTTTGTTCGTGTTAATTGAAATGAAAGTTGAGAATTTTTCGCTGTAGATATATGTTTGTTCGTGTTAATTGAAATGAAAGTTCAAAATCTTTCGCTGTAGATATATGTTTGTTCGTGTTAATTGAAATGAAAGTTCAGAATTTTTCGCTGTAGGTATATGTTTGTTCGTGTTAATTGAAATGAAAATTCATAATCTTTCGCTGTAGGTACATATTTGTTCGTGTTAATTGCATGAAAGTTCAGAATCTTTCGCTGTAGATATATGTTTGTTCGTGTTAATTAAAATGAAAGTTCAGAATCTTTCGCTGTAGGTATATGTTTGTTCGTGTTAATTGAAATGAAAGTTCAGAATTTTTCGCTGTAGATATATGTTTGTTCGTGTTAACTGAAATGAAAGTTCAAAATCTTTCGCTGTAGGTATATGTTTGTTCGTGTTAATTGAAATGAAAGTTCAGAATCTTTCGCTGTAGGTATATGTTTGTTCGTGTTAATTGAAATGAAAGTTCAGAATCTTTCGCTGTAGGTATATGTTTGTTCGTGTTAATTGAAATGAAAGTTCAGAATCTTTCGCTGTAGGTAGATGTTTGTTCGTGTTAATTGAATGAAAGTTCAGAATCTATGGCTGTAGGTACATGTTTATTCGTGTTAATTGAATGAAAGTTCAGAATCTTTCAATGTAGGTACATGTTTGTTCGTGTTAATTGAATGAAATTTTAGAATCTATCGCTGTAGGTATATGTTTGTTCGTGTTAATTGAATGAAAGTTCAGAATATTTCCCTGTTGGTATATGTTTGTTCGTGTTAATTGAAATGAAAGTTCAGAATCTATCGCTGTAGGTATGTGTTTGTTCGTGTTAATTGAATGAAAGTTCAGAATCTATCGCTGTAGGTATATTTTTTTTCTTGTTAAATGAAAGAAAGTCAGAATCTTTCGCTGTAGATACATGTTTGTTCGTGTTAATTAAAATGAAAGTTCAGAATCTTTCGCTGTAGGTATATGTTTGTTCGTGTTAATTGAAATGAAAGTTCAGAATCTTTCGCTGTAGATATATGTTTGTTCGTGTTAATTGAAATGAAAGTTCAGAATCTATCGCTGTAGGTATATGTTTGTTCGTGTTAACTGAAATGAAAGTTCAAAATCTTTCGCTGTAGGTATATGTTTCTTCGTGTTAATTGAAATGAAAGTTCAGAATCTTTCGCTGTAGGTATATGTATGTTCGTGTTAATTGAAATGAAAGTTCAGAATCTTTCGCTGTAGGTAGATGTTTGTTCGTGTTAATTGAATGAAAGTTCAGAATCTATCGCTGTAGGTACATGTTTGTTCGTGTTAATTGAATGAAAGTTTAGAATCTTTCCCTGTAGGTACATGTTTGTTCGTGTTAATTGAATGAAATTTTAGAATCTATCGCTGTAGGTACATATTTGTTCATGTTAATTGAATGAAAGTTCAGAATCTTTCGCTGTAGGTACATGTTTGTTCGTGTTAATTGAATGAAAGTTCAGAATCTTTCGCTGTAGGTACGTGTTTGTTCGTGTTAATTGAAATGAAAGTTCAGAATCTATCGCTGTAGGTACGTGTTTGTTCGTGTTAATTGAAATGAAAGTTCAGAATCTATCGCTGTAGGTACATGTTTGTTCGTGTTAATTGAATGAAAGTTTAGAATCTTTCGCTGTAGGTACATGTTTGTTCGTGTTAATTGAATGAAATTTTAGAATCTATCGCTGTAGGTACATATTTGTTCGTGTTAATTGAATGAAAGTTCAGAATCTTTCGCTGTAGGTACATGTTTGTTCGTGTTAATTGAATGAAAGTTCAGAATCTTTCGCTGTAGGTACGTGTTTGTTCGTGTTAATTGAAATGAAAGTTCAGAATCTATCGCTGTAGGTACGTGTTTGTTCGTGTTAATTGAAATGAAAATTCAGAATCTATCGCTGTAGGTATGTGTTTGTTCGTGTTAATTGAATGAAAGTTCAGAATCTATCGCTGTAGGTATGTGTTTGTTCGTGTTAATTGAATGAAAGTTCAGAATCTATCGCTGTAGGTATATTTTTTTTCTTGTTAATTGAAAGAAAGTCAGAATCTTTCTCTGTAGGTACATATTTGTTCGTGTTAATTAAAATGAAAGTTCAGAATCTTTCGCTGTAGGTATATGTTTGTTCGTGTTAATTGAAATGAAAGTTCAGAATCTTTCGCTGTAGGTATATGTTTGTTCGTGTTAATTGAAATGAAAGTTCAGAATCTTTCGCTGTAGGTAGATGTTTGTTCGTGTTAATTGAATGAAAGTTCAGAATCTATGGCTGTAGGTAGATGTTTGTTCGTGTTAATTGAATGAAAGTTCAGAATATTTCCCTGTTGGTATATGTTTGTTCGTGTTAATTGAAATGAAAGTTCAGAATCTATCGCTGTAGGTATGTGTTTGTTCGTGTTAATTGAATGAAAGTTCAGAATCTATCGCTGTAGGTATATTTTTTTTCTTGTTAAATGAAAGAAAGTCAGAATCTTTCGCTGTAGATACATGTTTGTTCGTGTTAATTAAAATGAAAGTTCAGAATCTTTCGCTGTAGGTATATGTTTGTTCGTGTTAATTGAAATGAAAGTTCAGAATCTTTCGCTGTAGATATATGTTTGTTCGTGTTAATTGAAATGAAAGTTCAGAATCTATCGCTGTAGGTATATGTTTGTTCGTGTTAACTGAAATGAAAGTTCAAAATCTTTCGCTGTAGGTATATGTTTCTTCGTGTTAATTGAAATGAAAGTTCAGAATCTTTCGCTGTAGGTATATGTATGTTCGTGTTAATTGAAATGAAAGTTCAGAATCTTTCGCTGTAGGTAGATGTTTGTTCGTGTTAATTGAATGAAAGTTCAGAATCTATCGCTGTAGGTACATATTTGTTCGTGTTAATTGAATGAAAGTTCAGAATCTTTCGCTGTAGGTACATGTTTGTTCGTGTTAATTGAATGAAAGTTCAGAATCTATCGCTGTAGGTACATATTTGTTCGTGTTAATTGAATGAAAGTTCAGAATCTTTCGCTGTAGGTACATGTTTGTTCGTGTTAATTGAATGAAAGTTTAGAATCTTTCGCTGTAGGTACATGTTTGTTCGTGTTAATTGAATGAAATTTTAGAATCTATCGCTGTAGGTACATATTTGTTCGTGTTAATTGAATGAAAGTTCAGAATCTTTCGCTGTAGGTACATGTTTGTTCGTGTTAATTGAATGAAAGTTCAGAATCTTTCGCTGTAGGTACATGTTTGTTCGTGTTAATTGAATGAAAGTTCAGAATCTTTCGCTGTAGGTACGTGTTTGTTCGTGTTAATTGAAATGAAAGTTCAGAATCTATCGCTGTAGGTACGTGTTTGTTCGTGTTAATTGAAATGAAAATTCAGAATCTATCGCTGTAGGTATGTGTTTGTTCGTGTTAATTGAATGAAAGTTCAGAATCTATCGCTGTAGGTATGTGTTTGTTCGTGTTAATTGAATGAAAGTTCAGAATCTATCGCTGTAGGTATATTTTTTTTCTTGTTAATTGAAAGAAAGTCAGAATCTTTCTCTGTAGGTACATATTTGTTCGTGTTAATTAAAATGAAAGTTCAGAATCTTTCGCTGTAGGTATATGTTTGTTCGTGTTAATTGAAATGAAAGTTCAGAATCTTTCGCTGTAGGTATATGTTTGTTCGTGTTAATTGAAATGAAAGTTCAGAATCTTTCGCTGTAGGTAGATGTTTGTTCGTGTTAATTGAATGAAAGTTCAGAATCTATGGCTGTAGGTAGATGTTTGTTCGTGTTAATTGAATGAAAGTTCAGAATCTATGGCTGTAGGTAGATGTTTGTTCGTGTTAATTGAATGAAAGTTCAGAATCTTTCGCTGTAGATACATGTTTGTTCGTGTTAATTAAAATGAAAGTTCAGAATCTTTCGCTGTAGGTATATGTATATGTAGGTATGTGTTTATTCGTGTTAATTGAAATGAAAGTTCAGAATCTTTCGCTGTAGGTATATGTATGTTCGTGTTAATTGAAATGAAAGTTCAGAATCTTTCGCTGTAGGTAGATGTTTGTTCGTGTTAATTGAATGAAAGTTCAGAATCTATCGCTGTAGGTATGTGTTTGCTCGTGTTAATTGAAATGAAAGTTCAGAATCTTTCGCTGTAGATATATGTTTGTTCGTGTTAATTGAAATGAAAGTTCAGAATCTTTCGCTGTAGGTATATGTTTGTTCGTGTTAATTGAAATGAAAGTTCAGAATCTTTCGCTGTAGGTAGATGTTTGTTCGTGTTAATTGAATGAAAGTTCAGAATCTTTCGCTGTAGATACATGTTTGTTCGTGTTAATTAAAATGAAAGTTCAGAATCTTTCGCTGTAGGTATATTTTTGTTCGTGTAAATTGAAATGAAATTTCAGAATCTATCGCTGTAGGTATATGTTTGTTCGTGTTAACTGAAATGAAAGTTCAAAATCTTTCGCTGTAGGTATATGTTTATTCGTGTTAATTGAAATGAAAGTTCAGAATCTTTCGCTGTAGGTATATGTATGTTCGTGTTAATTGAAATGAAAGTTCAGAATCTTTCGCTGTAGGTAGATGTTTGTTCGTGTTAATTGAATGAAAGTTCAGAATCTATCGCTGTAGGTACATGTTTGTTGTGTTAATTGAATGAAAGTTCAGAATCTTTCGCTGTAGGTATAAGTTTATTCGTGTTAATTGAAATGAAAGTTCAGAATCTTTCGCTGTAGGTATATGTATGTTCGTGTTAATTGAAATGAAAGTTCAGAATCTATCGCTGTAGGTACATGTTTGTTCGTGTTAATTGAATGAAAGTTTAGAATCTTTCGCTGTAGGTACATGTTTGTTCGTGTTAATTGAATGAAATTTTAGAATCTATCGCTGTAGGTACATATTTATTCGTGTTAATTGAATGAAAGTTCAGAATCTTTCGCTGTAGGTACGTGTTTGTTCGTGTTAATTGAAATGAAAGTTCAGAATCTATCGCTGTAGGTATGTGTTTGTTCGTGTTAATTGAATGAAAGTTCAGAATCTATCGCTGTAGGTATGTGTTTGTTCGTGTTAATTGAATGAAAGTTCAGAATCTATCGCTGTAGGTATATTTTTTTTCTTGTTAATTGAAAGAAAGTCAGAATCTTTCTCTGTAGGTACATATTTGTTCGTGTTAATTAAAATGAAAGTTCAGAATCTTTCGCTGTAGGTATATGTTTGTTCGTGTTAATTGAAATGAAAGTTCAGAATCTTTCGCTGTAGGTATATGTTTGTTCGTGTTAATTGAAATGAGAGTTCAGAATCTTTCGCTGTAGGTAGATGTTTGTTCGTGTTAATTGAATGAAAGTTCAGAATCTATCGCTGTAGGTACATATTTGTTCGTGTTAATTGAATGAAAGTTCAGAATCTTTCGCTGTAGGTACATGTTTGTTCGTGTTAATTGAATGAAAGTTCAGAATCTATCGCTGTAGGTACATATTTGTTCGTGTTAATTGAATGAAAGTTCAGAATCTTTCGCTGTAGGTACATGTTTGTTCGTGTTAATTGAATGAAAGTTTAGAATCTTTCGCTGTAGGTACATGTTTGTTCGTGTTAATTGAATGAAATTTTAGAATCTATCGCTGTAGGTACATATTTGTTCGTGTTAATTGAATGAAAGTTCAGAATCTTTCGCTGTAGGTACATGTTTGTTCGTGTTAATTGAATGAAAGTTCAGAATCTTTCGCTGTAGGTACGTGTTTGTTCGTGTTAATTGAAATGAAAGTTCAGAATCTATCGCTGTAGGTACGTGTTTGTTCGTGTGAATTGAAATGAAAATTCAGAATCTATCGCTGTAGGTATGTGTTTGTTCGTGTTAATTGAATGAAAGTTCAGAATCTATCGCTGTAGGTATGTGTTTGTTCGTGTTAATTGAATGAAAGTTCAGAATCTATCGCTGTAGGTATATTTTTTTTCTTGTTAATTGAAAGAAAGTCAGAATCTTTCTCTGTAGGTACATATTTGTTCGTGTTAATTAAAATGAAAGTTCAGAATCTTTCGCTGTAGGTATATGTTTGTTCGTGTTAATTGAAATGAAAGTTCAGAATCTTTCGCTGTAGGTAGATGTTTGTTCGTGTTAATTGAATGAAAGTTCAGAATCTATGGCTGTAGGTAGATGTTTGTTCGTGTTAATTGAATGAAAGTTTAGAATCTATGGCTGTAGGTAGATGTTTGTTCGTGTTAATTGAATGAAAGTTCAGAATCTTTCGCTGTAGATACATGTTTGTTCGTGTTAATTAAAATGAAAGTTCAGAATCTTTCGCTGTAGGTATATGTATATGTAGGTATGTGTTTATTCGTGTTAATTGAAATGAAAGTTCAGAATCTTTCGCTGTAGGTATATGTATTTTCGTGTTAATTGAAATGAAAGTTCAGAATCTTTCGCTGTAGGTAGATGTTTGTTCGTGTTAATTGAATGAAAGTTCAGAATCTATCGCTGTAGGTATGTGTTTGCTCGTGTTAATTGAAATGAAAGTTCAGAATCTTTCGCTGTAGATATATGTTTGTTCGTGTTAATTGAAATGAAAGTTCAGAATCTTTCGCTGTAGGTATATGTTTGTTCGTGTTAATTGAAATGAAAGTTCAGAATCTTTCGCTGTAGGTAGATGTTTGTTCGTGTTAATTGAATGAAAGTTCAGAATCTTTCGCTGTAGATACATGTTTGTTCGTGTTAATTAAAATGAAAGTTCAGAATCTTTCGCTGTAGGTATATTTTTGTTCGTGTAAATTGAAATGAAATTTCAGAATCTATCGCTGTAGGTATATGTTTGTTCGTGTTAACTGAAATGAAAGTTCAAAATCTTTCGCTGTAGGTATATGTTTATTCGTGTTAATTGAAATGAAAGTTCAGAATCTTTCGCTGTAGGTATATGTATGTTCGTGTTAATTGAAATGAAAGTTCAGAATCTTTCGCTGTAGGTAGATGTTTGTTCGTGTTAATTGAATGAAAGTTCAGAATCTATCGCTGTAGGTACATGTTTGTTGTGTTAATTGAATGAAAGTTCAGAATCTTTCGCTGTAGGTATAAGTTTATTCGTGTTAATTGAAATGAAAGTTCAGAATCTTTCGCTGTAGGTATATGTATGTTCGTGTTAATTGAAATGAAAGTTCAGAATCTATCGCTGTAGGTACATGTTTGTTCGTGTTAATTGAATGAAAGTTTAGAATCTTTCGCTGTAGGTACATGTTTGTTCGTGTTAATTGAATGAAATTTTAGAATCTATCGCTGTAGGTACATATTTGTTCGTGTTAATTGAATGAAAGTTCAGAATCTTTCGCTGTAGGTACGTGTTTGTTCGTGTTAATTGAAATGAAAGTTCAGAATCTATCGCTGTAGGTATGTGTTTGTTCGTGTTAATTGAATGAAAGTTCAGAATCTATCGCTGTAGGTATGTGTTTGTTCGTGTTAATTGAATGAAAGTTCAGAATCTATCGCTGTAGGTATATTTTTTTTCTTGTTAATTGAAAGAAAGTCAGAATCTTTCTCTGTAGGTACATATTTGTTCGTGTTAATTAAAATGAAAGTTCAGAATCTTTCGCTGTAGGTATATGTTTGTTCGTGTTAATTGAAATGAAAGTTCAGAATCTTTCGCTGTAGGTATATGTTTGTTCGTGTTAATTGAAATGAGAGTTCAGAATCTTTCGCTGTAGGTAGATGTTTGTTCGTGTTAATTGAATGAAAGTTCAGAATCTATCGCTGTAGGTACATATTTGTTCGTGTTAATTGAATGAAAGTTCAGAATCTTTCGCTGTAGGTACATGTTTGTTCGTGTTAATTGAATGAAAGTTCAGAATCTATCGCTGTAGGTACATATTTGTTCGTGTTAATTGAATGAAAGTTCAGAATCTTTCGCTGTAGGTACATGTTTGTTCGTGTTAATTGAATGAAAGTTTAGAATCTTTCGCTGTAGGTACATGTTTGTTCGTGTTAATTGAATGAAATTTTAGAATCTATCGCTGTAGGTACATATTTGTTCGTGTTAATTGAATGAAAGTTCAGAATCTTTCGCTGTAGGTACATGTTTGTTCGTGTTAATTGAATGAAAGTTCAGAATCTTTCGCTGTAGGTACGTGTTTGTTTGTGTTAATTGAAATGAAAGTTCAGAATCTATCGCTGTAGGTACGTGTTTGTTCGTGTTAATTGAAATGAAAATTCAGAATCTATCGCTGTAGGTATGTGTTTGTTCGTGTTAATTGAATGAAAGTTCAGAATCTATCGCTGTAGGTATGTGTTTGTTCGTGTTAATTGAATGAAAGTTCAGAATCTATCGCTGTAGGTATATTTTTTTTCTTGTTAATTGAAAGAAAGTCAGAATCTTTCTCTGTAGGTACATATTTGTTCGTGTTAATTAAAATGAAAGTTCAGAATCTTTCGCTGTAGGTATATGTTTGTTCGTGTTAATTGAAATGAAAGTTCAGAATCTTTCGCTGTAGGTATATGTTTGTTCGTGTTAATTGAAATGAAAGTTCAGAATCTTTCGCTGTAGGTAGATGTTTGTTCGTGTTAATTGAATGAAAGTTCAGAATCTATGGCTGTAGGTAGATGTTTGTTCGTGTTAATTGAATGAAAGTTCAGAATCTATGGCTGTAGGTAGATGTTTGTTCGTGTTAATTGAATGAAAGTTCAGAATCTTTCGCTGTAGATACATGTTTGTTCGTGTTAATTAAAATGAAAGTTCAGAATCTTTCGCTGTAGGTATATGTATATGTAGGTATGTGTTTATTCGTGTTAATTGAAATGAAAGTTCAGAATCTTTCGCTGTAGGTATATGTATGTTCGTGTTAATTGAAATGAAAGTTCAGAATCTTTCGCTGTAGGTATGTGTTTGCTCGTGTTAATTGAAATGAAAGTTCAGAATCTTTCGCTGTAGATATATGTTTGTTCGTGTTAATTGAAATGAAAGTTCAGAATCTTTCGCTGTAGGTATATGTTTGTTCGTGTTAATTGAAATGAAAGTTCAGAATCTTTCGCTGTAGGTAGATGTTTGTTCGTGTTAATTGAATGAAAGTTCAGAATCTTTCGCTGTAGATACATGTTTGTTCGTGTTAATTAAAATGAAAGTTCAGAATCTTTCGCTGTAGGTATATTTTTGTTCGTGTAAATTGAAATGAAATTTCAGAATCTATCGCTGTAGGTATATGTTTGTTCGTGTTAACTGAAATGAAAGTTCAAAATCTTTCGCTGTAGGTATATGTTTATTCGTGTTAATTGAAATGAAAGTTCAGAATCTTTCGCTGTAGGTATATGTATGTTCGTGTTAATTGAAATGAAAGTTCAGAATCTTTCGCTGTAGGTATATGTTTGTTCGTGTTAATTGAAATGAAAGTTCAGAATCTTTCGCTGTAGGTATATGTTTGTTCGTGTTAATTGAAATGAGAGTTCAGAATCTTTCGCTGTAGGTAGATGTTTGTTCGTGTTAATTGAATGAAAGTTCAGAATCTTTCGCTGTAGATACATGTTTGTTCGTGTTAATTAAAATGAAAGTTCAGAATCTTTCGCTGTAGGTATATTTTTGTTCGTGTTAATTGAAATGAAATTTCAGAATCTATCGCTGTAGGTATATGTTTGTTCGTGTTAACTGAAATGAAAGTTCAAAATCTTTCGCTGTAGGTATATGTTTATTCGTGTTAATTGAAATGAAATTTCAGAATCTTTCGCTGTAGGTATATGTATGTTCGTGTTAATTGAAATGAAAGTTCAGAATCTTTCGCTGTAGGTATATGTTTGTTCGTGTTAATTGAAATGAGAGTTCAGAATCTTTCTCTGTAGGTACATATTTGTTCGTGTTAATTAAAATGAAAGTTCAGAATCTTTCGCTGTAGGTATATGTTTGTTCGTGTTAATTGAAATAAAAGTTCAGAATCTTTCGCTGTAGGTATATGTTTGTTCGTGTTAATTGAAATGAAAGTTCAGAATCTTTCGCTGTAGGTAGATGTTTGTTCGTGTTAATTGAATGAAAGTTCAGAATCTATGGCTGTAGGTAGATGTTTGTTCGTGTTAATTGAATGAAAGTTCAGAATCTATGGCTGTAGGTAGATGTTTGTTCGTGTTAATTGAATGAAAGTTCAGAATCTTTCGCTGTAGATACATGTTTGTTCGTGTTAATTAAAATGAAAGTTCAGAATCTTTCGCTGTAGGTATATGTATATGTAGGTATGTGTTTATTCGTGTTAATTGAAATGAAAGTTCAGAATCTTTCGCTGTAGGTATATGTATGTTCGTGTTAATTGAAATGAAAGTTCAGAATCTTTCGCTGTAGGTAGATGTTTGTTCGTGTTAATTGAATGAAAGTTCAGAATCTATCGCTGTAGGTATGTGTTTGCTCGTGTTAATTGAAATGAAAGTTCAGAATCTTTCGCTGTAGATATATGTTTGTTCGTGTTAATTGAAATGAAAGTTCAGAATCTATCGCTGTAGGTATATGTTTGTTCGTGTTAACTGAAATGAAAGTTCAGAATCTTTCGCTGTAGGTATAAGTTTATTCGTGTTAATTGAAATGAAAGTTCAGAATCTTTCGCTGTAGGTATATGTATGTTCGTGTTAATTGAAATGAAAGTTCAGAATCTATCGCTGTAGGTACATGTTTGTTCGTGTTAATTGAATGAAAGTTTAGAATCTTTCGCTGTAGGTACATGTTTGTTCGTGTTAATTGAATGAAATTTTAGAATCTATCGCTGTAGGTACATATTTGTTCGTGTTAATTGAATGAAAGTTCAGAATCTTTCGCTGTAGGTACGTGTTTGTTCGTGTTAATTGAAATGAAAGTTCAGAATCTATCGCTGTAGGTACGTGTTTGTTCGTGTTAATTGAAATGAAAGTTCAGAATCTATCGCTGTAGGTATGTGTTTGTTCGTGTTAATTGAATGAAAGTTCAGAATCTATCGCTGTAGGTATGTGTTTGTTCGTGTTAATTGAATGAAAGTTCAGAATCTATCGCTGTAGGTATATTTTTTTTCTTGTTAATTGAAAGAAAGTCAGAATCTTTCTCTGTAGGTACATATTTGTTCGTGTTAATTAAAATGAAAGTTCAGAATCTTTCGCTGTAGGTATATGTTTGTTCGTGTTAATTGAAATGAAAGTTGAGAATCTTTCGCTGTAGGTATATGTTTGTTCGTGGTAATTGAAATGAAAGTTCAGAATCTTTCGCTGTAGGTAGATGTTTGTTCGTGTTAATTGAATGAAAGTTCAGAATCTTTCGCTGTAGATACATGTTTGTTCGTGTTAATTAAAATGAAAGTTCAGAATCTTTCGCTCTAGGTATATTTTTGTTCGTGTAAAGTGAAATGAAATTTCAGAATCTATCGCTGTAGGTATATGTTTGTTCGTGTTAACTGAAATGAAAGTTCAAAATCTTTCGCTGTAGGTATATGTTTATTCGTGTTAATTGAAATGAAAGTTCAGAATCTTTCGCCGTAGGTATATGTATGTTCGTGTTAATTGAAATGAAAGTTCAGAATCTTTCGCTGTAGGTAGATGTTTGTTCGTGTTAATTGAATGAAAGTTCAGAATCTATCGCTGTAGGTACATGTTTGTTGTGTTAATTGAATGAAAGTTCAGAATCTTTCGCTGTAGGTATAAGTTTATTCGTGTTAATTGAAATGAAAGTTCAGAATCTTTCGCTGTAGGTATATGTATGTTCGTGTTAATTGAAATGAAAGTTCAGAATCTATCGCTGTAGGTACATGTTTGTTCGTGTTAATTGAATGAAAGTTTAGAATCTTTCGCTGTAGGTACATGTTTGTTCGTGTTAATTGAATGAAATTTTAGAATCTATCGCTGTAGGTACATATTTGTTCGTGTTAATTGAATGAAAGTTCAGAATCTTTCGCTGTAGGTACGTGTTTGTTCGTGTTAATTGAAATGAAAGTTCAGAATCTATCGCTGTAGGTATGTGTTTGTTCGTGTTAATTGAATGAACGTTCAGAATCTATCGCTGTAGGTATGTGTTTGTTCGTGTTAATTGAATGAAAGTTCAGAATCTATCGCTGTAGGTATATTTTTTTTCTTGTTAATTGAAAGAAAGTCAGAATCTTTCTCTGTAGGTACATATTTGTTCGTGTTAATTAAAATGAAAGTTCAGAATCTTTCGCTGTAGGTATATGTTTGTTCGTGTTAATTGAAATGAAAGTTCAGAATCTTTCGCTGTAGGTATATGTTTGTTCGTGTTAATTGAAATGAGAGTTCAGAATCTTTCGCTGTAGGTAGATGTTTGTTCGTGTTAATTGAATGAAAGTTCAGAATCTTTCGCTGTAGATACATGTTTGTTCGTGTTAATTAAAATGAAAGTTCAGAATCTTTCGCTGTAGGTATATTTTTGTTCGTGTTAATTGAAATGAAATTTCAGAATCTATCGCTGTAGGTATATGTTTGTTCGTGTTAACTGAAATGAAAGTTCAAAATCTTTCGCTGTAGGTATATGTTTATTCGTGTTAATTGAAATGAAAGTTCAGAATCTTTCGCTGTAGGTATATGTATGTTCGTGTTAATTGAAATGAAAGTTCAGAATCTTTCGCTGTAGGTAGATGTTTGTTCGTGTTAATTGAATGAAAGTTCAGAATCTATCGCTGTAGGTACATGTTTGTTGTGTTAATTGAATGAAAGTTCAGAATCTTTCCCTGTAGGTATATGTTTGTTCGTGTTAATTGAATGAAAGTTCAGAATCTTTCCCTGTAGGTACATGTTTGTTCGTGTTAATTGAATGAAAGTTCAGAATCTTTCCCTGTAGGTAAATGTTTGTTCGTGTTAATTGAATGAATGTTCAAAATCTTTCGCTGTAGGTACATGTTTGTTCGTGTTAATTGAATGAAAGTTCAGAATCTTTCGCTGTAGGTACATGTTTTTATTCGTGTTAATTGAATGAAAGTTCAGAATCTATCGCTGTAGGTACATGTTTGTTGTGTTAATTGAATGAAAGTTCAGAATCTTTCCCTGTAGGTATATGTTTGTTCGTGTTAATTGAATGAAAGTTCAGAATCTTTCCCTGTAGGTAAATGTTTGTTCGTGTTAATTGAATGAAAGTTCAAAATCTTTCGCTGTAGGTACATGTTTGTTCGTGTTAATTGATTGAAAGTTCAGAATCTTTCGCTGTAGGTACATGTTTATTCGTGTTAATTGAATGAAAGTTCAGAATCTATCGCTGTAGGTATGTGTTTGTTCGTGTTAATTGAATGAAAGTTCAGAATCTATCCCTGTAGGCATGTGTTTGTTCGTGTTAATTGAAATGAAAGTTCAGAATCTTTCGCTGTAGGTATATGTATGTTCGTGTTAATTGAAATGAAAGTTCAGAATCTTTCGCTGTAGGTAGATGTTTGTTCGTGTTAATTGAATGAAAGTTCAGAATCTATCGCTGTAGGTACATGTTTGTTGTGTTAATTGAATGAAAGTTCAGAATCTTTCCCTGTAGGTATATGTTTGTTCGTGTTAATTGAATGAAAGTTCAGAATCTTTCCCTGTAGGTACATGTTTGTTCGTGTTAATTGAATGAAAGTTCAGAATCTTTCCCTGTAGGTAAATGTTTGTTCGTGTTAATTGAATGAAAGTTCAAAATCTTTCGCTGTAGGTACATGTTTGTTCGTGTTAATTGAATGGAAGTTCAGAATCCTTCGCTGTCTGACCTAAGATTCGAAAAATTTGGAAAAATTGTATTTGCACTTTTCTGTATTTATGATAATAGAGTTATCTGGCATCGCAAGGAAACTTGTCTGTTATGGGGACAATGGGAATAGAACAGTTTACGCTCTATTAGATGTTAAATTCCACTGAAATGATATAGGGCGAATTCGTGATGCATTATTGCCTCACATGTGTGCCGGATACATTTGCCTGTTGATATTCTCACATAGTACCAAGATTGCCAACATTTTATTATGGTCTTTTTGCGGGTACGAGAATTCATTAAAGAATGTAACTTTGGTGCTGTTTCTGGAATGCAGATAGTGACACGCATTTTCATTAAATGCATTTTCATTGTGAGAAAACTAAATAATTATACACAACATCAGAGGATCGTCGATTTCAATCGCGTTGCATATCAGTATGCTATGAATGTAACTTAAGAAATGGTTATTGCTATAACAAAGCGAATGTGTAACTTAAACTGGGAATTATTATTATAATGTAGCCCATTCTCTCATTACCTTGAGTTTCACACATTGTGGTATATGCGGAACTGTAGTTTTTTTTTTTATAAAATATCTATGAAGAGTGTAAAATAACAGCAGCGCAATGATGTCTCTATATATGATTTTTCTCACGAATATTGGTGTGTATGTTGCGTAATCTGGAACGTTATTTCCCTTCTTGGACTCGATTCGGGTCTTGTCCAGTTAGCCAGATAGCAAAAATACGCAATAGGAGTTGTGTTGTGCGTCACGACGAAGTGAGCGATCAGGATTGTTTGGACGATGTGGATAATTTGGGGCTAGCGAGCGCTTCCTTAACAACTGATTCCCTTGGTCAATCTTTGGGATTTTTTTTTTTTGGACGGGGTTTATTTCTGATACTAGAGCACGTCAATAAAGCAGTGGAAAACATTTTTCGAAATCAAAACTTCTAATTTTTAAGATGCAGATAAAACCACAGTTGTTGGAAAATAAATTATATATTCAGAGCTAGCCTAGATCTAACCTAACTTGAAATTCGTATCACAAAACGCAAGGAGCTTCATTAATTGGCTCAATATTTCGAAGGATACAACGACGACCACATTTTTCCTCATCTACCTCCATAACACAACCATTTTCACCAATCTGCACACTGTCAATGCCGTACAACAGATCAACAAAAAACTCCCTCGAAATGGAATTCTAGTCCGCAACATTTATTGAGCAATTGGAAATTCATCCTGCAAATACTCCTGGCGAAATGATGATAGAAATAAAACACAAATCGGACCCTAATATATATGCATTAATGCAAATAATCAAATGAACTAATAAATAAACGATTGAACACAATCGGAAAGCAAGTAACTATAAAACTAGAATCGCGAAAGTCCATTCGTGTGCCATCTCTCGACTAAAATTAATACTGCCACTTGGGCGGAAGATACAGATATAGTTGGAAGCATAGTAAGCAGTTCTGAACATTAAAAAATAAATTATTACTAAGTAGTGAACTTAATTCTAAGCTATGTAAAAATGTGTGGCTAATAGCTTTTCGTCCATTTTGCTCTTATATGACATTACTTATAATATTTTACTAATACTTTATAAGTGTTGTACATTATTTTGTGGAACAGGAAGTTACAGCTCCAAGCTTTATGAGGACTTGCACTAGTGCACTTATAATGTGTTAGGTCATAATAATGTGGAATAGGCAGATTTATAAAACAAGGCTTTATCTTCCTTATAGCATACTTTTAATTATACAGCCCACAACAAAATTCTAGCGTTTCCTTATTCATTACAAGTTTGTTTCCATAAACTGGATGTTCCTTTTCACGTGACCTAAATTGTTAGAAATGTGCAAGCATTTATAACCTAGAAACAAAAATATGTAATAATATGACCTAACAAAAATTTATGACACCTTTTCAATACATGGGTTTGTTTAAATTAAAATTTTACTGTAAATATTAAAAATGTAACACATTAAAACTGAATCTTGTATTATATTTTGAATTTAATCAATCAAGAAACAAGTCAACACTGCACACAGTGAAATACTTATATGATGAATAGTCAAAGAGAATTGCAGTAACTAATAACATTTCATTTATTGTCACTCATCGTTGACTTGTACCGGAGAAAACTCCGCTCAACATAGCAGGATGTTATTGGTGCGTGTAAGAAATATATCAAATTGTTGAATTCATGTTCTAATATTCTTCATTCTGACCCAGCACATACTGTTGTTGTTGTTTATTGATTTGTTTTATTTACGGACGCTCTTTAACATCAGGTATCGGCGTCCCATTCAATACAAGGCGTGAAACGGCCGATTAATTTTGCTCAGAGGCCTCTTCTTTCAGGCTTGAGGTTCTTTTACATGCCGTAAATCTATGACATGGGACCCAAGGCCTCTTGCTTCCCTTTCGAAAAAAGTTATACTTGGCTTTTTACTCCGAAAAAATCCACCAACCCTTGCAGGGATTGAACCCGCGATCTTGGGTTTAGGAGGCAAGTATGATTGCTATTACACCACCAGGACCTACAGTACACACTGGTTTAACATTAACATGTTCTCCGTCTTTACCAAGTGCAGTCTGTAACTCGCTTACAACATTGTGTACAAGTTAAAGATTATCATAGCGTTAACTTCAGTTTATTGTAATTGTAGGATTATTGTTGATATTTTGTACCAAAATTTTACTTTACATGAGCGATACCCCAGGTCAGCAGCAATTCAGCAGTGCAAAAACTATCTCTGGGACAACTGTAAAGTAATAAAACGTGATGGAATATGAATAAATTATAAAAATTACAAAAATTACCAAAAAGCTTAAAAACCTAAAGAATTGCATTATAAGATCAATAAAAAACTAACATATTTTAATTATATTCATTGAAATTATGCTTATTTTAAGTTTGCGGTAGTAAAAAGAATAAAACATATTTTATGATTATGGCGTATGAAATACTGTATCATATCATCACGGCTAATGCTTTCAAAGCACCATAACTCATACTATGAATACACATGAAAAAATAACTAGGAATTAATATTTATCAACAGTTACTGCCCCGAAATAATTATGAATATCACTATTAAACCCAGAGTCAATTATAAATATTATCACGAACCCTAGCACCAATCGCAAAACTATCAACGTATAAACTAAAGCCCCTTTATATGTAAATGAGTGTCAAAACCTAACATTATAAAACTCATATTTTCACACAAAGTTTCAGTTGCTGAAGAGTAACCCGGGTGTTTAAAATACTCAGGAAACAGTGCAACCACTTCCATCAAACTGCTATAAACAATTACCAAACTTTTTAAACTACTCATTGGCTATTTAAACTTAGTTTTGCCCAAGGATCCCACATTTATAAATTTGAGGCTACTGCACAATACTCTTACCATATATTGTAGAAACTGCTAATTTACATTTGGCGTACATTGCATTGTTAATAATTTCTATTCTATGTGTATTCAAATTGTTAATGACATATTGACTATGTACTTATCAATCTTGCTAATAACATAGACCATGAGTGAAAATAGATAAAACTATTTTAAGGATATATATATATATATATATATATATATATATATATATATATATTATAGTAGGCACGTTGTTGCACTTAATTATGTATTTGTAACGTCATCAGAGGGCTTGTAGTGCCATTTATTTCCCACACCGTCTTAGCAATGGCCGGCACAAAACAGCAATCGGTAAGATGAATGTAATTTTCTGTAACAACTCAAATGAAAACGGTAGCGCAACTTTGCGAAGGATGTCTCCTCGTTGTCTTGTACGAGGTGCTTTCAAGTTCTAAGGCCTCCGATTTTTTTTTTTTTTCCTCACAAACTATTTGCACTTAAAATTTTAAACTTCTGTCACTTCTGAACGCAATCTCTCTGCAGAGGTAAACATTTTTCTCAGGTCGAAGTCATGGGTCCACGGCCTTTGCTGCGAACGGCTCTTTAGAGTCAATTTTGACCACTGGAAAACTACAGAATCAATAGCGGCCCGACTGGAAAATGTGCGACCATGGAGAGTGTCTTTTATTATTGGAAAAAGTAAAAAATCGCTAGGAACCATGCCAGGTGAGTAGAGGACATGAGAAATCACTTCAAAGTTGTTTTTATGAAGAAACTCCTATGCCATGTTTTCCCGATGGACTGGTGCATTATCTTGGTGCAGTCTTTTCCGGCCGTTTTTCTCGCAAAGCCGAAAGGAGCTTCTTCAAAAATCTTGTCAACGTAATGCCCTTTGGGATTCAATGAGTCAGGATTACATCATTGCTGTCCTAAAACAGACATCCGCCATTTTGTCAGCTCTGGCGCTCACCCAAAATTTCTTTGGTGGCTGTGAGTTTGTGTGCGTCCAATGCGCTGATTGGCGCTTCGTTTCAGGATTGAAAAAGATATCCATGTCTCATCCATTGTCACAACTTATGACAAGAAACATAACAACATAATCTGGCAAATTGCCATACACGCAGCCTTGTGGTCGTCCGTCAGCATTCGCGGCAGCCACCAGGAGGACACTTCGCATTTTCAGGTCTTCATGCAGGATTATGTGCACAGATCCAACAGAAATGCTGGGGGCGATATCTTCCACACTTAATCGGCGATCCTCCAAAAAAACCTTTCTGCATCGCGCAACCATGATATCTGACCGGCTAGTGCGAGGCCGGGCCTGTTTCTGTTTGTTGTCACACGACGTTCGGCCTTCTTTGAACTGTCGCACACACGAATGCACATTTTTCACATTCACGATACCATCACCACATGTCTCATTCATGAATTGCAATGAGTATCATATCACGCGTGCAGAAAATGAATGATTGCTCACCTTACTTGTAATGAGAACGTCGCCATTTTAAGTATCCAAAACACTCCTCATTCTAACTGCAGCCATTAGGGTTCTGTGTACCATGCGGTGCTGCCATCTCTGTCACGCATTTACAAAGAGGCCAGCGTGGTTTTAAGTCAAACTGCATGTTTCTTTCTGCTCCCAGTCCTGAGGAGGGAGAAAAAGAATCGGAGACACTTAGAACTTAACATACCTCATACTAGCAGCAGGATTTCATCTCATTACTAACTTTTAATGAAAACCTAAATTCTTTAGAGTTCTAATGAAGGCAGTTACAAGCAACCGTGTTTTTGAAAAAAGAAGCATATCTTGATAGCTTTCTCTATCTAATATTGTGAATTGCATTCTTTGTTATCCCAGGCATTGCCAATAGTGCTGTATACAGTTACTTGCTATTAACTATAGCTTGTGCGAATTTCTTCTTAAGCTAGTTTTCCTCTCAGACATTCAAGAACCCTATATATTTTTCCTAGGGCGGAAGAATTCTCTAAGGAAATCGAAATATGTCAAGTGATCCCAAGCTAAAGTGACACAACGTTTTCTGCCAGGAAATGGAATGTAAGGAAAACGGCGTCTTAAACAGATTAATAGCCAAATATACTGCACT
This sequence comes from Metallyticus violacea, assembly GCA_030762175.1. Taxonomy (NCBI): domain Eukaryota; kingdom Metazoa; phylum Arthropoda; class Insecta; order Mantodea; family Metallyticidae; genus Metallyticus; species Metallyticus violacea. Next base: position 105,579,249 of record CM060833.1, read on the forward strand.
TAAAGGTGACAACATCAGAGCAAGGAGGAATATTTACAAAATTTCTGAAGGTTTTAAAACTATTTTGCAGCTTAATTTTGAGTATTAAATCTGATAATGTGAATACGCTTGTTGTAATTGTTTGTATTACCAAAATTCTGTATGGTTTTAATTTATGACTTTTGTAGCAGTTCTTGCTGAGAGTTTGTGACAAAAGTCTGTGCAGTTGTTCTAATCTCGCCCCTATCTCTTCCAATTTTTGTTGTGTAAGAACATAAATTCTTTTATAACTATTTTGTCATGAAAAGAATCCTTGGTATATACATTTATTAAGAGTTTTTATGGCACTGTGAGTTGGAAATGGTATATCAAAATTTTTGCTGAAATGTTGTTTGTTCTGATACTTACTTTGTGTTATTGTACTTGTGGCATAAAATAACACAATATTTCATTACTGACATTGGTAAAAACACGATACTACATCCAATTTGAGCTACTAACACTCGATTATATGCACAGAATATTATGGCAAGCTAAGTGAGAGACCGGGCAACTGCAAGTGAATTGCTGACTCCTATGTTTTTAATCGCATCGGCTAAGCGCACGTTAGGCAACAAGCACAGAGTAAGGCTACTACATAATGCGTGCAAAGCAAAAACTCACCTCTATATGTGTAATTAATGAATGTTATTTTTGTACCATATATATATGTATATATACATATGTATATATATATATGTATGTGTAGGAAACTGGATTGGCTACGACAAATTAGAGGCACCCCTATATCAACAATGGAAGCTGTACAGTCAAGACGTGCAGATTATTAAATAAAGGTTTATTTAAATGTTGGTGTCGATACCTATATCCAATTCCTTATGCTATTTAAATAATCATGTTAAAACGTCCAACAAAGATTTGAAACTGTCTTAAAGGCTGTACATACAAGCAAAGCATTGCGGTGGTAACGTCTTCTGGCATGCAAGTTCCGAGAATGCTATCTAGCAACCAAACATCCCAGTGGGTGAGAGGAATCATGAGCCTTCTGCTGTACGTCAATAACACGGGTTCACGTCGTTGGCATTGTCAGTTTTTTTCTTTCCTCATTAAGGTTGAAAATCGATTACACACTATCGCCCTTTTTAAGAGCCCCCGAGTTTTTAACGAAATTATAATGTTAATAGTTCTGGTTCTATAAATTTTGTCATGGAAAATAATATTAAGCACAACAAACTGTAATTTTATGTAACATTCTTATTACTTATAGGCATGTTAAACATGGCGCCTTTCTGTTCCATGTGACCGGTATTACACCGCAAAGTGATATTTTGAATATCCAGTGCGTTGATATGCGCCTTATATACCTGGAGGCGAGAGTGAATGCACAAGCTCAGTATCTATTTCAGAGGGCATCCAAATTGACGACAACAAACAACAAAAACTTTCCGGATTGTTGAAAGATGTCTGCGACAGCAGCGTCACTTGCAAGGATGCCTCTTGTTAGAGACGCACCAGCGACATCCGGTGTTAATGCGGAAGTTACTTTAATGCCATCCTGAATAATTTGCATACTAGTACAAGGCAGTTATACAAGAGGTCAACAATAGCCAGTCTTCTGTTGTGCTGATACTGCATGCGAACAAATCTCATCCGTATCATTTTTATCCATACCAAGAACTCCACATGAGAGATTTCCAAACTCCAGTGAACTTCATTGAATGGATGCTAGGCTAAGTGGCAAATGATATGGCCTTTTTATCCAGAATCCTGCGTTCTGATAAATCGAGATTCCACAACAATAAGACTGTAAATCGCCATACTATGCATTAATGGAGTGTTGATCATTTCCACTGGATAAAGGGAGACAGCATCTCTAGTGCAGTGGGAGTGAATGTCTTGTGTAGAATCCATGTTACTGAACCATTTTTCTTTGAGTGGTACCTAACAAGAGCACGATCTCTGCAACTTCTCCGCGATGATCTCCCACTGTTACTAAGAATGCACCTCTGGAGGAGCGAATAACGATGTGATTTCAACATGATGGTGCTCCACCGCACAGGTCGATAATCGTCTGCAATACCTAAATGCGGCATATTCTAAATAGGAAGACAAGGACGTCTCTTGGCTAGCCAGATATCTAACATCTCTTAACTTCTTCCTCTGGGGTTATTTAAAGCAACAAGTTTATGCATAGGAGCCAAAAGATTCAGAGGGCCTTCGTCATCGTATTACATTTGCCTGTAGATCCATTACACCTGCCATTTTACACCGAGTCAGACTTTCCATGCAAAGCGTGCTCAGATATGCTTAACATAGAAGATCATCAGTTCGAGCACTTCTTTAGAAAAGTCGTGTCCAGGAGTATTATTTACCGGCATTTTCTAACAAGAAGTTAAAAGTGTATAAACCTTATTGCATCTTCATCAAATGTACCATTTGTCGCGTTTAAACACTCATCTACCTGTGGCTTATCATAAATAAAGAAAGACTAAAAATAATAAAATATTAAATACAAATAAAACGAAAAATAATTACAAATTAAAACGATATTGACAACGTTAAATAAGTTTAAATTAAGATGGTTTATGAATATTATGACGCACTAATAAACAAATGCGCAAAAGTGGCTTGAACCACGTTACTGCAGATGATTTTTCTACCAACTACGCACTCGTTCCAACTCAGCTAGTTAGGAGCATGAGGGTTTGACAATTAAGTTAACATAATAATAAGTATTTGCTTGACACAGTATATGTTTTCAGTTGTGCGAACAATGTTGGTGTCAGCTGTCTATTAACGTGTACATATTACAACTTCTGCCATGTCATTAGTCATTTCGCCAAGTGTAGAACCAAACATATTCATGCTAAAGCATTTGCATAGCTACCATTGGGACCGATTTTTTCACGTTAGAATAAAAATTGCGGTTTGCATAAAACTGCAAAATTAGGGGAAGCTGACCCATCCGATGTATATGGTATTCATTTTTACTTCCTTTGTACTCCATGAACTTTATCGAGTACAGAGATAAGCTCTCATAATTGTCACAAACAATTGATCGTTCAGTTTAAAGAACTTATATATTCTTCTTTTATGTCTCCCTCTAAAGCAATTTATTTATTGAATACTAATAACTTTCTAACAACTTTAAATGCTGTGTTGATCTGAATGTTTCTCAACGCAATTGTCTTATAATTCCCTATGTGCGTAATTTCCTGTCTGTTTTCGTAAAACGCAACTTCTTGTTTAGACTATCGGATCTTGAAGCAACTCTGTGTTCCATGAATGGAAGGCATTTCTTGAGTTGATGTACGTGCTTATATAATCCAGGAACCGACTTCCTATTCTTCCCTTACTATTTCATGATCATGCTCGGTACAGAGTAAACAAGAACAGATGCCTGCTGTGCATAAGTATAGTTAGTCCTGCTGGATGTAAGTACATTTCCCTTTTAGCATCCTCTTCCATTGCTAAATGTGGTTTTTGCGTATATTTATAGAAATTTCGCTCAATAGCATCCTCTTCTATTGCTAGATGTAGTTATTGCGCGCGCGCGCGCACACACACACACACACACGCACACACACACACACACACACACACACATATATATATATATATATATATATATATATACATACATACATTTCGCTCAATAACACCCTTTTCTATTGCTAGATGTAGTTTTGTATATATTTATAGAATTTTCGCTCAATAAGTTTTATATGCCTGTCCCATTTTCTTCGATTCATTCTGTCATTTAGTGGTAATATTTTATGTTGTTTCCATGTGTTAGATCTGTATATTTAGTTCCTTTTATATTTCTATCTGTGACATCCAGGTTTTGTTTTTGTCTTTTCTCTTGTTTACCAGTCTGCCGCTAAGATTAGAGGGTTGAAACTCGGCCAAAGTCGATACATTTTTTTTGTATATTTATGACACGGTAAACAATTTCATAAATATTTGAAAAAACAGGTCCCTGGAGAAAATTATTAGTCGTTTCAAGTCTAAGCAGTTCTTTAGTTTTTTGTTAAACAGTGACGAATACAGTATGTCTCTATTTTCTTCTGTAATTTAATAATAGTATGCTGCTTCTGTTACATTTCTTCTTCTTTTTCAGGTTGTACTGTCAGTAAAGATATACAATAATATTTCGAAGGTTTAGCAATTGGATTACTCTCCATCATATTGGAATATTTCTTATATTATATTAAGAATAATGTACAGAATCACACACCAGAGATGAAAAAATCCAAGCACTAACAGGAAAATGAAATCGGCACAACCCCTCCCACCATTGCCGACATCTAGCACCGCAAACTTCTGGCACCAAAAAATCTCATCTTTTAAACTAGAACCGGAAATCTGAGCTCTTTAATATTAACATGTTGAATTATTATTAAGATTAATATTTTGTGTGTAAATATCTGAACAGATAGGAATATTTTGCACATATCGGAGCAACTATTATGTTGACTGCGAAACACCTGTAGAGAGAGACGAGCTATTGTATTGTATGTTTTTAAGGAAAGGATTGTCGGTGATGGACCTGGAGCAGGCAGATAGTGAAAGAGAGAGAGGTAGGCTAAGAATTGTTACTTTTCATATGTGTGAATACTTTAGAGCGAACATTGCCGGCATACTGTAAAAGGGCTCATTTCCACTTTCAGGGTAACAGGTAGCTACATTGTTTACCTAATGGAACAAGGGAGACAAAGGGAGGAGCCCCACACGGAGGAAATACTGATTTCTGAGAATGTATCGAAGATGACAGATATGAAATAATACAGGACACATTAAAAGGCCTCACCGCAAAAATAACATTTTAAATAGAGAACGCAAACAGACGGGTAAAAAGTGCGTTATCTATGAGAACATTTGGCGATCTAAAAGTGACTAAAGGATGAAAGAGACATTTTCAGTCCAACTTGAAAGCCACATGCCGAAATTTATAACACAGGCTTTTTTCTGGGAAAAATCGTGTTCATTGTCTCTATGCCCCACGATCTCAATGAACTTCAATAATCATATTGGATCACCACATTGGACCACCAACGTTTGCACCCCGCAACTCACCCATGAAAATTACTGCTACAAAATTGAGTACTGCAAATAAAATTTATATATTGTGTATTCATGATTATTGCAGAAGATGCTGAAAGGATTTGTACGACGCACAATCTACATCTTATCTGGAATATAAGGAGAATTCCAGCATGGAACAATGGATATCAAGTCAAGCTACTGTGTTTCATCTTCGACTTCTAGAATATTTCCTATTATTAGCCTGCATTGCCTATTTCTCATTTTATGTTAGAAAGCATACTATAAAATAAAATTTATAATTGATAATACCTCTTAGAGTATCTCGGGCTTCTCTTTGTATCTAGTTTCACTGCTAAAATGTAAACAATTAAATATTTACCTAAGAACACGAAAATGCTATGCCCTAGAAAACTATTTCGCAAAATAAGTTTTAATTCATTATGATATTGGCTTTTACACCTTCAGAAACAATGACGTCTAGGATATTTTCTATAACGAATGTAAAACCTTATTACCTAAAAGCACATTGTGAAATTCCTACAGTGTGTGTTTCAGAGTTAAATGGGTTTAATTTGCGGGTTGCTTCAAAATTAAAGTCGATTTATTTTTTGATCAAATTTTAATCCCTCCCCCATATTTTCTGACAGAAATTAAAGTTGAAGTTTATTGGTGCCTAGTATGGTGTTTAAAGTTAGGCTACCTTTTCGGTAAAAGTTGCTCGTAGATATAAGCAGCTGTTTCATTAGGCGTCTTCTTTGATGTACCCACACCCAAGAAACGATCAGAACAATGTCTCAGAGGTAAAACTTTATAGATTGAGTAGTAACGATTAGTCGTATTCGGGAAGTCCCCGGTTCAAATGCTGCAGTCGATTAATCTGGTTGAGGTTTACCGTAGTTTTCCTCAACCCATTTAAAAAAAAAAAAATGGCAAAAGTCGGGTTACTATTTCTCTGCCACGGATTCGCCGTCTGTTTCATAATTTATCTCATTCTAAGCAATTAGCTGAATATGCAGGGCACGTTGACTTTCTTTCTTACTGTGCCATTACTGGTGTGTGTCCTAACGGAATGTTAATTCAATTGTCATTGTCCGCTATAGCTCCTAGTACTCATAGCCAATTTCATTTATTTAGGCACCATATCTCCCAGCAATTTCTACGGATGATCCTCAATAATTTTCAATATTTTCAGCAATTTCATTTGTCTAAATTAATTAGTTTTATTAAAATTATTTTGGCATATTCTCCTAAATATATTACCATTGTTAATAGTATCTTGATCAGTGCGAATAAATTATTATGTTCCCTCAATCAGAAACACCTTCTTAAACTGTCGCAGTTATATTTACAATATTTAAGAGCAGGTATTCCTATTCAGTTTACCGCGTCTTTCTTCCAAAACTTTCCCCCACCGCTCGTAGCGTCAGCTCCTGACTTAGCTTCTATTTTCAATTTACCTCGTCCATCTAAATTTTACTCCGGTATTGCATACCAGCATCCCAATAGCAAATGTACCCCTTGTACTTCTTCTACTAGTAATAGTGCGGTTGTTAATTTATCTTCTATTTCACTTTCAGATGCTGATACATTGCTTTTGCAAAAAAGGATTATATTTTGCCCCAACTCCTAAATTTAATCGCCTTAAATTTGTTTCCGATGGCGTTAAATTTTGCCGTAATTTAAGATGGCGTTACTATTGGCATACTAAATCTTCTCAGCCTACTTCAAATGTTCCTCCTTGTCTTCTCAAGTTTCGTCCTCCCTCCAAACTTGAACCTCCTTCTTTACCTTCTAGCCATCTTTTAGAAATGTTTAGTAACCGATTTTTAACTTCGATTAGTGATTTCAAATTTCTAGATAAGATCACTCCGAAAGACAACTTTACATGAGAAATCAGCACTTAAAAGGTTATCTAACAATCCTGATGTTATTATTCTTCCAGCTGATAAAGGGTCCTCAGTAGTACTACAGGACATTTCTTCTTACAATGCTGAAGCTTACCGACAGTTTGAAGATGTCACTTATTATGAACTATTATCTTCCGACCCTACAGTCAAGTTTAATGAAGAAATGGCTTCTTTTATTGCATCTTCTGGTACTGCTGAAGGACTTAGTTCTCAAGATATCACTCTACTTACTCCTCATGTCCCCCGTACTACCACCATATATTTTCTCCCTAAAATTCATAAAAAGAACTGTCCAGGCCGCCCGATAGTAGCCAGCGACGATTCCCCCACTGAACGTATTTCCGCTCCAGTACATTGTTTGTTACAGCCATTTGTTACGTCTAGGCCATCCTATATCAAAGATTCCTTCCATTTTTTGAGTTTACTTAAGAAAGTTGACCCTTTGGCACATTCTAATATACTTCTGGCCACTATCGATGTGACGTCACTCTATACTAACATTTCCCATCATGAAGGATTAGCTGCTGTTAGACATTTCTTGGACTCTCGAGCACCTCCTCATACCCCATCCACAGATTTTATTTGTCAACTTGCTTATCTAGTCCTCACTCGCAATGTCTTTAGTTTTGATAATAAACATTATCTACAAATTAGAGGTATTGCAATGGGCACCAAAATGGCACCGTCTTATGCCATTCTTTTTATGGCTCGCTTAGAGGAGGACTTTCTTAAGTCAGAACCTTTGGCACCATTATTATGGCTGAGATATATTGATGATATATTTGTGCTTTGGACTCATGGCTCAGAATCTCTCGAGCAGTTCCTTAGTAATCTTAACTCCAAATTTTCAGTTAAGTTCACTTCTTCTGTCTCTCCCAATGCTACTACGTTTCTAGATATTGATATTTCTTTATGTAATAACTCTTTTCTTACGTCTGTGCACATTAAGCCTACCAATTTACATCAGTATCTTCATTTTGATAGCTGTCATCCCTTGCATATCAAAAGATCTATTCCTTTTTCTCTTTCAGTCCGTGGTCATCGTCTTTGTAACAACTTTTCATCTCTTGACAAGTATATTAAAAACTTAGCTCAAAAGTTCCAAGACCAAAATTATCCTTCCTCTCTTTTAAAATCCCGTATAATCCCAGCGCACAAAACTTTCCAATGCAAACCTAAACCTTCTAATAAGAACTTCATTAACCTTGTTACTACTTACTTGCCTGGAATTGAAAAAAATGTCATGATACTTTGTAAATGCACTCATTTTTAAATGATTTTTCTAAATTTGTACCCCGCCTTACTTTTAGAACACCTGCTAACCTTAAAAGTATATTTCACCGAAACCTACCTCCTCCGAATTTACCACGTCTCTTTGCTGGCGAATATCGTTGCCAACGACCTAAATGTAAAACCTGTGCGCCAATTATGCCTTGCCATTCATTCCACAGCCCTAATTTATCCATAGAATTTAACATTTCCTCATTTTCTACTTGTTCTTCTAATTTGTTCTAATTGTTCTTTTTATTTTTATTTTTCTTTTATATTATATATATAATATTAATGAAAAATAAAAATAAAGAAACACTATTAACAATGTAACAAATTAACACTAATAATAAAAGTAGATAAAGATAAAACACAGAGAAAGAGTCACACTTGAAATTGCTATATTTCGAACTACTGCGAGTTCTTCAATGGCAGGAAGCTAGACAAGTGAAAGTGATAAAAGTAAATATTGAGTATCGAAGGTAACGTTATGCATGGAAACAGATGAAACTGGAAATGATAGTGTGGGAAGAAAAAAACTAATATGTAAGATTTAAACCAGGTGGTATACCCGCTTTATGTAAAAATATAGCTGCCATTTCTCTATCTCTGAGTAAACTTTCACAGCATTGTGTAGGTAAAGCATCAATAAGAGTTATACTAAAAGCATCATCAAAGTCCTTACAGTGAGATAAGGCATGTTGGGCAACCGGTAAGGGAGACTTGGTTTTAACAGAACGTCTATGATTGTTCATGCGTAGTGAAACAACAGTAGAAGTTAAACCAATATAAAATGCGCTTTGTAAAGCATGCAATGTTGATCTTGCCTCAACAGTGTTCTAGTGAGGTATATTTAACACCGTCCATTCACAGGTCAGCCGCTTAATGGCGTAAGCCCTCTCTCCATCGGCGAACTTACAACGCTACAATACTTCACCTTTTAGGCACTACAAATAAAATGAATGACTTGTACTCAACCTCCTTACAGAAGATTCTAAAGTAAAATACATCTAATTATGTTCATTAGTGCAAAAAACTGACGAGTGCAAATGCTAGAATCTTAAGATGTAGATTGTGTCTTACCCCTTCAGCATCTTCCGTAATAATAGTGAGTATGCAATTTATATTTTTTATTTGCAGTACTCAAGTTTAAACGATTAATTTTTTGATGCCGTAAGTTTGCGGTGCTAGACGTCGACAATGACGAGAGGGGTCGCGCCTATAAGCGCCCAATTAGCACGGGCGGTTTCAAATGCGCCTCAACGCAATTATTTCATGTCCTTGTTTGTGCTTGGATGTTGTCGTATGTGGTATGTGTTTCTGTACGTTATTCTGAATGTAATATAAGAAATATTCCAACATGATGCACAGTAACCCAATTGCAGAACCTTCGATATATGAGAACGAACCTTTAACTGATAGCTAAACCTGAAATAGAAAAACTGTAGCGGAAGCAGTATGCTATTGTCAACAAAATAAGCTCTTCTTACCCTTTGCACGATTTTATGATTATCAGATAGTGAAATAATAACCCACTGCTTATACAATTAATACGACAACTTAAGTTCAACTTTCTGATAAAAATGTAATATTATACATATATTTTTAAAATTACACACTCTCTTTACTCTAACATTTTTTACTTTTTTCCTAGCTATTCGTATGTTTTTAAGTTCTGTACCATCAAAAATCTCAATAATGTTGAAGTAATGTTAGCTCATAACTTATTAATTATTAATGGAAACTCTCTATTTCATAATCAGGTGTAAAGGAACTCAAGAAATGCTACGAGAAAGTGAAGTCCATTATCAGTTCTTCATAAGAGCCTCCCATGATTGAATTAGGGGATATTACTGAAATTTCCAGTCCTTCCGAAGTGAGACATATGTCAGCTCTAGTATTTTCATTTTCAATACATCTTCATCACAGAATACTCCCGTTCGCTCCATGACATTGGTCTGGCAGTATCTCCTTGTTAGTATACATTATTTTTAACTGCCTGCCGAGCGTCACCACAATGTTTTGTCATTTTTCACGTCCCTAAACCCGAGCTGGACAGCTTTGTGCTCCGAAACATCACAGTTCGCTGCTCTGGAGCTCATTTCACCAACAGTACACAGCTCCAGCATTAAGTGAATGGAAGAATGGACAAGAGGGGTTAGAGAAATTTCGTTCCTTCTTTCACCTCTTCTCCATTAGAAGCTCTCGCCAACTTTAAACGATGGCATTGCAAACAGTACTTGTGTAATTGTATTAATGAGATTAAATCTAATAAAGCATGAACTAATTAAAGTAGAAATAAAAGTAATTGTGCTTTAAGGTAAATGGCATTAAATGATAAATACCTATTTTTATTAGAAAATAAAATATAACCGCTGTTAGCAAATATCTACATTCATGATGCACCATTTGCATAATAAAGTATTTATAAGAAACGTTTAATATAAAATAAATATAAATAAAAGCATTTCCCTTTCGGAATCAAAATAAATTCCATTTATTTTCTTTTTATTATAAACCATGTTTACAGAAAACAATTTAACTTCAGTTATAATATTTTATGGGTTTTTCCCTGTTATTTTTGATTGTTTTATCTCCTACCTCTGTGTAATATGCTGTTCGGAAACCTATGTCGATCCAACTATACGAGGAGCGTTCTAAAAGGTCTCGCACTAACCAAAAAACCACAAGGTTTAAGACAAATATTTTTTCCCAACGTACCCTCTTATAAATATTATATTTAGTCCAACTATTTTCCAACTTTTTAATACCCTTAGTAAAATAAATTTTTTTGTCCTACTGTGAAACGTAAGCCCCTGTCTTAGCTCCAGTCTCATTATTCGACGTGAATCTTCATCCAACTAGTCATTTCTTCAGGTTTGGGAACAAAAAATAATCGCTGGGAACAAAACCGGCGAATTAGGCGGATGTGGAAGCATTTGAAAGCGAAGACAGAAGCAATCCCAGAAGCGTGTAAAGATACAACGTATCGTGTTGGAATAGAATTTTATTTTTCGCAAGGTGTGGACGTTTAACCTGAATAGCATCCTTCAGTAGGTCCAGTAGTAAAGCGTAATCCTCCCTGCCGAAGGTTCTTCCTTTCTGTAGGTAGTCTACGAGCACTACACCTTGAGAATGCCAGCTAGACATAGCCATGGCTTTTCCTGATTTCTATGGTGCACTTTCACCTTTTGTCTCTACTGTTTGCAGCGTATAGTGATCAATCCATGTTTCATCTAATTTTATGAAATGTCAGAGAAACTGACTGGAATGACCTTTAAACACGTTTGAACACTGTTGCAAAATATTCATTTGAATGCGATTTTGGTTCATGGTTATTGAACGCTACACCCATCGAGGGGGTAGCTTTCTCATACTCAAAACTTCGAATTAAATGAAGTGAACATGGCCTTCGGGGTCTTTCCAAAGTTAGCCTACTCGCTTACCTTCATTCGGTTATCATTGAGTACGGCATTGTGAATTTTTGTCACAATCTCGTCGGTAGTAGCGGTTTTGGGACACCCTGAGTATTAATTTTTGAATGGATTTTATTTTGAATAGTGTTTATTGCCCGTTTTAACTACAAGCGGATCTTAAATGGCTGTATGTCCACGCTTAAATTTAGCAGTCTACTTATTAACCGTCGAAAACGTAGGGAAGAATCCTTTAATGTGGAATCTAACTCACTGTTGTATTTCTATTGGAGTTAAGCGCTTAAACCTAAGTACTTTATCACAGTTCGTATTTCAGTTTTATCTATTTATTAGAAAATGATAACACTAGTTTGTGTACACGATCATCACAAATAGCGACTACATTTACATGTTTGAAGCTTTACAACGCGTCATCTAAATGATGATACTTAACAACTGTCATAGTAATTTGGCCATCTTCACGACATCTCTGAGTCAGGTCGGGAATGTTTTAGAGAACTCCTAGTATATAACGTTAAGTCTGTGAGGTCTTGGAAATTCAGTGAACTGAAAATCGTGGTGCAACTCTCTAAAGTGGTTTTATTATTTTTCTTTTAACAAGTCACACGTCATCCCCGATTAGTTTAGTTTGATATACAGTGGGGTAACATTTATCTTCAAATGAATAATGCTTTATAAAATATTTTCAGTTTGCTATCAGCCTTAAGACTACCTAAAATTTTACTGGAAAGTATTATTTATTAATTTATTTATTTATTGCTATAGTTTAGGGTACATCATAAAAAAAACCTAAAGAAACGAGTGAACATTTGATGAATGAATGCATTAATGAGCCTGGAAACCGCAACGTTTAAAGTTACCCGACATTCGCATACTTAGGGCAAAACTCTGCAAAAAAAAAAAAAAAAAAAAAAAAAAAAAAAAAAAAAAACTTATCCATGCAACGGACCTTGCGGGATTCGAATCTTGGACCTCCAGGCAAACACGATTATCACACCGTATATTGGGGTAATATGGTGAGGTCAAAAATGGCGTGGAACATTTTTTTAAATAGACGCTCTTTTTCTTTGCTGGGATACCATAGGCTATGGACACTGGTGATACATGAGGTGAGATATAAATTGGGAAAGGATTGATTTATAAGGAAATGAGGGTTCCAGACCCAGGTTAAGGGGTACGAACGTCCCCTGCATTTGCCATTTATGAGGATTGAGGAAAACATAGAAACAACCTCAGTCGGGGAGTCAGCCCTGGCGGGAATTTAACCTCAGACCTCGGATGTTCATGAGTCCGCGCCGGTCACCCATGTCGGTAAATTTTGAAGTTAATCACCGTCAGGGGAATGTATAGTAATGATTTGTTTGGTTTTTTTTTTTTTTTTTTTGTTTATTTAATTCGAAGAGACCATGTAATGACTTAGATCTGCTTAACCGGCATACATTGCTGCAATAGGGGTTGCCTATTTTACTACTACATTCTGTCAGGAGAACTTAAATCAGAACTTGCTTAAAGTCTTTTGAACTTAGAACCAATTAAGCTCTTGGACTTCATACTTTTTGCTCATAGGTCCTTCAGTGCACAGTACAAGAAAGTACTGTTCAAGCATTTGTCACACTACGATTTCAGCTTTTGTTTTAATCGAGTTCATCTTTTCCCCACAGTTGAACATATATATATATATATATATATCTAACCCCTTAGGCTTAATCTATTCCTTCATTGATAATTGATGGTTTTTAGTTTCTGATACATCATTAATGTGATCTATTTTTAAGAACAAGGAATATCAGATGCCCTTCATACTTTGAGCCGAAATTTCATTTTAAAATCTTCTAAAATATTGTTACATGTTTCTCTCTGTAGCCATCAAAATTATATCTTGTCAGTATACGATTTTGTGTGTGAAACAACCTTGATGCTCAAAAGAGCTGACCGATGACCTTTTAATACATTTGTTCCGTACTAATCATTTAGCATTTTCTCTACAAGGTGCAAATAGGTCTAGTTCTTTCATGATTCGTGGACAATACATCAGCATAAGTACTACGCGAGCTAGGGTATTACGTCATGCGTTATATGCAGTACTTTGATCACATGCATTATTTATTAGACTAGCAAATAACTAGGTAACTATTGCAACGTTATGCACATTTTCTGGAGCGAGTTAGAGCATTTATGCTTCATTTGGGTCCTGCAGTTTGGAAAACTCCTGATTCATTAAATTTACTACATAGAGTTTGCCACTCTCAGAATTCTCTAAGCATAGTAGCTTCAGAAAACGATACTTAGCTCTGACATTCAGTGTATGGCTTATTTACTTTAAACTAGCAGCGGGACATTTTAATCAATTCGTAAAATTTAAATATTCTATTATATTTATTCCTCATAAACATTGTAGTTGGGAGACATATTGTGTAGAATCGTTGAAAGGCTACTTTACATACAAAAAGTGACTGTTGTGACCTACATTTGGCCTGTTTCTAGTTCTAGGTGAACGTTCAGCTCTTTGTAGAGAGTACGTTGCTTAATTAACAAAGCGGTGCCCTCATACATTGCCGCGCGATCGCTATGGGTCACGTTGTAACAGGGAAAAAAAGAACAGTCCTTAGGCAGTAACCATGTTTCGGATACATGTATGTTACGACTGTATTATTGCTGTTTGTGGAGTATGCTTTCAGTAAACAACAGTCCCATATTGGCGATGAGCTCCTGCATATCACTGAAGCTGCATTGGGACTCCTACACCTACTTTATAACAGAAGCACACTCATGTATCACAAAGATAATTCGCTGCACATGGAAAAGCCTTGTTTCCCCGAAGTGTTAATCATTGATGCCAAAACCCCTTTCAGACTTTTTGCATAAGTACCGTTACTGTAGGTTGAAGTAAAGAAGCTTTATTTTTAAAGAAAACTGACGAACGTCTGCCGGCACACAACTCATTTCTTTCGATGAACTGATCAGCTATATCATAGAGATCCAAAGAGATGGGTATGTTCAAATGGCGATTGAGATGGATGTTCCTCCGTTGATCCTATGTCGTAAATTACCGCACGTCAAAGAACCTCAAACATAAAAGCAAAGGCCGCTGAGCAAATTTATCGGCCGTTTTACGCCCAGAATTAAATGGGACGATAATGACAAGAGATAAAGAGCGCCTTTGTCTAAATCCTTTTATAATATTATTTTTATTATTATTATTATTATTATTATTATTATTATTATTATTAGGCAGTAATTTTAAGCCTTTAAGACTCAAGCAAGCATCATCTTTTATCATAAGTTGGCAAAGGAACAGTTAAAACAAGTCGTACGGTTAACTCCGGGAGAATTTCGGACCCACAGCCATCACTTTTCAGAAACTGTACAACTAAGGAAAAGTTATCTACAGAGTTCATGTTCACCTTTGTTTCCAAAATGCGTTGCGATGTACCACCACGGGTGGCCGAAGCGTTAAGGAATGGATTCGTGAGCGAGAGATCTGTGGTTCGATTTCAGCCTGGACCGTTCTCTCTGACTGAGTTTTCACCAGGTTTTCCTCAATCCTCATAAATGGCAAAATGCCGGGGAGATACCCTAACCTCAGGCCTGGAACGCCTTATCCTTAAAACTTTTTTCTTTATTATTTATTATTATAAATTTATCATTTCATGTATCATCAATGCCTCAGGAGTTAAAAGGGACGTTAAACACTATTATAAATAAATAATTATGTTTCAATGTAGTATCAACCTATCAGGATCAATATGGTGATAAAACTTTTGACACTCCCTGTAATATCATCACTTCCATTTGTGGTGCTTTTAAGTTTTAACTTACAGATGAGAAGCCACAATCTAAAGAGAAAATAATCACCTTAAACCTCAATTATTTAAATTATTAGACTGTAAAGCTTGAGGAGCACTTTCAGAATCGAATCTTTTTTGTGTGCATCTTTGGCGTGGTTCCTGTGGTTATTGTAAGTGAAGAGATTGAATATTTTTTTATAATTTCTTCCAAAGTGTCATAAGTGGATATGATATGTGAGAGGTTATCTGCCAGGCGCTGAATCATAAAATGTGCTTTCTGAAAAATCGGTGTTTTTTTTTTCTGTAGCTCCATGTTAACTACATTAATGTACCATAACATGAAATAGAAAATAAATCAGCGCGTTTGAAGACAAAAACCATTTTCTTTAGAAATGTGAAACATTTGCTCATGACTGGAGTGAAATTATGACAACGATGAAACAAATTTATACCTTTTATCAAATTTAGTACATTCAAATTAAAAAGTATATATGTTGATATTATCATCGTCCTTTGTAAATATTGGGGGGCTCAGTCCCCTCTGCGAAAACGGGGGGGAGTGGCTCAGGTCCCTCCAGCAAGCACCCAGGAGCAAGGTGAATGCATCATTTGCGTTAATTTTGTATAAATAAACATTTTGTCATTGGAGCTATTTATTACTATAGTGAAATTATAACATATTGTGTTCATTTTTTGTTTTATCATTCTAATGTCGGTTTACTGATTTTTATAAACCATTTAAAAAGGCATTAGTGCATGTAAACAGGTTGATTGCAACAGCCTGAGGCATGAGGCAAATGGAACAACTATTTACAGCCACACTCTGTAGCAACTTTTTATTTTTATTATCGTTTTTACCGCACTGGTGTTCTCGCGACGCTTGTAGATTGTGGACGGTACTCAGGTGTAATTCTGTAGGGACCAATGAAACGAAACGAATTAATGATAGCGCAAATGAACTTGGTGTCTTTGGCGTCTTAAAGCTATCTGGTATATACCTTCTCAGGGTAAGGAAAAACTGTTAAAAACACCTTATCCAGACAGCTTGACCTGACCGGGATTTGAACTCAGGACCTTCGGATTAGTAGTCACACCAAACCACGGAGGCAGTATTTTTTCTTTTGTCATTACCCAAACTTATGGGTTGTCCGTTCTAATGACTAAATGGTAAATGGTATTAATAAAGAGTGTATATCCAGCTAGTTAAACAAGTGGAACCTGTGTTCAAGTAACCGATAATTTATTACTGCTTTCAGTACCAAGTAAATACAGTGAGGCACATTTAAAATTGACATTCACAATTCAGCTGCTTAACGACGCGATGCTCCGCAATCATCGCAAGTTTCACCTTTCTAAGACTTTGGTACTACAAATAATATGAATGTTTGCCACACTCGCCCCGCTTATAGAACATGCTGTAAGCTTTGCGTATTATGTGCGACACATATTTTAATGAAACTACCGTTTATCTTGTCATATCTTCTGCACTAATACACCTAATTTATGTTTAATATTTTCTTTTAATTCATTCAGAGTGTGATAGTGCTGTACACTCTATTTTTGAAAATTCCCCAGTGATAAAAACCACAGACTGTTAGATCTGGAGAACGAGAATGCCATAAAATGCTACTAAGCTTGCGGCCAAATATAAAACGCAGTTTCCCATGGATGACTTAGTAGTATGAGCGTTAGCATTATATGCCGTCAAATTTTCTTTATGACTTAATTCATCACACAGCGGTTCTAAAATGTTACGTATATACCTTTCATTGTTTATGTTTTTAAAGAAAAATACCCAATAACTCTTTTCGCATTAATGGCATACATACCACACCCCATGTTTTTCATCATGTAGTGGGCCTTTCCACGATTTGTGATTTATTTGCTGCCCGGTGTCTGCTACTTCGTGAATGGTCGTTAGATGAAACCAAAATTCATCGGAAAAGAAAATCGATGAGAATTCAGTTTATACTTTATTAACGTTTTCTACTCTCCAATTCCAAAATCTAAATCTTCTATTATAATCGAGAAGCTGTAATTGGTAATCTAATATAATGACATATGGCTTTAACTTAATTGTTATTCTTGCAGATACTTTAGAAATTTCTGTCTCCTGTGCTAGACGTCTTATGGATTTTCGAGGAAACTCCTTTTGATTAAGTGTTTCTTCTGCGAGCACATGGATCTTTGTTTCATTTTTCGACTCGTCACAGAATTTGGTTAAATTAATTTACTAAATATCTTAGTTTTCTTGATTGAAAACTGCGCGATAAGAAGTGTACGTTTAAATTTTTGTTTTGTTGTACCAAAAGATTTATTGTAATGTATGTCTTCAAAAAAAAAAAAAAAGTATACATTCTCATGCAGTAAATACCTCGCCATTGTGCAACATAATATACCACTGTACTAAACCGAATGGCGCGTGATTTACGACTGATCTGTTGGAGACAGCTTGCAATTACTGGATGGAGGAGAATGCAATAATAGCGAGCAGTCGGACCCGATAAGCGACCGGCTTGCGAATGGTAGGTTTTTAATGTGCCTTTATTTATACTCATAATGGCGAATGTTACGAACAACTGGGTGCAGTAACACAGGATATACAAGATTTGAGCGGTTTCATGCTTCTTCTATGTGTAATAATTATAAACATTGTAGTCAAATGCTATGTTATAAAACAACACTTTTCAAACGCGACACTTTGTTGCGTTTGAAAATCTCGGCAGCATCTGCAAGAGAGCAGAGTTGAAGATGGGGACATTCAGTGAAAAAGTTTATTCTGTCTTGGAATATCAGTCAACCCAGTCAGTCACAACGGTTCAGCGACTCTTACGAATAAAGTGCCAACATGGTATGAACAATTGAAAGCAACCGAAAGCCTTTGTACAGAGAAATCAACGAATCAGGCAATTACAATTGGATTGGTGACCTTGAAACCTCATATGAACACAATAAATCTTGGATGAAACTTTACAAAATTGGCGTTGACAACTCCAACAGATGTCTCTCATTTAGATGAGGGTGCTACAGCTGCAAATTTAAACCGTGTTCAAACCTATTTCACCTGACACAAACATACTTTTCGTTAATATGTGCTTTAAAGTTGGCAAATAGAAGGAAGACCGAATAGTTTTATGCGCAATCGTTTTGAAAGTCGTTATTTGCAGTTCCGCAACAAGGAAATGTACGTTGTTACGTCATGTATTGATATTTATATTGATATTGATATCGTTGGAACGCCACGCATGTTTTCACGTGTTCTTCATATTCATTACAAAGTGGGCAACGGAAATAATGTACCATTATTTATTAAAGTAGAAGTGAGCCTTGGTGGGGTGCAACACCAGGGGAGAGAACAAGAAATTCAAACTGTTTCGTTTCCTGAAAAATGCTGACCGGTAAGTAAAATTTCAGCATGTTTATGGCTATTTGTACTTCATTCTTCAAGATACAAATGCACATTGCATTGAGAAAAAAAAAAACTGTATCGACCCAAGTAACGTTGTTTAAATGCCCTGTGCATATGTGTCTTGTACAAAATGTGTAAATAAGTAATAAGATTTTTCCTGCAGTATTTTAACAAAATATATCGTAAATTCATAAGTTTATAACTGGTACCATTTTCCTTCTAATTCCCTTTCCTCCCCAAAAAATTAGTAATAAGAGCAGCAAACACAACGTGATATAAAGTAAAATGTTCTTTCTTAATTCATGTATATAGTATTATCATCACAGTGACATTATTTTAAGTTTTGAGTATTATCAAAAGTGACAACAGCTTAATTACTGATGAGCACTATTTAGAGTAGAATCTTCAAAGATTAAGGATACATGCTGAAGGTTCATCAGCTGCAGTAGCTCATGAAACAATTCTGAGCACTTCTATAGTACGTGGAATATAAGAGTACAAAAATCGACTCACTAGCCTAATCTAGAAATATAATAGCTCCATTTTAGTGGTTTCGATATGAAATTAGTTTTTAAATTTAATTAAATCTTGGTTAATACATTTAGATCAGGTATAAAGTAGAATTCTGTAAGCATGCAGAAAAACATTAAACTACACGAATTTTTAAGTGCATTTTGAAGGTAGGAATGGTCTTGATAATTTAAAATTCTGAAGGAAAAAAAACTTTATTACCGAATCTATAGCACATATGGAAATGAAAGCTCTAATCAGTACATAGCACTTTGCCCAATAACAAATATTTAAAAACAAATCTTGTTCTAATAAAGTTAAAACATCAATTTAATGAACATGCAAAACATAACTTATACAGTGCTTTTTTCCTTCTAGGGCACTGAGCAAAGCAGATGACAATTACATGTATCTAAAGCATTCTCAAAAATAAAGTAGAAATAACCAAGAACAGTATGACCTCAAGATTATGCTGCTCCTCGTTTCAGTAAATTAGTAATTTCATCAAACCTGCAGTCGCAACTTGATATCATGCACTTCTTCCAATAATAAAATATGAAGAGTCCCCTACATAGACACTGATTTTCCAGCTCAGAAGAAGCTGTTGCTGCCGGTGAAGAGAAGACCAATGAAGAACAAGTGACATACTACTTCCAGAGGCAGAGGTCTAGTGTATAGAAAATCCATTAGTTCGCAACTTCTTATTGTTCAAAGTTACATATCGTAGTGACTCCCATACATATTAAGATTCATTCACTTCAGTAATATTTAATAGTGTATTTGTTGTTCCCACTTCCAAAGCTTGTCACAGTGAATGGTGCAATTGAGCTAATTGCCATTTGATTTTTAGAGAAACTGTGCCTAAGGGATGACTAGAACGTGCATCCTCTGCTTTTGCACTTTATTTTGGAATAATAAGCTGCGGGCTCTGCCCATTTTGCACAAGCGATACAACCTAACAGCTGTGTTATGTCCTTTGTTGCAATGTTATTTATTGCATTAGAATTATCAGGGCGAAGAAGTGTGATTTTTGCTTAGCTGCTGAAGATTTATCCTTATCTTTAGAAACTTTCATGTATATCAAGAAGATTTCTGCTTCTTTTGGCCAGTCTGATACAGCTTAAGAAATGTTTGTAATAATTATCATCCAGCAGTCTGAATATCTAATTTACCAGTAAACATGTGGTTAATATATAAAACAGAACTATGCTATTTTATAGTAATCTATTGAGAAAACTTTCTTAGCTAAACATGTAGAGGTTAAGATACCAAGTAGCATGTAATTTTCAAATGTTTTACCCTGTGAGTAAGCTTAAAGATTATATCGACTAAGCAGCAGAGTTATTTACAGATACTTATTTAAGGCTTACATTTAGTACACGAAAGTCTGAAGAGTAATTGGATTTGCAGAATCATGTTATACAGCTCACAACATGGTTTACATAATTTATTGTTTGGTTAAGGTTTTACTATTGTTTATGTTACTGTTGTTACAGAGCATTTTTGCAATTTGCTTTGTATTTCCTTTTCCTTATTTGTAATCTACAACATTCTGAATTTATATAAGTAGAACTTCATTTTTACTGCATTTATCCCATGCCAAGTCTACATGGTCAAGGCAATGAATGGAATGAATGAAAATGACATAAGCTCATCATTAACTTCATGCAACTTGACCAGGCAGAATTCAATTCTGTGATGTTACTCTTGCAGCTCACTAGGACCAAAGCATTAATCATAAGTGCCATGGTTATGGCCATTGGTTGTCAAAAATGTCATCTTGTATTCTCAATAAGAAACCACTGTGTAAATCTTAAAAAATAAAAGAATGTTTCAGAAAATGCCCTGACAATACAAACATTAAATGTGCTGTATTCAAATTAATCTTACAAGTAGACCCAGTACTTTGCTTTTTCAGACAAGTTAAGAACTTAATTCCCATGTCAAAGTATGACTATGTGTCGTGTATGAAATTCTATGGGTGTGAATTTCTATGTGAGCATTAGATGTAATTTATTACATAGATGCCTTTAAAGTGCGTCTCTTTTAAAACTAAAGACGACAATGTAAATGCTATCTGGAGGACGGGATGTTATTTTTGTACCCTATAAGATTCGATATAACATTTATAATGGTACATTTATGTGCTTTAAATAAAATTACATGTATTGTTATTTGTTGTACATGGTAGTACATTGTCATTGCGAGGTTAATTTACTTACACTCTTCATTATATGAACAGTTTACATTGTTAGGCTATGTACAGGCAATGTATATAAATAACATTACATTTTACTTCATATATCCTTCCTGATTTCCTAACTGCTTAGAATTAGGTTAAGAAGATGAGTTACTGTCAGATTTTAAAATGAACTTACTGGTGCATATAATGGATGGACAGCAGAAGAAATCATGTCTATGCGTACTTGTTAGGATTATCTCACTATTTATATAATTTGTTTATCTAGTTTATTTTTCGGGCGAAACTAAGTTAGTGTTAAGCTTTCACCCAACTAAGAAAGCCAGAATTGTTCTTAAATAAACAATAATATTAATTAACTCCCCATACCCAAAATATATTAAAGGAAAAATGAAATACTTAAACTTAGACAACCAGCTATAGAAACGCCGACAGCCTGAAGAGTGAAATACAAAATGCAAAAATGCGATCTGTAACAGCAGTGTTCGGTGAAAGCTTAACAGTGACTTATTTTCTCCGAGAAAGAAAGAAAACTACAAGTAAAACAGGAGGAATAAATAAACAAACCTAGTAAGGCTTGCATTGCCGACCTCCCGTGGCTGCGTTATCGACTCGACGATAACGCATCGCGCATCGCCGGATGATACTTATAAAAATTGGCGCTCGATGTGGTTACCGGTTATTAACAATGAGTTGCATATCTGCAGTAATATGTGTTTGTGACTGAGCAATTGACAGCATATGGGCCGTTTTGTTCGTAACCCACAAAAATCATCTTGCAGATCGAGCAGTAAATTTCATTTTCTACGATCGAAAGTATTAAGGAAACGATAAATAAAACCTCTTGTAGTTGATACAAGAATTGTCGCTCAATGATCATATGCTTTGCTTTGAATTTTGTATATGCTTTCAAAAGCTTATAAAAGATTACTAATTTGACAAATTAATTGTTTTCGTTGGTGAGGTGACATTTTTTTTCTGGTGAACAGACACAGTGTGCAACTTTGGAGAATGGACAATCCCAAATTTCAACGCGCAGCATATTCCTGTTTCTCCGAGAAACAAATGTGTCCTGTGTGGTCTAAAAATTTAAAGTTTACGGCTCCTTTTTCTTTTCTTTAACGCATAAAGAGAAACTTGCTGAATTTTTCTACGTACAGCCTTTGACCCCTCCTCCCCCAAAAAAGCCTCTTGAACGCAACATTCTTCTAATTCCTACTCGTTACAGCGTGCTGTTAATAAGCAAAGCTGTGTAGCCATTGCAACACTTGTGTTATATGACACACACTAAAGACGCCGTTTAATGTGTGTGTTCCATTAGCTCTGCGGCAGAGTGTGTAGTGAGCCGTGGTTAAGAGCGCAGGTATAAAGCACTTTTTTAAAAAAATAAATCTTTGTAGCCATGTTATGACAAATTAGTTTTCTTTATACAGCAAGTCTAACATTAACATATTATATTTAATATTTCCTTCACTATTTGTTCTATCTAAATGCAATATGTAATATGCATTCCCTGTACATACGCGAAGAACAAAAGAAGCCTTAGGGGTATAAATTCAAGAAGCCTAGAGTAATTTAGCCCCATGTACACACTACTGTAGAAATCTAATATCATCTAGGCCCCGAAGATTGAGGGCAGTTATACATGCTGAGGATTCAAACACCCAAACACCCAATATTAATTTGTGTTTATTGCTCTGTGTTTTCACTTTAGAAGATAAATGTTTCTGTTCATGTATTTGTTTAATTATTTATAAACAACACGTTAGTTAGTGATTATGTTTTTGTGTGTGCATAGGCAAGGCCATAAAACTCAAATGATACGTTAAAATATAAAATGATATTAAGACAACAGCATGTTCTGCACATATACTTATATAACAAAGCATAATATATAACATTTTGTTTAAAAATGTGGGGATTTAAACCCAGGAGCTTATGAGAAGAGCAATGCTTTCTAAACCGCTCGGCCACGGCCACTCTATGTTCTGTTTCCAGATGCTTATAATTGCTAAATTTGCGTTTAAAGGCAATGCACCCACTGAAGTGTGCCAGTCGCTGCATGCGCGTTGTGAATATAGAATTCACGAGTGTTCCGAAGTTCTTCGATCGATATGTAAAATCTAGAAATGACTTGGGGGGGGGGGGTAAAGGACGTGTCTGTTTAATTTTGTGGTCATATGTTTAATAATTTACGCACTGTAAATTATTAAACTGCAATCATTTCTGGATCCCCTGTAAATCTTGTGCATTACGTTGTGCAATGATCTGGCATTTCTCAATGGAAAGAGATATCGTGGGGGACTTCCCTGCTTGAATTCTTTGCACCGGAGCTGACTCAGTTCTTGTATACAATTCATTATTTAGTAAGACGCACAATGTCTCTAATTCTTCTCGTTAGTTGCTCTTATCCGTTCGATTTGCCTCTGCCTCGTTCTCTTATGATAAACATTGACGGAATTTCTGTTTTTGTCGTGTAGACTATCTCATTGCAGCATTGCTTGCTGGAGGTTGCAGTGTAGCGTTAACCTTGTGTGTAGTCAAATCGACAACCAATCCACGAATACTCCCTAGATCCGAATGCCTTTATCTTTAATTCATTGTAAGCACATTTTATCTCATTTATCATGCTCTCGTTTTACACATTTCTTTAATTTTGCGATACAATATTAATTAACACGGTGTTTTAAGCAGAATTTGTCCTCATGATGTTTACCAGATTTTGTTTTAATTGGTTAATCTTTCATATTTATGTCTTGAAATTCTACATAGCGAAAAACATAATTCGTGAGCTGAAATTACTACTGTTCATCATCTCATTGGCCTTAAGTTATGTGATACACTGGTGCTGGTCAATGATCGTCGCTTCAGAAAAGACATCAGCGATATAGTGGGTTCACTCTATTAGCAGGGAGGTTTAAAATGAAGATGCGAGTTGCAAACCTCAAGTTTGACACGGCGTTCGCCACCCGTGTCTTAAGGGAGCTGAATCCCTTCTTTGGCACACCTACATTTTCCCTTTACTCAACCTAACCACGACTATGTACAGTAAGCTATTGATACTAAAATAGGAGGAGCAAATATATTATGAAAGCTTAAGGTGTCTCATATGTTCTAAAGTCTTATTGGAAATACCAAAATTTAATATATAAAGACTTTATTCTGTTCATGTCATGTTGATTAAATATAACAACACAAGATGAGAAAGTTTACTGCCCATTTCATATTCAGTATTCAAAATATAATTTGAAAATATATTTTAAATAATAACGATAAATTTAGGTACATTTAAAATCTGGGTGAACATTAGTAAGCTCTAGAATAATTATTCTAACTCTATAGTCGTGTCAATAGCAACCATGTCTCGTGATATAAACTTTATATTATGAGCAACATTAAGATATTTAGTCCATGAAGTGTGTATATTTCAGAAAGCGGAATGTATTAGTTAATTGTAATAATTAAAAAATGAACATAAACAACATTAAGAAGAATCTATATCAAGGAAGGAAAAAAAAGCATGACTTGCAACCATATATTTTTTATTAGTGTTTAACGCCCGTTTTTACTACTGAGGCACCACAGGCGATGGACCTGATGATACATGAGATGAAATGATATATTGGGAAAGGATTTTGTTAAGGAAGGAAGCGTTCCAGGCCTAAGTTTAGGATACCTCCCCGGCATTTGCCAGTTATGAGGACTGAGGAAAACCTGGAATAGACCTCAGTCAGGGAGAACGGTCCTGGCGGTATTCGAACCCCAGGCCTCTCGCTGACGAGTCCGCGCCTTAACCACCCGGCCACCCGTGGCGGTGCAACCATGTTGTTGTTGTTCTGAGATTTTACGATTTTATTTACAAACTACTACAATTATTGTACACTTATCGATTGCACATCAATATTTACCTTTTGCAAAGAAGGAATTTAATTTCTACAATTTGATTATGAATTTGCTATTTTTATATTTGTAGAAGAATGATGATTATTTTGTCACTAGTGTTTCTGCCTTATTCTGCTAACTGCTAAAAGTTGTCTGTTTCTGATATTATATCCTTATTGGTCCCTTAGTGAGTACAAAATATGCCAGCATCACTCCACTTTGTTGCGCTGGTTACAGATAAGCCAGTCCTCGGTGTGGTTATCGCTGCAACAAATTATCCATGCTCGAGCCTGACCTGGACCCAAAGAATTTAATAAACTGCAGTTTTTATTGTTTATTTAATAAAAATAATTGACTTCCAACAGAACAAAAATTAAATATATCTCTTGTACGCTTGACAAGGAGATCGAGATTGCTAAAGCACTGATTGTAAACGGGAGGTCTGTGGTTTGGGTCTTACCAGAACCGTCCTCTCTAACAGATATTTCTTCTCGGTTTTCAGAGAGGTACGCTAAACTTGAGCCTGAACTCTTTCTTCTACCTCCATAATAATCCTTGCCCAATTTATTTCATCTCCCAGTGTTATGTGTTAAGTACTATTTAAAAATCATCAATTTAAGAGAGCGTTCCTGTTTAGCTAAACCGTCCATGCTATTTCAATCCACTTATAACGGCCATGGGTGTCCGAGGTCGTTAAGGTGCGGACTCATCAGCGGGAGGTCTGCAGTTCGATTCCCACTGGGACCGTCCTCCCTGTCTGAGGTTTTACCCAGGCTTTTCTCAGTCCTCATAACTGGCAAATGCCGGGGGGGGGGGGTACTCTAAAAGTAGGCTTGGAACGGTTCCTTCCTTAAAAAAAATATCCTTTCCCAATTTATCACTTCATTTCATGTATCATCAGTGTTCACCACCTGTGGTGTCTCAGCAGTAAAAACTGTTAAAAAATCCACTCATCGATACATACTGTGACTCTGTTTTTTTCTTTTTCCTGCAGGGATCTAGCATATTTCTGTATGTCATCAACTCTTCCGTGATTCCGCTTTCACATTGCCATCGACTTCTACAAGGTGACGCTAATAATCTCACATTATTTGTGACTGCCAAGTTGCCTTGCTTACTTCCTCATCTCCCAGTGTTTGCCCTCTGGATTAGGTCCAGCTTTGTATCGTCACCAAGGGAGATCGAAGTTGACCGCACTACAAATTATAATGCATGGGCGATATATCATTGGCAGTAGGCAACACTCACATTGTTGCATACTTATTAAATAAAGATTTTACTAAAGAACTTACTTTCAACTCTGGTTTGTATGATTTCGTGATTGGCGGGTGAAAGAAACTATATGAGCAACTTTCCCTACTATTTTAAATATTTTAAATTAAATTGCGAAATGACTGTTTAGAGAAACCATTTTTTACTTTCACAAAAAGCAATTCCTTTGAATATATTAGTTATAAGACGATATTCTCCTACTTAATGGCGCAGAATGTGCAGATACATCCAAAATTGTCTGCCTTTTACAAGCTGTCATATGATGAGTTTTATGTTATGTTCTAATTTATTCTGGATTTTCTCTTGCTTCTTTGTACTTCAGTTTTAGCTCTCCACACAAACCTTAGAGCGCTAGTTTATAGCAATGTAATTAATTTGTTGCATCAGCAAAACTTATATACGTTTATATCATTATGTTTTGTGCCTTACTTTATCCTCCAGTTATTTGTTCTAAGAAAGGAACCTCCACTTATCTTAATTCTATTAAATGTACAGATAATGCCTAATACTTTCAGTAAGAAATTATAAAACACCAGCGATGTAGTTACTTTAATTATTTATTTGTCTGTCAGGTTGTAAAAGCATCTTCCTGTGCCTATTTAATTTCCTGTGGCCCTTTTCCAGTTTTATAGCCATACCCGTCTCCATCTTCCAATGCTTTATCTCGCATGCTGCTTGAAACTTGATCCATCCATATTAATTTGGTCGTTCCCTTTTTCTCTCTGTCATCCTTTTAACATGTGCTTACCGTTTTAAACTTTATTATTTATTAAACTTTAATGCTGTATTTTGAACGTTCAACTTCTATGTAACAAAGCGTTTCTTTTCTAGAAATTCTTGCACAATGGCGTCAAAAATACTATTTCTGTCATTTATTTTAGCTGTTTCATTCTCATAAATTTTGTACTTTTATATAATTGTACTAAATTTTTTGTTTTTGGTATTGGAATTTATATTCGGATCACACAAAACAGCGTTTTATTTTTATACTGCTGCTCTTCATTTGGTTTTCCTCTCATTAATCTCAAGCTCCCCAAGTCTCATTCTTTATTTTTATTCCTAAGCGTACATTTGTTTTGTATTGTACTATATATATATATATATATATATATATATATATATTTTATGTATTCCCTTTAATATGTTCATTAAATAATTATACTATTACAGCTTTACTGCTGGGCGAACTGTAGAAAGCTTTTGTTAACATGGCAAAAAGATTGCTGATTGCTGATGTATTGCTGATTAATCAACAGAACGTCCACTTTATAAACTGTGATCTTTGTTGTATATTTGTGACACCTCTGATGACACTAATTAGCAGATAGGAGCAGTATTGATTAAATCTGTCGCACATATCTTTTTAATTCAGCAAGTAATAAGTAAGAAATCGGACGATAAAGCCATACGTAAACATACAGTTAATAGGTACAGGGATTCTGCAAATTAATTGTATAAATATGCATAAATTACGATAATTAATTATGCTAATACATTATATGGCCACAGTGTACCTTTAACTAGCTAAGGATGGTCGTTTATTGTAGTTTTTTTAACATATACCTCATTACATCTGATTAAAACATTACTTTAACAAATTATGTAAACATTTGGAAAATTTGTGTATTCATACAAAACGCAGCAAGGAGACCCCCCAGAGTAGGGTATACATCTTTGGCTTCGTAATTAACATTTTTCGACTGGGCCAATCGTCTGTGGTGCCTCTGTAGCAAAAATGGGCGTTTAACATTATTCATTCATTTGTCTGGGTCCTCCTTTAGTGTCCACCTAGTGACCCAGGTATAATGTGTTAAGGAATAATTTTATTTGTAAAGAGTTTGTCTAATTATTGGTCTGGCTCAAGGTACATTTTGTAATGCTTTTCCAAGGAATATACACTACAAGGTCAAGTGTTAAACCCATGATAATTTTGGCAGAACTTTAAAGTTTTTGGTTTTCATAAAATGGAAACTTTGTTATTATTATTATTACTATTATTACTGTTATTATTATTATTATTATTATTATTATTATTATTATTATTATTATTATTGTAAGTTGTTGGTTCAAGAATTAATTCATTGTTACAATCTTAAGTGGCACAAACGTTCCAAGATTTATTACTTCTGGTTTAATGATTTAAAGTTAGCATTTAAATGCTTTAATAATGTAAAGATTAACCATACGTTTTCTCAATTGTGTGGTAAATTAATTTTATATTTTCTAGGGTTCCTTATTCAAAATTCAAATTGTTTTACATGTGTTATGTACATTTTATTGTGCAACAAATTATAGTGAAATATTTATTGTTGACTTTTCTGAATTATCGCTCACTCTTCTCAATTATTGTTGAATCATCTTTCCCTGGCCGTATCCTGGAGGTTTCTTCAGTCCGTTCCTAAAGTTAGAAATTGCCCACTTTAACGAGAGAATGTCGCTCTCAAATCACTTGAAACATGGCACAAGTTTAACTATAGTTAAACTTTAATGCTCAATAAATAACGAAAGTTTAAATTAATCAAGCATAAACTTTAATTCTTTCCTTCTGCAGTGAAAGTAGTTGCCGACTATTTTATATTATCTGCTACACAAGTCACGCAGAGTAGAATTACATAGAAACATCAAGTAAACGAGTTTGGCAGCTTCCAAAAGATTGTGACTGGAAACCGCAGGCAGCCCATGAGCATTGATTGGGATGAGATAAGCAAAGGAGCGTAATTGATAACAGCAAGAATATCATGACGTGTTAAACGATGTAATATGTAAATGAGAAATTTTTCGTCCCTCTCTGAACCCAAAGTTGGCAGTTTGAAACTCGGCCGAGGTCAATAGGTTTTTTGGGACTAAAAATCTCCTGCGCAAGTCTTCCCGGAAGAATTTAAAGCCATGGATCCCTTGTCGCAGATATAGACGGCATGTTAAAGAGCTCCCTACCTGAAAAAAGAGGTCCCTGGACAAAATTACCGGCCATTTCACATCTAAGTAATGCCTTAGCATCACCCTATATGGCACTTGAAGCGGTGGGCTGAAAGCTATCCTTAGATGCTAAGTGTAACTAAATTCAAAAGGTTAGGCCTAGGGCTTAACCTTATAATGATAATTACGAAGAAAAATTTCTAGCACTCTGTTCTGTAATCAAGAGAAGGTATCTGTTCGGTAATTAAACTCGATTTCTAATTTTCCGTGCAGTGTTACTGAGGTTATTGTTTTTCTGCATACTCAGTACTTCTAGACCATATTTCCTTACTTGCTGGTACTAATCAATGGGAAAATGGTTCTTCTTTATATGTTCTAAATCCTCTCCTGCTCTTTCAGCTAATTTTCCACAATGAGGGATGTCTGCTTCCTTTGAAGAATTGTGACAATACGCTCAGTTGCTCCTAGAGAATGCTGAGGTCACTCTGGTTTCAAGTGTGGTTATCAGTTTTCAGAGGCGGGCGTAGCTTTAACGACTAAAGAAAGGTGTTCTCTACCTTTGCACGCGATTGGGAGAATAAACGTCAACGATTTAAAAACAACAGAACAAATACCGTCAATAAATACTTCTAAATCTGCTTCGGGTTGCTGATTCGATATGTGTTCAAGTTCGGGAAAATGTTTATACCATTAGGAGTACTTAGTAGCAAAACAATACAAAACAAAGAAGGATCGCAACCTTATAAAGGCCTGAATCTGCTAACCCCGTTACAGAAATTTCAAAATCATTAATAACGCGAAAGAAGAGAAAGCACCAATTACAATTACTATTTTCAACGCCGAAAGAGAAATCTACTCAGAGCAATAAGATAATAGAAATATTTGAATTAAAACAAATTTGCAGTTTGGCACATAGTGCATGAATTTTAAGTTGTACGTAAAGTAGTATCAGAAAAAGAGGGATATGCTATTATGAAACGGGAAATCTGAGGATATTATTCAAAATAACGCGGATTAAGGTGGGAAAATGTCATTTTTAAAGTAAAATGAGTAAACAAGGAAGATGAGAGAGGTTCGCGTTTCGGCGCTTGGAGAAGGACACTTCGCTTTACACCAATATCACCCACAATAAGGTTTAGAAGCTTTAGCCTACTTTTTAGATAGATCAAACTTACTTAGCTCAGACTCCTTCCAATGATTTTATTTGCCAATTAGCATATTTTGTCCTCACACATAATGTGTTCGTATTTGAAGGTAAGTATTTCCTTCAAGTCAAGGGGACAGCCATGGGGACCAGAATGGCTCCATCTTACGCCAATCTGTATGTGGCCAAACTTGAAGAAGAATTTCTACAACCCTTAGCACCGTTGGTGTGGCGCAGATTCATAGACGACATTTTCATCATTTGGACTCATGGTATTACTGCATTTGATGATTTATTCAATAGGCTGAACACCAACTACCCAGTTAAGTTCAGATGCACAGTTTCCCGTACTCCCGTACTTCCTGGATGTGGAAATTCAGTTAGTCAATAAGCAATTTCTGACATCTATTCATGTTAAACCTACTAACTTACATTTCTATAGTTGCCATCCTTCGCATATTAAAAGGGCCATTCCCTTTTCTTTGTCATTACGAGGACACCGAATCTGGAATAACGACTCAGCTCTGGATAGATACATTATCTATCAGTTGGCAGTTTTGCTACCAGGTCACATCCCTTATGCCTCACTAAGACCGACACCACCCGCCATAGCTCAGTTCATTCTCAGCACGTGACCAAGAGGCCAAGCTCAAAATATCGTGTGGTTTTAGTGTTCAGTTTTACGGTTTTTAGTTATATGAACTTTTTATGTTGCATTCTGAGTGCTTTTTATGAATTATATATATATATATATATATATATATATATATATATATATATAAATGAAAATAAAAATAAAGTAACACTATTAACAATGTAACAAATTGACAGTAATAATAAAAGTAGATAAGGATAAAACACTAAGAGAAAGTCACACTTGACATTGCTATATTTCGAACTACTGGAGTTCTTCTATGGCAAGAAGCTATACCAATATATATACAGAGTAGTGTTGTGTTTAATGCCCGTTTTTACTACTGAAGCACCACAGGCGGTGGACACTGATGATGAAATGAAATGATATATTGTGAAAGGAGTTTTTTAAAGAAGGAAGCGTTCCAACCCTAAGTTTAGGGTACCTTCCTGGCATTTGCCAGTTATGAGGTGGAACAGTTTTTGATTTTGACCGCACAGTTGGTCGATAATTTGCAACGGTTATTATAGTTGTTCCAATGTTATGGAAATGGAATGGGATCTCAGGGTAAATTTTGGACTGTTTTTAATAACTTAAAGCCATTAGGGGGGAAGGAGATTGTTCACTGTATTAACAAAGTTCGGCACTGATTGAATATTTACTTTATTTTACAACTTGGCAGGTTACTTCCCGATTGCTCGTCGCTGACTTGACTACTCACTTAGACTGACTTTAGAAATGGCTTAGACTGATTGCTTTCGAATGACTTAGGCTGTCTGCTTCCGTGTATCTCTCGAGTGAATTCTCTCGTATGTCTCTCATCTCTCTTTTCTATCCTCTTGTATCTCTATCGTGTCTCTCGTATCTCTCTGGCTTCTGTCCTCCAGTTTTCTACCACATCGCCACGCCTCTCGCTAAATTAATTTCCCTCGTATATTATCCTATTCCGGTGTTATATGTTCATCATTGGCTATCCTAAAAAATATTTATTTGTATATAAGTTCTCCTTACTCGTTGACTTTTATCAGATGCCCATTGGCTAGAATTATTCTCTCTTTCCTGATCTACAATGTCTTCCCACGAACCTGAATTTTCCAAGAACAGCCTGTCATAAATTTTGGCACTTTGCTTACATATGGGTTTCTATTGAAACACATTTTGCCTCCCTTAGCTTGTAGAGTTCAATCACCTGTCAAATGACATACACATAGGTACAAGTTACAAATTATTTCAATTCCTGTTATACCTATCTCTAAATGATTTAATTATACATATACATAATAATTATTCTTATCAAATCTAATGCCTTTAGAAATATAACTCTGCAGCCTCAAGTTATAAAATTAATATAGGCAGCCTTATTTCCGGCTTCAGAGGACTGAGGAATATCTGGAAAAAACCCCAGTCATGGAGGACGGTCCTGGCGGGATTCGAACCCCAAACCTCCCGCGTCATCAAGGTACGCACCTCCATCTCGGTAGTATTGTGTGGTGCACTATTCTGTTGGAAGTAAAATTCCTCATTTCTATAAAGTGCATGAATGGTGGATAAGACGGATGTGATATGTTCACATACACTGGGCCAGTTACTGTTCCTTTAAAATGAATGGTTCAATTAGACACCTAATTGACAATCCACATCATACATTAATTCCAGGTAAATTAACAGCCTTTTCTAAAATAACATGTGGATTGTTTGCACACTAGTAGACAGTTGTGTCAGTTAACAGTTTCGTTCAAATTAAATTGTACTCCATCGAACCAAACAACTTTCCCTTCGAAGACCTCATCCTCTTGCACCATGTTCCTAAACCACTCACAGTACTGCATTCTACGATCAGGCCATTTCCATTTAATGCATGCAAAAGTATTCGGATGAAAACTTTTAAGTTTTACTGCTTTAATAATACGACGTACGCTGGTTCTTCTAAACCCAGTCTCACTTGCACATTGCTTTGTAGATTTCTGCGGTGAGTGCTCAAAACTTTATAAAACCATAAACGAGTACGCGGGGCTTGTTGCTGTGCGAGGTCTCCAAGATCTGTCCTTGTGAACATTGTATATGGCACCATGATTCTCAAAGTTGTCTCGAATGCGTGCAATTGTTACTCGCGTTGGCGATTCTGTTCTGTATACACATCTATCTCCATTGCCTTTTAACTTCAACAACGTTCTGGGTTTTCCAATATCACTTCAAAATTGCTTGCCGCTGTTGAAACGATAATCTTGGCTCCATTTTGTTGTAGCAATGTTAGCATAACGTGATGTGAGTCACATCTGTTTACAGAACAGATACTACATTACTGTTGTTTTTTGTTCCAACTTTGAAATATATTAAATAGATATCAACTGTGAAAGCGTGTATATAATTTGGCACCCTCGGTATATATATATATATCACATTCCTTGCAATTAAATAACTTCATAATAGACGACAATTCTTCTCAGGTATTCCCACTGACAATTTTGATTTATTTGTTGATCTCTACATTTTCTTTCAGACCAATAGTAATCAAAGCAATTTTCTTTTTATTTTGTACCGATCCCCCTGTATAAAATATTTGCTACAGTATTCGATGTCCAACCTCCATGTTACGTGATGGTTTGTAGGTCAGTACCTGAATCAGCCAGCAACGAGCAACGGAAAAAGTGTTCTTTGTATTCTTCAGGATTTGGTAGTTTTAAGAATACAGCATAACATTTACCGTTCCTATATCCCACAACGAATCTCCCATGATTAGTTCCATCAGGGTGAAGATGAACATGTTTTCAGACAATCCACATCATCATATGCGCCACATGTGACAAAAAGCTCCCTTGTAATCTTGGTAGGAGAAATCGCACACATTGTCCCTCATCTCTGACATTCTCCACGTACATGAGTTCATTTCTTCTACAGCCGCCATTTACCCAACAATAAATGCCACTTTCACAAAAAGAAATCCATCATCCGTTTCTCTTTAACATTATGCAATTCGTCTTTTGTTAGATTTCTTTGCTGTAAATCTCTCGCCATTTCTTTTAAAAATGCATTTAAAGTGGTATTTTTACCATTACTGAAGTTTCTTTTCACGGAGACTACAGCTAGCAACATAGAATAAAACACCCATATGAATGTAGGCCTAAACGCTTTTGATAAATGCTCAAAATATGGAGAAAAAAAACCCCTCTTATTTATTCTATCTCGTTCTTACTCGCATCATTTTATGTAGCGCTCATATATTAATTCATATATTTTACCTTATATTTCCTTGCCGAAGTGATTAAACAAATGTCAAAGCATCTAATTCAATATCTAAAGGTAAAATGTCCTCAGAATCGCTCATTTTCGAAAAAGAGTGACTTTTTCTGCCTCATGATTTTTGTCCGTTCTGTTTAATCGTATATCATTTGTTATCATAACAAATTAACATCATTACTATGCTATTTCTAAGTCTATGAAATATTAAGCATCCTTATACTATATCATAGATAATTAGAATAAAACAGACTAGCGTTGTTGTTGAAAATATTTCGATCTCCATAAGTAGTTATTATTAAACGAACGTGGATAAAACATTGTACACAACCTGCTGGAATAAGCTTCTCGTGTAATTACAGAACTCGGCTACCGCCTCGTTCTATAAACATACTCAAGTTGTAATGAATGATGAAAAACAACGTAATCATGCTCAAATATACCACAGTAATACAGTGTACCTACTCCGGCACTCAATCGAAGTTCTCTACACCACTAAAAACCGGGTGACCAATGGGACCCGATTCCCGCGAAGACAGCATTAAAGTTCAGCTGACAGTGGCAATTGAACTTGCTCTATCGTGTTTATCACACCACTGTATCACTTTCATTTCTGTAGGAAGTGCGTGTTAAGACTTTCTACTTTGTTTAAATGGAGAATGTGATAATGAGATATACACCAGAACAAAGATGTTTATTTATGGTTGTTGTAGGAAAGAATTTCATGTTGAAATTCCATCAGAAAGTGATATTTTAAATTGACGAATAAAGTTCAAACCATCGGCATTTTCATTTGAAACTCTGAGGATCCCCCCCCCCCCAAATTTTTTTAATATAGAGGAGAAGCTCGATGAAAAAGTTTTTCGTTTAGAAACTGTTCTTCAAAAATATTTAACACCAATTGGCAACATACCCTTATTCGTGATTTTGATGATATTTCTCAAAGTAGACCCCAATACATGCAATGCATCTGTTCCAACCTTTCTGTTGGTCTTCAAAGATATGCTAGAGACCAGTTTTGGACAGGTCTTTCAGAATCGTTTCGTAACCTTCATTACTGCTTCTGTTGACGCAAAATGCCTCCCACGATGGTGTTTCTTCACTTTGCGGAAAAAGAAGAATTCACACATAGATAAATCTGGACTGTAGGGAGGGTGAGGGACACATTGATTTTTGTCAGATATTCAGCAACATTTGCAATTTCCTATCGTGCATTAACGTGGTGCAACATCCAAACGTTGTAATAAAATGTGTGTGATACAGCATTGCAAAGTTTTCAGCACATCTCTGTAGTATTGCCCAGTTACAGTTACAGTTGTGTGTGCAAGTACGATGGAATAAGACGTTATTATTATTATTATTATTATTATTATTATTATTGTTGTTGTTGTTGTTGTTGTTGTAGTTGTTATTAAGCCGCCTAGTTCAACTCTTGGAAATAGATAACCTAACGAGCTTTATAATCGTGCTAAAATGCAGCACACAGCACGATTGATAATCGATCGGATATAGAAACAATGCTGTCTTATATATATCGTTCTTACAAATCCCCTCCCAGTTCGCTGTCTTCTGCACAGTCTAATTGAAATTAAAAAATGCAGGTAATTGAGACAACGTCTGTAACGTGAAGATGAAATCTTTCTTCGTCACATTATCACAATGTGTGAGACGTAGTTACGATTGTATACATTTGAACTCAAATGACAATCAAGTGAATGGAGATTCACCACGTCCAAAACGATGTCGCACATTGCAGAACACTTTGAAAATAATTAACGTGTGTTGTGATTATGAAGGCATATTTATGGTGCATACTGTACCTCATCTTATATTTAAGTAGCTTACTTCTTTGATTACCTGGAACATTACCTGGAACCCGGCATTCCTTCCTAAACTACCTAAGACCATTAAACAGAGACATGACAACGCTCGCTTGCACAGTGCGCAATTTGTTAAGGTGGAATTGGGAAGTACTGCAGCATCTATTAAGTTTACCAAATATGAGACCGTGTAATTATGACTTACTTTCGAAAATAATGGAATCTCCGCAAAGCATTCCCCTTCAATTAAAAATTGAAACCCAAAGAGCTTTAGATCGATCAGTGAGGAAATATGCAGAAATAATATTGTAAATGGAGTGCGTCGTGTTTCGAGGATTTACCAATGTTGACATGATAGGGAATTATACTGGGCGATCAAATTCATTCAGACTTAACCGCGAGCCCATTTAAAATGAATGGCGTTATTGAGGAGCAAGTTTATATCAGTTGATCTATTTCTGAGAATGCATCGTGTAGGGCGGGAGTGCGCCTAAGAGAGGCAAAGAGGGAGAAAGAGAAAGACTATTGTCGTAGTTCGATATCACTTTGTTTACTAAATGCGGTCGTGTTTGTTATTTGACTCGCTAGTTCGCACAGCATTGTAGCTCCTTCAAGGCATGGCGCACTGACTAACAATTACATCATTCAAACCGACTCGCAATTGTTTTATCACCCAGTATTTGAAGCACATTTTACCAAAAATAGCCTAAAGAAATTTAATGGAAATAATAACTATATTACAATTACATTTCAATTGCCTAAATGTATTCAAAGCTAACACCTGTACATCTACTTAAGTAGAAAGCAAAGGAAAAGAATTTGTTAGTACATATAAATAGCAAGAGTGAATATATTTTGTATTTAATTGCTTTAAGACTATTATTTTAAGAATATATATATTCATGAGCATTACCTGTGATACTATTTTTGTTAGTTCAGGTATTCACATATAGTTATGATGTATCAAAATAATTGATCTGTGTAAATGCGGTGTTGCAAATTTCTTGCATATTACACCGTGTAATGATGACCCAGGCTGCAAGGTGATTCTCTTTTGCTCGGACCAGCTTGAATGTCAGGAACTAAACTGTACTTAAAACGGGATATTATTTATGAGACAGTAACAGCAGGAGAAGAAGACGGGAGTGGTGTGTTGCGGCATCTCATTAAGAGAGATGAATGCAGCATAAGGATGGCTCATTATTGCGACGTCCTCCCACACATACACGTTGCGTGAACTTTTAATGGCTATGATCGTTCTTTTCTTGCACAAAAACGACTGCGTAAATATGTGGCTTATGCTAAGTACTCTCACTGCGCATTCAAAGCTCTTGCTATAAGCTTAGCATTATCTCGTACAGTACTTGAGACTTTCGCAGAACTGGAACATTTTAACAACCAAAGCAGCATATTTGGAAAAAAGACAATAGAAATAATAAGTTTGTTTTAGAACGTGCGGTATTAATGTGGTAAAAACAAGCACCTGTTCTTTAGCAGAAAAATAAAATCATGTAATTTTTACATTAAAATAATGCTCTGCTCATACTTTCACAACACCCTATACAAAAAATGACTCTGAAGGAGTGGAAACAATATATACAAAGAATTTACGAATGTCAACATGGTGGACGAATAAAAGCGAACAAATGAGCTCGGACTTTTTGTTGTGGTGCTGTAGCTGTTAACTGCAAAGGTACTAATGTTCTTAATAATATTTACTTTAAACAATTTTTTTTCTGTAAAACACACGCTGTAATATTAATTAATTGCAATTCAAGCTCAATAATCGTTCATTAAAGTTGCCTACTGTATTTCTCAAAAAGCCTTGCCACTTCCACAAAGATCAATACACTGAATGTGACTTGTGCTTTGATTCAGGTACAGCCTGCTTATGACTGAGTCTCCGGCATTGTTTACATTTGACTGGTATGAATACACGTCACATCGCAACGTAGTTAAGCCGATGATTCATGTAGATGCCTACAATTCTATAACGAAGCGCCTGAAATCACTCGTTCCTAATATCAAGGTCCCCTTTGTACTGTTATATTCTTTGTACGAATTTTTCCGCAAATTGGAACTACACACAATTTCATATAGTTAGGACATCCTCGACTGTCATTGCAAGCATGGTCTATAGACAAAAGATGTGTAATTATAATTATAATTATACAAATCCAGGAATATTGACAAGTGGCTATACATTTATTTAATAGGTTGAAGTTAAGAACAATGCCATAACAGACTTAATACCCGAAGACACACGGGATAAAATGCTGTGGAGACAGGAAGACGTCACTAGCTGTAGAAACCTCTCATCGATAAACTATTTTACAATACCTAATGAATCTGGGACCAAAAGGGTTCACGTCTCGTCCGTTGCTCAAAGAAAATCCTGATTTAAAATATCAGACAGTTACCCTTTGATTTTGGAACAGCTCCCTAACAGCCGCAATTAACGGCTAGCGATAATATAGGAAACCATCATCGATTCCGCACTATGTTAAATAATTCAAAAGCTAACTTTTTATAAGCTTACTTTTTCATATGGCAAGCATGGAACATAAGCTAAGATAGTGATCTCCAATTGTAAAAGAGAACAATACATTTATAGCTGAATAAAGAGGTTATGTTGTTGAGTATCCAGTACCATTACTTTTTATGAAATGACCAAAGGAAATTTGATTGTGGTGTGGTAGAAAAAAAGCATTAATGATTTTTTCGACCGACTCTTGTTTATACCGCATTATTGCAACCAGCATATTTGTCAGAGTGAGAGAATATGTCACTTCTTCTTCTTCTTCTTCTTCTTCTTCTTCTTCTTCTTCTTCTTCTTCTCCTCCTCCTCCTTCTCCTCCTCATCATTTGGCGCTATAGCGACCTCTGCTTCCTCTACCTCCATCTTATGACTTCATTGATAGAGGGCTGTATTGCAGGGGAGGCATGTGATCAGCTAACTGGCACTTCATCGGTTGCCATCACGCGGTCTTCGTGATCGAAGGACGCCACCTCTCCATCAAGCAGCTGGGTGGACCCCGTTCCTGACCTCCCTAACTTAGAAACATTCCTAGAAAGGTACCGGGAATCGAATCCGGTCTCCCAGGCAACAGTCAGCAACGCTAATCACTAGACCAAGGAGATGATCTAATATATCACTGGAAATCAATATTGTACCAAACATGACAGTGGTAGGAATGTACAATCCTGTGATATCCACCAGACTTTTTATTATTATTATTATTATTATTATTATTATTATTATTATTATTATTATTATTATTATATTATTAATTTGATAATACATGACATAATTAATAGAAATGAGGGAAAAGTTTAGAGAAAGAAACGGGCCTAGTGAAATATAATTTTATTATTATGTCAACACTACATTATTGTATTAATTCATTTGTCTTCTGTTTATGGTGAAAGATATGGAGTATAAAGAATCCAAGAAAAAGGTAAAAAATATGCACATCTAATACGCAACCAGCGACAATATGGAAAAAAGTTTCAGATAGAATCGCAGTTGTATGCGTATCGCTCATGTTGTAGAAGTGAACAAACACCGTCTGTTCTTGTAATCTAACGTAACCTAACCTAACCCAACCTAGTGTAGCCTTTTAACTGCTGAAGCAGCGTCGGCTGGAAGCTAGGAATAGCGGACTGAGATAATACAGAGTGCTTTTACGACCGTATGACACCAAAAGAAGGTGTAGGTATAGGTAGAAAAATGTAGATAAATCCATCACCAATGTAATTCAGTCATATTACACGCCAAAGGTACATCGAAACGTTCATTGAAAGGGTGAAAATAGAAAATTTTCTCTTAGGCTGATTCGAGACTGGGAGCATTCTCCTGTATTTCTTTGGAGAACGCATTTGTCCCATGAGATATTTTCCTGCTACGGTTATTGTATGAGTTTAAACGGATGACGACAAAAGTTAGACATTTTATAGTTTGTAACATGTACAGCTTGTATTTCAGACCACAGAAAGATCTCATCCGCACTTTGTGACTTTGTGCCATGTTTTCTCTTTGGAAAACATATAATTTCAGATATATTCACATGCCGTGAGAGCAGATACTATAGAGTATATCTGACGTATATATGAAAAGTCTGAAGATAATTGCTTTTTACGGTGATACATCTGCATTTAAGTATTCATTTGATCAAAACATTATACGGCACTAGATGGCCGGAGTGAAATTGCTGAGCTATAGGCATTTCAAAGGAAGCGTAGGTTTCATTTTACTTGAAAATTTGGATGTGAGAAAGCTTTGTATAAGAACAGAACAGAACTGAACTGATTTTTGCTTTCAACTTATAACTGTGGATAAATTTTAGATGAACCACACGCCAGAATCGAAACAGCGGTCGAAGAGGTAGACAGAAGCCAGTTATTCAGCGCCAAAGAAACAAAGTTAGGAAAGGTTATAACATCAGCCTTCTGGAACGTTAAATGAATTTTGATATTTAATTATCTTCAGGAGGGTAAAATCATAAACCAATTTTTTAAACAAACTAGATGTAAAAATGTATGAGAAAATA
Organism: Metallyticus violacea; assembly: GCA_030762175.1. Taxonomy (NCBI): domain Eukaryota; kingdom Metazoa; phylum Arthropoda; class Insecta; order Mantodea; family Metallyticidae; genus Metallyticus; species Metallyticus violacea. The sequence continues at coordinate 105,620,246 of CM060833.1, forward strand.
TTCGGTTTGCACAAAAAGAAACAAAACAAAACAAAAACCGGTAAGAAAATTCACCTGTTCGCAAAAGTATTTTTGCTATGGAAAAGTTGAGCGATTTTAAGTAGAATGAAGCACCCATAAATTCAAAAGGGTATTGCAGCTACAGAATATTTTGCAGATCTACCAGAAAAATCACTTTAGACACAGTGTAATGACATCAGAGTATTTTTTTTTTTTTTGATTGTTTTATTTACGGACGCTCTTTAACGTTTCAGGTCATCAGCGTCCCATTCAATTCAGAACGTGAAACGGCCGACAAATTTTGCTCAGAGGCCTCTTCTTTCAGGCTTGAGGTTCTTTTTCGTGCCGTAAATGTACGACACGGGACCCACGGTTTTACTTTCCTTCCGAAGGAAGCCATACTTAGGATTTTTACGCCCGAAAAAATCCATCGCTCCTGGTCGGGTTCGAACCCGCGATCTTGGGTTTAGGAGGCAAGTATGGTAACCACTACACCACCAGGACCGACAGACATTAGAGTGTGTGTATGTGTGAATATATATATATATATATATATATATATAAATTAACAGTAATTATAAAATCAGAAAAGGATAAAACACTCAGAGAAAGTCACATGTAATCGCTATATTTCGAACTGCTTGAGTCTTTCTATGGCAAGAAGACAAGTGAAGGCGATAAAAGTAAATATTGAGTATCGAAGGTAACGTTATGCATGGAAACAGATGAAAGTAGCAATATAAGTGTTTTCTTCTTTTTCTTTTCTTTCTTTCTTTCTTTCTTTCTTTCTTTCTTTTCCTTTCTTTCTTTCTTTTTTTTTTTTCTCCATGCACTCTTATTGCTAGTTTCATCTGTTTCCATGCATAACGTTACCTTCGATACTCAATATTTACTTTTATCACCTTCACTTGTCTAGCTTCTTGCCATTGAAGAACTCGCAGTAGTTCGAAATATTGCGATTACAAGTGTGACTTTCTCATAGTGTTTTGTCCTTTTCTGCTTTTATAATTACTGTCAATTTGTTACATTTTTAATACTGTTGTTTTATTTTTATTTTATTTTACTTTATATATATATAACTTAAGGAGGATTATGTTGAAAAATAAAACTATTTTTAGTTTAAAACTCGTTCGTTCATTGTTAGACAAATAAATGAAATAGTATAAGAGTGTCTATAATAATATAAACCGATGTTACGGCGTATTCAATTTTGCTTTTTGTATCATTGTGTCGTGTTAATGAAACAGTAGCTTTTGAGATACTACAGTATTAAGACATTCTTACATTTATAAGAATTCTTTGTAGGATTCGAATACTTTAAATAGTCATCACAATTTCAGTCCACAACACTTCAGATCCCATGCTCTAACAGAAATTCTTTATTAGTATAGTTTACTACCCCAGCTGTACAGTTATTTGTTCAAGCTAATAAAAAATTCACGATTTAATAGCGCCCTGTTCTTGTAGAACTTCAAGTCATTATATTATTTATAAAAATTACTCTATAGAAGGCGGTCAGGTTTTGCCTAAGTCACTTTTGTGGCTGTGTGAACAGAAAAACGGATGGGAGTGGTTATTCATGAGCTTTACCACAAAGTGAGAGAGTTGCGGCTGTGACAGTGCTAAAAGCAAGTGACGACCAACTTCAGGAGAACAAAGTTCAGCAGAGGATCTTCCCCCGCAACAAAAAGGGTACGAGGGCGGTAAACTTTCCCCCAGGACAAGAGAGCATTCTATAGTGCTTCTTTAGGAAAAAGAGAAAGATATTATACAAGTTTCTTTGTTTTGTGCTTCCCTATCCATGATATCTCCACAAATATCCATTTGAAAACTACAAACTTCTGCTCTTAGCAAGTACAACATATCAAAACATGTGTTTCTTTCTCTTTGTGCAAATGAGACTGTAGTAAAAGTTTTTCTTCTCTTTAATGCTTCATTATGTTCGATATAAAGAAGTATTGCGTTTTAAATGTCAAAAGTATTCACTTTATGTAAGAAACCTTATTTAGGAAACGGGTTTTATGCAAATAAATGTATTTTTTTTCATTAAGGTTTATCTAAATATGTGTTTTCACATTTGTGTAAAATAATTTCCGGCAATTAATCTTTCATTCTTATATGTGCTTATTAGTAACTACAACCATAGAATGAATTAAATTACATAAATATCTGGTAGTCTATCAAATGTACGAAAACAATGCTCATTTCATTAGCAAACGTTAATATCCTCTGTCATCGTTGTTTGAATTCGGCCAGGGTTTTATACAATATAACATCAAGTTTACTTTCAGAAAGGTTTTATATGCACCTCTCAGATTCTTACAAGCATGAAAATCGTTAATTTTTGCAGCAACGCTTTAATTTAACTCACAATTGTTATTTGCGTCAGAATTGCTAACTGACTTCAGTTAAAGTTGAGTTAATTTAGATGCATGGTGAAGGAATTCAAGGTTAAAATTCTGAAGCGTATTACAACAATGCCTAAAGGGAAAGTTATAGTGACATCGATTGCAGCAATATTCACGGGATTTAAGAATGTTTTTAGTACAGTTGGAATGTAATAGTCATAATTTTGCCGAGTATACAGGTCTCCCCTTTTTGGAATTTCTTAAAAAGAATACTTTTGCTATTCATAAGTACAGTGAGGCATATTTAAAACATTCCACTCGCACGTCGACCACTTATCGGCACGACCCAATCCAATTTACTGGCATCTGGCATCGCAAACTCACGGCGTCACAAATTTCAGCGTTTCAAAACTTGAGTAGCAATAAATCAATTCTTATAGAATTCTGGAATTGTTGCACATTTTGTATGACATACTCTTAAGAAGCTACCATTTAAACTCGTCATAACTTCTGCACTAGTAAGCTTTTTGTTGAAATATTTTCTTCAAGTTAATCCATAAAATGTATGGTGTCATACGCTCTATATTTCAAAGATCTAAGAGATAATTTTCAATTCTGTTATATTCGGGCCGCTGAAACTTTGCACTTGGCAGCTGTTTTAAAATTAAGAAGAGGTCTGAAAAATTTAGGAATGGGGAACATTTGCATCACAGAGGGCGGAAACAGGAAGGGGATTTAGAGAAAAATTAAGAAACGCTTGAGAGATAGAACTCTTTCGGAGTGTACAGAAAAAGTTTCTCTGGAGATTCAATTGGAGCTGAAAATTGGATGGGGGAAGGTCATTACATCCTAACAGGGGTCAAACTCTGCAATCAAGGACTTGCTTGATTTAGACTAGGCGCTTGGTGGATGACTAAAGTGACAGGCAGATTAGGAGAATCTGCTCAACATATGCGGAGAAAGAATCTTGGGAACATATTCTGGCGTACTACAAGGGGGCGGAAGAATGGAGAAAGAGATATCTGGCCCGGTTTGTTAACAGGCTGAGAGGTCAGTGGCAGTGCCGGACTTTCTGGCACATAGGAAGAACGAAGAGACAATAAGTGAATTTTTAAATAAAGTGAGACAGCTCAATTCGAAAGAGGCACACAACCGGAAAGGGGGATAGGAGAAGAGTAGTCAATTTCTTTTCTCCGCATATATGTGAGGGCGTGTGGACTTTCGTATTGTTTCCATTTCTGTTTATTTTATTTAGGTGTTTAAATTTTGTCTGTTATATATTGCTTGTTTTTCCATTTATTTATTTAATTATATATTGTTTGTCCTTAAGAGTTAAATATTGGTTTTGCAGTTTCATATATTTCTTAGTGTATTGGGAAAGCAGTACGGGTGGGTCCTGGTGGTGTAGTGGTTACCATACTTGCCTCCTATACACAAGAACGCGGGTTCGAACCCGGCCAGACCGATGGATTTTTTCGGGCGTAAAAATCCTAAGTATGGCTTCCTTCGGAAGGTAAGGAAGGTAAGTAAAGCCGTGGGTCCCGTGTCGTACATTTACGGCACGAAAAAGAACCTCAAGCATGAAAGAGAGGCCTCTGAGCAAAATTTGTCGGCCGTTTCACGCCCTGAGTTGAATGGGACGCTGATGACCTGAGATGTTGAAGAGCGTCCATAAATAAATCAATCAAAAAAAAAAAAAAAAAGCAGTACGGTCCTAGGACCTGTGCGAAAGAGATGAGTTAGATTTGTAAAAAAATATTTTTTAAATTAATACCTCCTGCTCCTACCACTACCGTCACCACCATCACCACCTTTTCAATTGGCAGGTAACAAATGAAGAATGCTACCCGTTACCCTTCAGCATTATCGGTCAGTCCGTCGTGAAATGAAAGCAGTTCCGTTGCCAGTTTACTTTTTGCTTATGCGGCTGATTTCTATCACGTAGTTTGCAATTGAGCTACTGTAATCAATTTAAATGGATAACTGTGGTAATTAGAAAATGTCCCAAATTTGTCATTTGTAGAGTGATTCAGAGAGTACACTCAATCCTTTATGTCGAGGTATTACACGGATGCAAAATTCTCTTAGAGAAGGCACATATAGTAACGGCTGGAACCCATTTCCTACTTAAAATCGTGAGCCAAGATTTTTCAATGTCGGAAGTTTGTTCCTTATTAAGCTTGCATTACTATATAGAAATTTAATTGCAAAATATTTCATTATTAAGTACTCTTAATATAATTTACTAGGTGAAATTGAAAACAGTACAATGTCAGCCGTTAGATAGTGCTTGCTATTGCAGCATAGCCAACATTACAGAACTGACGCTGTCAAGTGCAATATTTCGGCGACCTGAGTTATAGATCCGAAGAACAAGGAAGCCATAAATCATTGCTAAGTCTAAACGGACGTTAAACACCATTAAAAAATGCCAAGTCTGCGCCAAGTATACGAAAGAACTCCGTCATGGCTGAATTAGAAATATGAGCTTTTGCATTGTTCTGCTTGATATAGTCGTTAGGTGCTCATCACGTAATGTTCTAAACTGTTACTAATGTTAATTTTCTTAAAATAAAATACCATTAATTTTTTTTTTTTTTTTTTTTTTCCATCAGGCAATCATATCCCTATATTTTGGGCAAATTGCTCCTGATTTGCGATTTCATGTTATTTTGTGAAATGAAATCAAGCTCCATCTGAAAATAAAAATCGGCTTGGGATCAATTTCCTCATCATTAGGTTTCTTAGCACCCAGTCACAAAAAGTAAATCTTCTGTTAAAATCGAGGGGCTGTAATTGGAATTTTACGTAACAAGCTTTAACAATTTTCTCCTCATCTTACAGATTCGTTAGAAATTCCTCTCTGGACGTTACAGAGGTTTTCAAGGGCTACGTTCCAAGAAAGCTGCCAGTGTTCCTTTTGTGAACTCATGGCCATGCTCTTGTTGTTGTTTGTGATGGAACTATGCGATTAGGAAAATTATTTCTAAATGTTTATCTTTTTCTACCACGCGGTTTCTTACACTTTATAAACGTCTTGAAAATGTTTACACGCTTAAGCAGTGAATACCTCACATTTGTACAAAACAACACACTACTGTACTAACCCGAATGACATATGACGCACTTTTCCTCTATTTACCTTAGGTGACAGCTCGAAACTACGCCTTAACTGAATGGAGGGGAGATATGGCGATGGCGATTGGGGGGGGGGCGTCCCGTCGATATGGTTAAATGAATCATTCTTTTGCGAAAGGCTGACATGTTGATACTATTGATAAGCTAACTTTGAGGAAATATTATCTACCTGAGTGTTTCGAAAAAGTTATGGTACAGAAACAACAGGGATGCTAAAGTCTGGGTGAGCATATTCTCTATTAGTAGCAAAATAGCAAGTTATTGTGTATTATATGTAAAAATGATATACTCGTTCTACTTCTGAAGTATATCAAGCGTGCTACGTTGCTCAGTTCCCTTACAGAAGGTTAAGTGGTGTTATGGGTAACGTTCAGACTATTGGGGAAGGGAGAAAAAAGTCACTAATACAAATTGCCAAAGCATTTTTGCATACTTTTAGCTAGCAAAAATCTGTATATATTTTATTCCAATTATTAATAAGCTATTACCGTGGACATATTAGAACTGTTTACTGAGGATTGCAAATGTCCCGGCCACTAAGTAAAGTACGAAGCAGATTGGAAACAATGGGTTCTCAACAGTTTATGCAACCTCCTAAAATATATATAAAATATTACTTTCTTAGTAATGTCAACGATGTTAGATACTGCATTCCATTGGTATTACACATATGTAAACTGTAAAGCTGGTGTTAAGAACATATTATATTTTATTTTTTGTCTGTTTGAGAAAAATTCGAGGAAGTTATTTGTTTATATTAAAATGCCAAATGTATGTTCGTCATTCAATATTATTTCATTGAAGCTTAATCCTAGATGCTCTAGATACAACTTTTGTCTTTGGTAAACAAAAGAAAACTCGATATAATACATTTCAATACATATTAGCACATTATACACTAAGAGGGATAACCATTTTTAGTAAAACGTCACTAATGTTATGAAATGAGATGTTTTCATTGTTTTGGAAACGTGAACAATAAGCTAAGCCAAAATTAGCTTCTATCATCGTGCATTTAAAACTCCCTTTAATTTGTGTAATTATTATAAGCGGATTTAAGCAGAAGCAAACAATACTAATGAGTTATTGTTTATAATTTTTGCCAAGGGCATTAATAGTCCATTGTTTGTTTTTCTGGAAGCAGAACACAATAAAATAATACTCTGCTGCTGTAATTAATGTTTTTGAATTTTATTCCTCATGGCCGGTGTAATAATTAAGTATCCCATTGTTCTCTGATGTGCTTTCATTTTCTAAGGCACTTGAACAGGATTGCCATTTTCTGAACAGAAATCACATAACGACAGGGTGTATTTCTTGTGGTTTAGTTATATTTTGAAATCATACAAAGCACAAGTTCATGTAGATAATGATGGAATGTATAAAGATATTAGTAGAATAACGATTTAAACACTAAATTAACAATTTTGTATACATCTTTTAAAAATGAACGGTGTAACAACCAGACTGATTAAAAAAAAAATGTTAATACAGCTATATATTTAATCTAATAACACTATTAGTAAATTTAATAAATCATAGTATGGTTGATAAATAATCTATTATATATTCTAACAGGGCATTTAGTTCAGATATGATATTACAAAAAATGCTCATCTGCATATAGACATTAATAGTTATCTACATATATAAAATGTGCCATTCAGCAAAAAAAAAAAAAAAAAAAAAAAAAAAAAGGACGGATTAACGTATAAAATAAAATAGTCTATTAGATATAATAATTTGAATAACTTTAAGATAAAACTAATATTATTGACAGTTAATTATTTTAAAATGGTGTTTAATATAATTTTTTTCTACTATGGTGGACACTGTAGTTCAGATGGAAACGCTTGAAACTTTATTTGGGAGGTTACGGATTCAAATGCACTGGGGTCTTCCATGAATTTTCCGCCCTCTCATTTCCTTCGTTTCATTCCGTTGGTTCTGTTACTGGGTTTTAAATGTGCCAGGGCAAGGTGAGCGGGCACACTGTGATGGTAGCTTGATCTTCAGAAAATTTTCTGCCCCAACGTCTGGTATGGTAACGGCCTTTCTAAAGAGCACTAACTTCTTGGGAAGAGGGTTTGCACCGGCATCAGGATGTTCTATTTAGGTTAGGGACTCCATCTGCATCCACGCAGTCACCGCCCGGTGTCTCCCCCATCTCATCCCTTCCAGCAAAAAGTGCTTCTATTGGGGCACAAACGGCTCGTCGTGAGCAAGGCTGAAGTACCGGGGTAACCTCCTTCGCCATAAATAGTACAATCCAATTCGAGAAAGTGTTCCTATCCTAAGTTTAGGGTCCTTCTCCGGCATTTGCCATTGATGAGAACTGAGAGATATCTGGAAAAAAATCTCAGTCAAGGAGAACGGTTCTGGAGTATTTCGAACCACAGATCCCCCGTTTATTTGAATGTGAAACAGCTGCATTTTATTTGGTACACAATTATTGAATGTATGGAACAGATTATCGAAATGAATCGAGATAGATATTTTTTATTCTATATGAAATACAATAATTTAATTTTCATTCTTCCAAGGTTATATTGTCTCGTTACTTTCTGGAAAAAATGTTGTGACAATGGTGCCGTAACCATGTGTTCAGATATAAGCAGAGTTTTCCAATAATTATACTTTTCAGTAAACAACGACGTTAAATTCAAATATTATTAGGTAAATTTCCAATGTATATAACAGTCGTCACTTTAGGAGAAAATTAGTTTCTTTTTAATTGTTTTAGCTAAACATAAAAACTGTTTGCAATGCACTGAAGAGCGTATTGAAAGTAGAAGTAGCAATTGTAATTGTCATAATGAAGGAAAAAGGGGAAAGGAGTGGATGAAATGTGAGTGAACACTCCTGCCTTCCTCCATGATTTGGGTGACATCAGTTAGGTGGAAGCTTATCTCAAGATGCCTAAAACTGCGATCGAATTTGAAGAGAAACGTTTCACAACACATTTCCATAAAGTGTATAAAAATGGAATGCAAACAGCGGTTTAATGCACAAGTTGCAATATAGCAAAGCACCGAAACAATTCGGTTCAATATGTTGCATCAGTGTACCGTCAACAGCTCCATTTTACTTGAGAGAGAAAAGTTCATCATCGCTCATATGTAGATTTTATGAAGCTAACATACCCCTGCAGAAAGTTAATAATCAACACTTACAGAAGTGTCATTGTTAATGCAATGACACTTCTCAAAAACTGTGTGACTACTTATTAAGATGTTTCCTACAGTACAAGAAAATGATTGCCAGGTCTGGTTTCTGTGGATAAAATCGCTGATTACGAAGGGAGGTGCGTAAGAACTTTAGGAGGAGACCAACCAGGAGGAAAATGTATCATTTCTTGCGAATTATTGGAGAAGACTAAGAACTCAGCAATTACTGCTGTCCTTGACAATTAAAGAAACGTCTTGTAGCCTTGTGAAATGAACCTTGTGGTAATCGACGGAGCTCTTTATATGGTTTGATGAATTATTTTGGTTCATTTTCGGACGCTCTTTAACATCCCAGGGCATCAGGTTCCCATTCAATTGAGGGCGCGAAACGGCCGATCAAGTTTGCTCAGGAGGTCTCATTTTTTCAGGCTTGAGGTTTTTCAACATCTGTAAATGAGCGACACGGGACCCAGGAAGGAAAGCACACTTTACGCCCGCAATCTTAGGTTTACGAACCTCTAGACCGACTCTGTTTATGGTAAAGATCTGCAGCTTCTGCACTCTAAAACGACACAATTAAAATGTGTTGCGGCAGATTTTGTAGTTGTGTGCAAGTCGAGAAGTGAATTTTTGTATACTTATCTATTCACCACGTTGAGGCGCCTATTCATTGCGCTTTTTGTTAGTTGCAAAAAAGCCGCAAGTTGGGAAACTCTTTATGGGGGCAAAAATGGTGAGTAGGGGGATATGGGAATAGGAATAAGAATTCGGTTAATCTTAATAAACTTTCTTCTCCCCCCACTCACGGCTCCTTTAATGATGTCTTGACGCTAGGGTTTCCTCGCAGCTCCGGCTAATATTCTACTGGTATTTTATAAACAAGTTTTTTGTCTCGAGGGAAAAGGAGATGGAAGGTGACTGTGGATAGAATACACATTTGTAACGATAACAACTTTGATTTATTCAGTTGCTCTAGGTGGCTCAGGGTTCACAATCTGGAAATGTTTTATTGAGGAAGTCTTAAGAAGTTCTAAGAGGCGCTGGCACTGAGCTCATGCAAACTTTTGTCTCTCACCACTCCAACAGTTTTTATAAAGAAAGTTCTCCGCGCCAGATTTTCTTCCTTCCAACTAATAAATGATTACCGATGGACATAACCTAATAACTGACTACAGATGGACAATACTTAATTATTCGAAAAGGTTCTTCCCTTAGGTCACTTTTCTGCTAGCTCGCTTTCACTACGCGCAACTGTTTTCCTGTTCTATCGTCCTCGACTGCTCTGTTCTTACCTTCTCTCATATCTCCTTGTTCAAAACAATTTTAGCTTTCGCTCAGTCTATATGAAAACGCATTTGCAGAAAACAATGAACTTCTTATCGTATTTTTAACCAACAGGCCTGGGTATTATTGTATTCTCTATTTTTTATTTATTTATTTTTTAAGGATACACAGAACTTGTAGCCCTAAAAAACTCCACTAATGTCAATCAGAAGACATGAACGTAGGCCTGGAACGCTTCCTTCCTTAAAAAAAATCCTTTCCCAATTCATCATTTCATCTCATGTATCATGAGTGTGCACCGCCTGTGCTGCCTACGTAGTAAAAACGGGCGTTAAACACTATTAAAAAAGAAGAAGAGGAAGAGGAAGAAGAAGAAGAAGAAGAAGAAGAAGAAGAAGACATGAAATCTATGGGAGGCAAATGCACTAAAGTTTTCTCCAAATTCTTCGGATTTCCTTGTTATTTATTTCACCTGCTGTCCTTGAATCATTTTCAGCATAACCTAAGTATGGTTTACGACTGTTCTGGGATGCTTATATGAGGGTTGTCATGAAACAAATTAGAAATACATAAAGAATCATTGTTTTACTTAACATAGTCTCCTTTCTACTCTATAAACTTATTCCAGCGATTTTATAATTTATTTATCTTATTCTTAAAATCCGATTTCTTCAGCTGTACAAAGGAAAATTTTGTTTCCGCAACAACCTCTTCACTTGATGCTAATTTCTTTCCTGCTAGCTATTCTTTCATGCTGGGGATCAGGAAATTGTCGAGGGAGTCAAATCCGAATAGGAGGAGGATAAGGAAGCATTGCATACCTTAAGTTCAACAATTATGAAGACGCAATTGCTGACGGTTAAACAAGACCGTTCCCTTCGCAAATGATGACGATACTTCTTGATCGCCACGTTTAATTGCTCCAGTAGCTTAGCGCAATTTTTACCATTATGGCATTGCTTTCTTCCAAAAATTCAATTAAATTATGCCTTGGCAATCCCAAAACACAGTCGCCATCAACTTTCCTGATGAGGGGATTGTTTTTACCTTTTTCGGAACTCTTTCTCTTGCAACCCACGTTTCAGCTGCTCCTTCGTTTTCGTCGACTGTCACATACCCCAAATTCACTTGGATTCCATTTTAACAGCTCCAAAGTCTGCGCAGAAATAAAAACTCTACCCTTTTCTTGTCAATCATTAGCAAGCCCGGCACTCACTTTGCCGAAAACTTTTTCATTTGCTAATAATTGTGCAGAATATAATACACTTGATCACTGGAAATGCCCAAGGCTTTGGCAATCTCCCGCACCTTATGTCTTCGGTCGCTGAGCACTATGTCCTGGTTTTTCAAAACCATTTCAGGAGTCCTTAGTTGAACAGGATGTCCGGAACGGTCCGCATCGCTTGTGCTCGTTTGGATACATTGAACTATTCGCCGTTATGTGTGTCCAGCTTCGCCTTAATTTCTGTGTGTGTTGCCCCTTTCAGAAGATAATGTGCTTTTAACATACTTAGTTTGTGTTTCTCCATTTTTGAACGTTTGTTTACAACTTTGAACCAAACACAGAAAGCGTCTTAACTATATATAACCATGTACATCCTCAACAGTTGCTACCTTTCCTTGGTAAAGTTGAAAACAATCTAGTACTACCAACTTTTGAGTTTACACGGTCTTATTGAACAGCTCATGTATTCTAAGTCCCTCCACTCTGCATGTGTGTGTAACCAGAAATACAAGTGTGGTGTTTATTAAACTTAAACGGAAATCCGTTACTTTTCAAGAAATAGTAAATTTAAGAGACATAAGTAATTTTCTTTTCTAAGGCTTAAAGCAATTAACAATTAACCTCTGTTCTAAAGCTACGAATTTTACGGCAGTAAAGAATGTATAAGCGGTACAAAAAGACCGAAATAAAGACCTAAACCAAAGTGCCAGTAGAACGTTAAACTTGTTAATGCTTGAGGTCTATGCCATCAAAGTAATTACTTGTGCAGCAGTGCTAGCACGTTAGTCTCAAATGGAGCACTTCCTTAGAGATGTCGGTACACAATTATCACTTTAATGGCTTGTCACTGGAAGGAGAACAGGGTAGGGACGCAATGGTCGTTTCGGACATTTATTCTAGATTTTCTGATTCTCTAGACACTCGGAAATACTCTAAACAGCTTTCATTTCAAAGAAAAGTTGTACTAAATCTATTTCTGAAAATTTACTGGATAAAGAACTGACTCTGTTTTTTTTTTTTTTTTGTGCCATTACTATAGTTACTTAACAAAGAGTATATATTAATCACAATCGATTTCTAGATCGATTATTGTTGGAAATTGGAAACTTATCAGTAGAGTGTGCGACTGGTCACTTTGAATACACGTTATGTTCATCAATTATAGTAGCTTTGAACTGAGAACCTGGCGGGTCAAAACAATTCAAACTAAGTGAAATCGTCTCCCCACTACTACACTACATGCTTATTTTTCAGCAGAGCATCCAGATTAGATAGGATCTTTCTGAGCCCTTTAGTACAATACGGCACTCACAAAACGTATAGCGTACGGTGCTCACTGCAAGGGTTAGCCAACTTGTCAATTTAATTCAGTAGAAATGCGCAAAAGAAAATGCGCGAGCTTGCAACAAAAATGGGAAATTAACGAAAAAGAAACTATGTTAAATAAAGCACCTATGTACAATACGAAAGAATGAAAATATTCATTTTCTAAACCCTAAACTAAACTCAGTATTTCCAAAAATAAAAATATCAGTCGATTCATTTAACGAAACCTAATTTTTTTTTATCTATTCGAGTCAATGCCTTTTCATAATATCTAATTAGTAGTTGCAAGAAGAAGCTTTCTACTGTGTATGTTTCAATGAATCCTGTAACATTAATTTTTAACCTTTTCAAATGGAATATCAGCTAATACCATTTTGTACAAATCATTGTAAAATTCTGCCCGAATATATAGAAATCTTGAGAAGTGGAAGGCTTGTTTCTTCATTTTAGAGAGAGAGTTTCTTTATATTTGAAATATGTGTTTTTCTACTTCGAAGTTTTCTGTATGAAATGTCTTTTATTTTATTTAAGTTTGCATTCTTTACAAAAGATATTTTTCTCTTTCCTAAAGAACTGCTCTCTGCCATACTTTTTTATTAGAGCACAAATCTTTACTAGTTTAAAACTAATTTGTTTTGGTTTGTTCACTACTTCAACCACCGGACTGTAGTCCAGAACTGTGTATGCTGCCAACAATATTCCATGCACAGTTACACTGTTGCGGATTGCTTGTCCAAACGCAGGACCCTACTGATCAGAGTGACATTTAGAAATTTGATTAAAACATTGGATTTTGAGTATATTAAGAATATGAACTTGTACACTTTTTATTAATTCCAGTTACTTTTCTTATGCCAGTTTGCGTAAATAACTTCAGTTGTACAAACATGAAAATACTCCATGAGACCATACAGATTGAAATGTAAGAGGCATTGAGCTTAGGATTGAACCAGATATGTTATATATTATTAAAATATTTACTGTCCAAAATAGAAGCATGTGGAATGGAGCAGTACTGGAAAGGTGGGGGTGTAGGTTTGAATATGATTATTTTCTAACTACGCTGGTAGCTTCAGATACGAGCGGGGTTTATTATGGAGTGGGTTTCGGTTTGGTGTGTATGGTGGATGGGGTGATGTTGATGGCTGGTCGTGGTCTCAATGTATCCCAGGCTGCTCGCTGTGACTTCTGCTCCAATTCGGTTCGGTGCGATCTCAGGGTCCTCTGGAGTGTTCCGTGGGCCAGTTTAGATCCACGGGAACGAGAAATGTATTGCCCAAAAGATACACCAGGTTGACTTGCTCCAAATATTTTATTCACATCTAAAAATACTGGGGGCTACTTCCTGACTGCTCGTCGCTGTCTTCATTACTCACTGCAACTAACTATTCTTCTCACGACTTTCACCAACTATCTCTCACAACTCTTGCTCAAAATTTCACTCTGCTAACTCCTAACTTCTAACTGCCCAAAACTCATGAATAAAACAATCCCCTTCTGATACTGTACTTCTGTTTTTCCATATCATCGCCACGCCTCTCGCTAAATTAAATTCCCTCGTTTATTATCCTATTCCCGAGTTATATGTTCACCATTGGCTATCTTAAAATATTTATTGTATCGCCAAGTTCTCCTCATTCTTTGATTTTTATTCGATGCTCATTGGGTAAAATTATTTTCACCTTCTGATCTGCACTATCTTCCCACATGCCTGAATTTTCCAAGAACAGGCTGTCATAAATTTCGGCACTTTCCTTACAAGCCTGTTTTCTAAAGTAACATATTTTTCCTCCCTTAGTTATAGATTGCCAAATGTTCTGAGAGATAACGTACATATTTTGCCCATTTGCTTTGGCATACTTACTCTTGAAATAGGCGGCATAATACTTTGTACCCCCGGCTTGTCTGTAATAAAGCATTTTCGTCTCAATTCTGACATTTTCATATCCTTTCAAAATTATTGCTATATCTTATTTTGTTCAAATTCTGTCCCGTTACTGCCATGAATGTGTTTTTCTTGCTGCGAACTCCTTCCTAAGTATTCACAATGTCAGAAATTTTGTGACCTGACAAAAGGAATCTTTTACCCTTTTGTATTTCACACTAAGGAGGGGTCAGCTTACGAGCCTTCAGTCGGTTGGAGGGGATATCTCAGTCTCTTTCTCACACTTTTACCTAAATGTGACTCTAGCCAAAGTATATAATACCTTTTGTAATTTACAATTACCTGCCACATGACATACATATAAGAACAAGTCACAAATGATATTCATTCCTGTTAAACCAATCTCTAAATTATTTAATTATACAGATACGTAATGAAGATCCTTATCCAATCAATACTTTTATAAATATAGCTCTGCACCCTCAAGTTATTAATTTAATAAGGTAACCTTAATTTCGGCTGCAGCAACAACAAACGCTATTCCAATTACGGAAAATAACTTCGAATAATAATTTTAGCAGTACATATTTATGAAGATATGGGTATAGGACTGGAACAGGTCCATTGCTTAAGTCATGAAAAGAAGAAGAAGAAGAAGAAGAAGAAGAAGAAGGGGAAAAAACGGGGCACTTGTTAAGAAACAGTATAAAAATTCAGGTAAAAATACTTCATCAAAGAACTTACTGAGGAATACGAAACCTTCCGTACCAGATGTAATAAAACTAAATCGTTAGGTATAAAGACATTGCTTAAGTAGCGTAAGAGGAATTGTATTGCTAGGGAAGACAGCGTTACGACCTCATACAGAACTATGGGCTGAATGAAACATCGTTTTATGCTAATAAGTCTTAAGCGTAAATATATCCACATTAAAAACAAAACCTGTACATTTCATGTTCTAAAGTCTCTGACACTTTTTACTGCCCTTGTCTAGCAGCGACTGTCTCTGCCATCACTGTTTCACCGCCATTCTTCAGGTTGCAAGTGATGACCATGTGTCGTTTTGGTAGTGAGTTGTCCTCTCTTTGTCTAATAGAAAAGTGACAACTAAAACCTCATTGAATGTAGATTGAGAAACTCTAAATAGGAGGGAGAGAGAGAGCAACAATGCTTGTAGATGCACTGAAAATTGTCTTTTTGTACGCAAATGATTGAGGAGATATAAGTTAAGTCATTTGGGGGTTGTAGAAAGAAAGAAAAAGCATAGCGATGTACAGGTTCTGTCGTTATTATTTGCCATGTTTTACTCCCTGCCTTATTTACAGTTTGTTATCCAGCAAAAATTATTAACCACCCCAAAGCATAAACACACATTTTAAATTTTCTCATCAGGAAATTTTATTTAGAGAACTATTCAACTTTACTTTACTTTACTTTAGATCACTTCAAGTGCTTTACGAGTGTTGATCAGCCCTGTCAATAAATCTCTGTAATGGAAAGGATAGAATGGTTAAGATAAATGCAAAATATGCTTGAGCGAACAATGAATAACTGGAAAAGAAGAACCAGACTTGAAAATTTAGGGTCACGGCTCAAACCACAGACCTTCCGTCTTCCGTGCTGATGCTCTAACCAACTGAACTACCTTGTTTTCCCTCAAGCACGGAAACACAACTCTCTGATATAGAATCAGATGAGGTTCTAACCACGAACTTCTTATGTGCCTATATACTCGGATGAAAAGGGTTCCCATTTTCGTGTTTGGAGGAGAAAACACGGTAGCTGAGTTAGTTAGAGCATCAGTGGAAGGCTGAAGATCGGCAGTTGCAATCCTGACCACGACCCGAATTTTTCGAGTTTGATTCTTCCTTTCCAACTAATGTCCTATGCACGGCTAGTGTGAATGAACTATTTCTACATATAAGCAATGAATGTTTTAACTAAAGTTAATTTCGTGGCTCATTTACTTATAACGTAAATACAAATTATATGAAAAGGTTCCAAATTCTGCTTGTATCAAAAGATTATTCCCTTTATAAATATTTATAAAAATGTTTTACGGGCAAAAATAGCTCCATAATCATCATCATCATCATTCCTAACAAACGAAGTAATCTGTTGAACTTTGAATGACTCGCTCATATATATAACGGTTTCTACTTTAGTATCGATTTCATAAATGAGTACCAATTTCAAATTTCTGTCTATTTATCGTATTTTATATTTATATTTATTTATTTGCCCCCAGAGCCTTAATTAAAAAGAGTTTTAACTTACAAGTTATTTGGAGGGGGGTAATATGGGTGCTTTTCTTCATTGGCCTACTTACTGTTTACCATAGCAGTCAACTGTTATTATTTGTTTTATTTATTTGAACTGTTACATTGTGAAAAATAAGTTGCTTTTTAATACAGCAGGCTAGCAACTTTGGTCTGTTAAAATATTGGAAGAAAAGGCACAGATGTTTAATAAAATAAATAAATGCTTAGTGACATCTTTTAAGCTGACATAAAATGTTTATGGCGATAGCAATAACTGGAAGCGGTAGAACACAAGCTGATATAGCCAGAATACCGGAATATATATTACATTGAGGATGTGGAGGTAATATCAAGAAATGAGCAAGTTTGAAGAATGACATCAAGATGAAACAAGGAGTATATCTGCTGCACAAGATAGAGTTCTCCGCCTAAGGGCTCTGAAGATAGGAGATCGACGACTACCACGTTAAGAAATGCTCAAAAAAAAAAAAAATGTTGACAACTTGAATATATGAATCGAAACAGGAATGGACGTTGCGAAAGAGTACTTTATACGCGGCTTGCCATATCGTATTGCTTGGCAGTTGGAGCATTTTCGCTTCACAAATAGATAACACCTAAATCTGCATCCAGATTACATTAGTATTATAGTAATAATAATAATATTATTAGTATTAATATTACATTAGTATATGGAGACAATCAGGAAACATAGCAAGTTTACAAACGTAAAGGATACAATTTTGATCTGACGATTAATGACAAATAGAAAAACAGATCTGATTTTGATCTGTGAAACAATGGATGCAAACAGGGACATTCAGATGTTTTGCAGCATGTGTATATTTATATTGCTGAAACGTCTGATTCTGAATTCCTTCGTATGCACAATAATGCCAAAGCACACGGTACAGGATTCCTCGCACTTGGTAGGAGAGTTGATTGTAACGGACAGTTTTACGTGCCAGTGGCCAAGCTTCAACTGATTTGTTTGAAAGACACAGTGAGAAAATACTAGAGTGATTTGCCCAGCCCCCAGATCTAAATCTATGGAACATCTGTGATATATTATTCAACAGCGACTATGGGGATGTTGAAGTTTTCGAGACTCTGGGAGCTATTCATGTGTGTATATAATCAGTATATCGAACATTATGAAATTGTACACACACACACACACACAGATATATATATATATATATATATATATATATATATATATAAACTCATAAAAAACACTCAGAGTACAATATAAAAAGGTTCACATAAAATTTCACACTAAAAACCGTAAAATTGAACACTAAAATCACACTATATTTCGAGCTTGCCTCACAACGACAGACGCTGCCTGCCAGAGCTCAGTTCATTTTCATCACGTGACCAAGAGCCAAGCTCGAAATATAGTGTGATTTTAGTGTTCAATTTTACGGTTTTTAGTGTGAAATTTTATGTGAACCTTTTTATATTGCACTCTGAGTGTTTTTTATGAGTTTTTATGCTTTTTAGAAGTTTTTATTACTCTATTAATAGTATATATATATATATATATATATATATATAAAATTAACACTAATAATAAAATTGTGGTAAAAGGGTTGTTGTTGTTGGTGGTGGTGGTCCCACGTTGGGCGCCAAATTATGAAGCGATTTGTTGTTGACGTCGATGGCCACAAGTTGTAATGCCATTTTTAAGTGGTTTTGTAAATTGATTATTGGTTGCTTCGGTGTTGTTGCCCACGCTTCAATGACAATTATTTCTCAGGGTGATTTCCTCTATTTGAACAAGCCGTACTCAACGGGAATGGGAGAGGAATGCAATTGTGTAAATAAGCACGGGATGGTACTTTATCATATCCAAGATTTTTCTCGTCCTCTAGAGTTTTGCGTACAGTAGACTTGCTACGTCGATAGAAACTTGGTTGCCGCGTGTGAAACTTACAGTCGAGTCCTGCGGCGCGTGAAACTGAAAGTCCAACTTTTAATGAATACTGCGAACTGCTTCGAACTGAATGAAGAAATGCGTCTTGTGGCGTGTAGAAATTAGGACTGCATGCCTCAGCCATGTCGAACTTACAACTGCTCCTGAGCAATAAGCAAATGCAAACTGACTCCGCCAACGAAGCAACGGTCTCATTTTATATTAAACTCAAACCAAGCAATCGTTGGGCTAACGATTTCCACGTAGTCACAAAGGCACGCTCAATCTTCGCGTCTATCTTTAAAAGTTCAAACATACATTTGCCATTGCTGATTCAATTTTGCCTGTCCACGTGCTATTCGCTATTTTTGAAAGTTTAAAGCATTTTGTTGGCATTGGTTATTTTAAAGGGTTAACAGTACTAAGCCTGTCGGGTTACACCTTAACGAGTTTAAAGTCCTTTAGGTTTATTAACTTGCCACGGCAGACCTTTAAAAACAAGGAGGAGGGGCTTCACACGCGACCCTCGGGTTTCTTCTTTTTGTGTAAAATTGTATGACCATATTGGTCTTTCAAGCTCGCGGAACAAAACATCAGAGGCTTTCTCTTTTGCACAATTCTTATATCCAAAGTTAAAGCTTATGACATACACACACACACACACACACACACACACACACACACATAATATTCATATTATTAATTACAATGCCATAATATGTTTGGGCTTACATAAATATGCATTA
This sequence comes from Metallyticus violacea, assembly GCA_030762175.1. Lineage (NCBI taxonomy): Eukaryota > Metazoa > Arthropoda > Insecta > Mantodea > Metallyticidae > Metallyticus > Metallyticus violacea. Next base: position 105,639,544 of record CM060833.1, read on the forward strand.
TAAGTATATTTCAGTAGAAGTGTATGGAAGGAACTCTTTCAGTGGTAATTATACTTAAAATTGGAAAATTGTATTATTTTCGTTAAAAAGCATTAACTTTTTCCTTTGTGAACTATTCTATTATCAATGTAAGTTTTGTAATCATTGTTTACGGAACTTGTATAATGAGATCCCATCCTAGGCTTCTAGAATATGTAAGAAAATTATTCTGTTACTTAGACAATTTTTCTCTCAACAGTTTACTTAGAAATAGAAATTTGTTTATAAACATTTATTTTATATTTTTATTCGGTCCTGTGTTGTAGTTGAAAGTCACCAGCCCCATTTTGCACGTTTGTTCCTTTCCCTCTCAGACTGTTCTCGTAATTCTGCACACTGTGTCCTTAGAAAGAACGAGAAAAGCAACAAAGGCATTTGGAGTTAGGGCCAATTTTATGAGAAACAAACTCGGAAAGGAAGATGTATTCCATTTCCATATTTCTTCTCCTTTTGGGGGTTATTACTACTTATCAGCGCCGAAACTTCAACTTTCATTTTTTTAACTTCCTTGAACTTTCAGATTTTTTTTAACATTATTTCCTGTCTTCCATTCTATCTTTGCATTTTTCCTCCGTCGTTCGTCTTCTTCTTCTTCGTCCCTTCTCGGCTCGTTACACACTCGCGTCCCCTTCCCATACGTTCACCCTTGAGCCACACGCTTCATTGCCATCAAAGCCTTTCCCTTCTCTTGCATCTTTACGTTAGTTGTTACAGATTTCCCCATCGCCTCTGATCACCCATTCATCATGTTGTGTCTGATAGCAATGGGTTGCTGTCAGAAGCCGTTTTCTTTGAGATACAAAACTTATCGTGGATGGAGTGAGAAGCAGTATTTCAGTGCATGGCGTCGTTTTCAAGATTACATCTGAATGCTTTCTATTTTTCTTTTCTCATTTGTTAATTGTTTGAATATTCGTTCATTTATATTCATTTAGAGACCCAACATCAAAGCATACTAAAAAATGTCGGTTAAATTATTTAACATATTACTATTCAAAACAAAGTAATTTAATTTGGCAGAAATAATTATTTCATCAATATTTTATGCAGTAACACATTATTTAAAAGAATGATGTTAGTGTACATTAAAATAATTGTCTTCTCTAATACAAGATAATTTAATTGAGCTTAACAAATGTTTGTTGTCATGTCATTTAATGCTCTCCCAAATTATTTCAACCTAGGATTATTATCTGGCGATGAACACAAGTGCAATTTTGCTCTTGTAGAATTCCTGTGTATAAAGTTTATTACTCTGTAAAAGAGTTTATTAATAAACAATACTTTTTTCTTTGATAATGTAACTTTGTTTTGCAAAATAAATTTCTTATATTTCTAAGAGGTACTGAGTGTAATAAATGTTTTAATAGACATAACTATAATATTTTATATACGAGTATTTTATTATACATTTTCTCAATTCAAAATATGTCAAATATTTCATGTACTTAATATGTTCTGTATAATACATATAATTAATTATTCTATTCAATGTATATAATTTTAATAAATAAATTCAAAGCAGTTCAATATACGAACCTTTAGAATGTTATGTTGTGTTAGGATAATTATTTGGAAACTATAGATCGAACCTTTAGAATGTTATGTTGTGTTAGGATAATTATTTGGAAACTATAGATCGGCAACAAATATGAATTTAAAAGCGAAATTAAATTACTACATTGGTTTGCAAGCTGTGAGTTCAAAATAACCAAATTGGCCTTATATTTTATTATAAACAAACTAAACATTTAAGGTTGTATTGATAATTGCGAGAAAAATAAGGGAATTCACAGCTGAGATGGTGGGAATGAAAGTCTTCTTGGAATAAAAACAAACGAATATTTGAGGTTATAACAACAGTTGTGGCATTTTTAATCCCTTTAGGTTATAATAACAATTTTGTGAACTCTTTCATCACCATTCACCGATATTATGTTTTATTTCATTATGAATTACTTTTACCTATTAATTGTGCAATTGTTTAAATGAATTACTTTTAAATGCTGAGATTAACAGTCTGATGTAAGCGTTTGGTTGCTAATATTTCCTGTTAAATATTTGCTTTATTTTATAAAAAATTGCCGGAGTTTCCTTTTGCTCGCTCAGTAATTGAACCGAAGCAGAGAAAATATGAACAAAACAATTGAATATAGGAGGAAAAAATATTACTCATTGGTTTATAAGCACCGTGCTATTTACTATCAATGTAACTGGATTCTTAATGGTCAATCGTGTATCAATCAGTCCCTTCATTAGCTGAAAGGCTTTCGTTACTATCAGCTTAGTTTGGAGTTAGGCACTTGTGTAATATTTTAAGTGCCTTTCTTCCAAAAGTTATATTATAGATAATAAACAATAAACAATTACATGTAATGAACACAAACTTCTCATGTAGCCATGTAATTATACGTGTATATAGCTTTGTTTTTATTATTTTAATTGTAATTTAATATAGATTTCCTGGATTACCCTAATGATTGTACATGTTTAATTCATAACAATCACTAAAATATTTGTGATTTGTTTTTTATTTACGGACGCTCTTTAACAGTTCAAGTCATCAGCGTCCCATTCTATGCAGGCCGACAACTTTTGCTCAGAGGCCTCTTCTTTCAAGCTTGAGGTTCTTTTTCGTGCCGTAAATGTACGACACGGGACCCACGGCTTTACTTCCCTTCCGAAGGAAGTCATGCTTAGGATTTTACGCCCCGAAAAAATCCATCGAACCTGGTCGGGTTCGAACCCGCGATCTTGGGTATAGAAGGCAAGTATGTTTACCTCTACACCACCAGGACCGACTCACTAAAATAGATACACGCACTGTAATTTTTTTATTTGTTTTATTTACGGACGCTCTTTAACACGTCAGCGTCCCATTCAAATCAGGGCGTGAAATGGCGGACAAATTTTGCTCAGAGGCCTCTTTTTTCAGCCTCAAGTTCTTTATCGTGCTGTAAATGTACGACATGGGACCCATAGCTTTACTTCCTGCCGAAGGAAGCCATACTTTAGAATTTTACGCCCGAAAAAATCCATCGATCCTGGGTTTAGAAGGGCTAGTATGGTTACTACTACACCACCAGGACCGACACGCACTGTAAGTTATTGGTATTTATTTATATTAGATCAGTGTAAAGTCCGTTTTGGGGAAATGATCTTGAACACAATTTATAAATAATGTTCCATATCGATGTGGTAATTTTTACTTTACTGAAACCCATATTTTTTATTCCAATATTACGCTTAATATTTATGTATGATTTAATGCCTTATTGAGGCAAATCTGTATTATATTTTATATCCACTCTCCCTCCTACCCCCAAAAATGAAACATTTTCTTGTGAATTCGCTCAAAACACTTATTTATTGTACACAATATTAAACACACAATTAAAACTATCATATGAAACAGGTTTTTTTTTTCTTAAAATAATTTGTATGGAAGAAAGTTAATACAAAAATTTGAATCATTTTAATGAAACGTAAACGAATGATAATGTTTTTCCAAAGCAGTATATTTTATTGCGCGTTTTTCGGTAACTTTTTAACCATTTTGCTCTATTCGTGACATGCCTAAGGTATATTGGAAATGTTACAGATGAGCATATTTTTTTTTTCTTTTTAATGTCAATACCCTTTAAAGTATTTAAGACTTTAAATAATTTTTCGCAGCACGCCAAGCTCAAAGCAAAATTATTCCTGGAAATTTGTTTTCTGCGGATTAAAATCATATTCGTAAAACATATGAGGGCTGTTCATTAAAAGAATGATGTTTTACAGGTGTACTTTCTTTCTCTAAAATTTAACTTCACAATATTTGTTTGCATAATATACACGTTATACAAATTCATTGTTGTCATTTCCGGTTCCGCCTGTGAGAGGTTATGTGTTCAGTTCCGCCTATAGCAAAATGAAAGCGACACAGACGAACACTATGCTGCTCTGAAATTTTGCTTTCATCTAAAAAAATCTTCCTCTAATGCCTAAGCCCTGTTACATGAGGCCTGATGCCGAGTGCAGCGGAAATGTAGAGAATGAGCTCGGTATTTAATGTAAATTTAAGTGGTAAAAAAACGAGTATTCCTGGAAGCATATACCAATTTGTAAGTAAACTGTAAGTATTAAGCTACAGAGTAAGAATTATAGTTAAACGAAAATAAAGGCAAATAGGAAAAAGTTCAATATTAATGTAAAACAATCGGTAGTCAAATGATACTTGCCAACACTGCAGTAGGTGAGGTGACAATATGTCACGTGCATGTGCCTGCCAGCCAGCTGGCCAGAGGCTAATAATCCGCAGTAGGTAGTGTAAATAAAATTTTTATATTTGGGGTTTAGGGAAAAATTGAAGGGACAGCAGAAAAAGAAGCATTTATTCCTCAAAATACCCAATTAAGGTCGCCAGTAAGAGGGAATGATAAAAATGTAAGAAGAGATTAAAATCAGGATGGAAGTATAGATAAGATTAGAAAAAGTTCCGTAGTTAAGGAAGGTAAAGAAATTATAGCAGAAATGAGTAACACAAGGAAAATGGATGAAATAGAAACCAAGAAGTCTAAAGAAAATTTTTGGGAATCCATACTGACTTCCAAGGATAGTTAACCCCGAAGAAGATAAAACTTGCTATTTTAAGAATCAATAAAACACGTACGTGAACAAGTGAAAATGCACAGAGAAAAGTACAAGATTCAAGCAGAAGTTATGAAAGAAAAGCTTCAAGACACTCCCACACTTTTGCTCAAGCAACAGCCATGCCTGGACCGAGCAATAAGACCTTACATCTTCCAAAAAAAAAAAAAAAAAAAAAACCATAGAAGCAAAGGCACATCTTTCTTACGTCCACCAAGAACGGATGTAAAAATAGTAACTCAAAACCTGAAACCATCTGAGGAGAAAATTAAAATTCGAAGCTTAAGAACGACAGGGAAGAATTTAATTATAGAAGCAGCAAATGAAGATGGTATAAAATAATAAACTGTGAATGTCTGAAGCACAGGGATATTCAGATTGAAATAGCTAGAAAAAGAGATCTTATAATAATCTCATATGAAGTACTAGCAGGCCCCAAAGAAGATCATTTAAAGGAAGAAACGTATATACAAAACTTTGAGGGAGTGATAACGCCACACAGGACTATAATAAGACGTTCAGATTCAAAACAGGACCGAGAAATCGCACTACAGTGCATCACGTTGTGAAAGTTTCGGCAAGGTTAAGGAAGAAAGGAAGAATATATATTGAATTCCAATCAGCAAAGGTTAAACATTTCATATCGGTGGCAAGGCAAGATGTATTAAATGCTTTGATTTTGTACATGTTGCAAAAATACAAATACGTGCGGACACTGCGGCAAAGAAGACTACGATAGAATTTTTTTTAGTAGTGTTTAACGCTCGTTTTTACTACTGAGGCACCACAGACGGTGCGATAGAAGTGAATGTGGATAGAAAGATTAACTACCAATATGCATTCTATGTACCAGGAGGAACAAGAAATGCATGAGTAAAAAGAATGCCCAACATACCGAAAGAGTAATTTCTCGACCAAATTATGAATAGCAATTACAATAAGAACATGGAATTACGGAGGAAAAAGCCAAAAAGGAACACTCCATGAAGAATATGAAGGAAAATAAGGAGAGTAATTGCCCACAAACTAAAATAAACCAAAAGTTTGCAACGAAATTGGTACACAAACAGAAAGGGTACAAATTAATGACGATAGGGATAAAATCGAAAGGAATTTAATAATAAAACATAAGCATATCTATAAGGGTAAAATAAATAACGAGAAAGAATATTAAGTACCAAAACTACCACCAAAATTCAGCAATAACGGAGGACATAAGTACGGAAGAGGATAAGGAAGGGGATAAAGTAGAAAAACAGGCGGGAAATATAAGTAAAAAACAGAAATTGCGCACTTTAGGTTTTTATGATCACTATGGAATGGAAGGAAATTACAATTACAACAGAAATTACAGGACACAGGTAATAATTACAACGTAGGGAAAGAAGAAGAACGCAAAGATGATGAAGAAATGGAAGGAAAATGTGAATAGGAAGGAATAAAGGAACTCGATATAGATAAAGAACTAAACACATACAGAAAACAAAACCTTCAGACAGAAACGAAACTGACAAAGTGACAGCGACAAAACCCAACATCAGCCAAATACACGCTGACTTGGATACTTCTGTGAAACTCAGCCGGCTCGAACAGACATACTCTGATTGCGGCCTTGAGACATGTAATTCCTAAATTCCACACTAACGGCGAACTTATAATCTTCCCAGTTCCAGATGCAATCGATAGAATAGATCTGAAAGTCCAAAATATTACAACAAATCCGGAAGAATTATTAAAACTATTAGAAGTGGTATATAAAAGAAGAGATAAAAGGTTGGATCTAGGAGAAGTATATAAACACTTTGTGTTATGCTATAGACGTATTGCTCTCGATTTTAATCCAAGATGGTCGCATTGTTATGCGCAAGTCAGGTATCATAGCACAAATTAATCAAATATCTCTATCTCAAAATCTACAAAACTAATTTCCCCCAACAGTGCCCCATCAACCAACAAACATTCCACCTAAAAGTAAACACAAAATACTCATATGACCATAAAAAATCACAACATTAAAGACAATTTCCTCGGATCATTATAAAATAAACAGGTAATAGGTTTAAAGCAGGGAAAAAGAAATTAATGCCAAAAATATTTGGATCAAGAAATACATCAAACGCAAGAAATACGTCATATGCAAAAAATACTCAAGTGCAAAAACATGTTAGAGAACCAGCAGAACAAGATTCTAAAAATGAAACAAAACAACACCCATTTGCCAACGTAGAAAACGTTCATTATAAAAATAAAAAGTAAACAAATAAAAATAAAAAAATGAAGGAAGATTAGAAAGAATATAACTACAAATTAATTAAAATAGGGCAAATAAAGAAGCAGATAGGTGATGTCTAAGTTAAAACATCTTATAGATGAACAATACGCAGCATATGGTAAATAAATACACATTCCAATTAAAATAAGAGGGAATAATCCAACGGCGACCACAATTATAAACAATCCGGATCTACAAATAGCGTTCTACAGATAAATGATTCTCATACAAACTGTGTCGAAATTACTCTTGACAATGGAAAATTTATTTTGTCAAACCATTATTTCCAATTTAGTCATCAGATAGAACCCTATCTCGAAATAATTAGAAACATTAACATCATTTTCACAGACGCAGAGCTAGCACACACACTCGACGACAATGCAAAATCAAACTGGTGGTGAAATACGACAAAAGACGAAAGAGGAGAAAAACTAGAGAAAGCAATTTCGGAATTAAAAATGATCATAAAGAATGAACCTCACAACCCTCCAACCTATGAAAATCGTCAAGGAGAAACATCCGACATAGATCTAACCATATGCAACAGCAAGATAGAAAATAAAATTTTCAACTGGAGGATAGGACAAGATCTCACCTCCAGCGCCCACAGACTAATATATTTTAACTGCTATATAGGGAAAGTAGTATTTAGAATATAAATAGCTAATTGTTAATGAAAAACATATTTGATAACAGTAACTTGGAATATACGGAAACAACTGTAGATGCAGGAAATTTAATAAATACAATTATAAATTCAATTCCAAAAATAAGTACTAAAATGTCCAGACAAAACCTTTACATATGCTTTACAAAAAGGGAGAAGAAGAATGAGGTAAATTAGAAAAATATACCATGAAATAATTGTGACAGAATAAATTATAGACAAGCCAAGGAAAATTTTAAAAACTTATTAAACGAAACTAGAAACAATTCATGGAAAAATTTTGTTGAGAATAATCTTGACTCAAACGGTTGGGGAATTTCGTATAAAATTGCGATGGAAAAAATTTGAAAAACCGAAATTGTAACTACTGTAAACAAAGAAGATGGTACGATTACTATCAACCGGAAAGATTCAATACACGTATTTTTGAACAAATTACTTCCTGAAGACAATATTCAAACCGATGAAATAATAAACACCCCAAAACGAATTAACATCCACCTCACGTATGATAATATAACGGTAATATATCGGCTTGATATTCCGGAAATTAGATTAATCATTAAAAACTTAAAAGAAGGAAGACTGCAGGACCTGATGGTGTACCCAATGAAGTGATGAGTTGCATAGAGGAAAAATTAACACTGAAAATTTCACGTTGGTAACTGAACAATTTCATATAAGAGTGTTTGTTTACGGCGGGTTCCAGGACTTCTGGTCGTTCCTGTGCATGTTTACATATATTTGAAAATAATATTATAGATGCTCAGCCTCTTACTGCTGATGAAACTTGGCTACAGCATTTCAATCCTGAGAGCTAGCAGTAAAACTTTGTGTGGAAATCTCCATTATCACTAACATATACAAGTAAAAGTGGTTGCTTCTGCTGGGAAAGTTATGGTCATCTCATTTTTCGATATTCAAGGAATGGTTTACCAGCATGTTCTACCTGCACATCACACACCTGTAACTGAGCAATACTGCAGCGATGTGCTGAAAACTGTACAAGACCAAAAGACCGCATTTTCGGGCAAAAGCTGGATGCTACATCACAATAATGCACGACCGCACATCACAAATATCTTTGTTTCTGAATATTTCACAAAAATCAATGTGAAGTGTGTTCCTCACCCTCCCTATAATATGTAGGGACTTTTTCCTTTTCCTCAAATTGAAGAAACACTTTTGTGGCAGACATGTTCCATCATCAAAGGCTGCGAATGGGATTCTGAAGGATCCTTTCAAAAATTGTTTTCAGGATGTCTTTGAATACTGGCAGAAAATTTATTATATCCAGCGAGGACTAAATTGAGAAAGATAATAACAATTATGAGAATGAATAAAGGGTGTTGTCAAAAAATATGATGATTTTTTATTGAACAGCCCTCGTAGGTTTTGTAATTACTGCTTAAGAGGCACCGAAATGCCAGTATTAAGCAGTTGTCAACCTATATCTGAAATATAATTTCCATTGTGCTCACCGTCGAAAGATATCGGATAGAAACCTAATTATTTTCGGTAATTAACATCCTCATCAATAGGTTCCTTCCGTCCTCTAGAAAAAGTATCTTGTCATTTAGGTTTCGTTTTACCTGCACGAAATCCTTTGGGTTTATATTTAAAAATGAAAGGTCTTTTTCTATTCTCAATATATTTATTAACCAAACTTTCCCCCCATCTTTTGCATTTAAATTTAGGTAACTGTATACTTAGTTTTGTGCAAATCTCTATGTACTCTTATAATTTAGGAGAGTGTATATCCGGCTACTGGCCTTTGTGCCCTGGGATATTTTTTCACACAACTTTTGGAATACAGTTTTTGGGAGGAGACAAACTGCGGTCCTCTGATCTTCAAGGAGAATTATGCCACATGACCATTAATGAGAATTTTATCACCATTTCCCCCCATTTCCCCCCCACTTCTCCGTGTTGTCGTCTGGGAAAATCCAAACTGATGACTTACGCTTGGTTTCTGGATTATATTGATATATGCACATATCATTACATGTTATGGTTTCAGAAACATGCCATGCCCATATTTTTGCCTTATTGAAGTATTTTACCACATCATTCTACTCAAGCAATCTCATACACTTCACTGAAGACGTGGGATATCCAGGGAGAAGAAATTTCCCTTGCTCTTAAATAATCTTATACATTTTTGAAAAACTTTTCTATCCAATATTAAAGGCATCTAAATACCTATAGATATTGCGGGGCTCTTCTTGCAACTTTGCAGTTGCAATGTTTTCGGAGTCACTGACGTCGAAGGTCTTCCACTTGGAGAGGATATTCGTCCCTCTTAAACCCCGCAAACCAACTGAAGGCTATTGTATGTGAAGATGCAAGATTCCCTAAAGCATATTTAAGCCTCTCAAGATACTGTTCCTCATTTAAGACGCTTTTACAATCGTAATAATTCTTGCGCAGTAATGTTCCCATCCCACCTCCAATGCGCGATTGCAAAGTTATTTCAACGCAGTCAGGCTGCAAGCCATAGCAGTACGAGCTGCCACATTATTACAAACAGTTCATTCAGGCCTAGTAACTTTATGAGAGTCCGCACAATATATGGAACTGTACCCTTTTTTGAAATGCGTCTTAGGTCCGTCATCTGCTACATAAATAAGGAATGTATTACATCAATTTTTGTTTAATTTCCCCCTGAAGTTTTTTACAGCTTAGAATTCAGATTCAAATCAACCTATCCATTTAGTTTAATCTTCAGTGACCACCAAAGTTAAACTTCTATTATCTGCCATGTTTTTATGTGCAACCAATTCTATTACATAATTTCGTATATCCTTAATTCTTTTTCTTATCTGATCTTGGTTAGCCATCTATTATTTCAAAAAACTAATTTATTTTTTAGCTTGCACGATTGATCATATCTGTGATCGATAATTTGGGATAGCCACGATTTTGGGTACTTTCAGCACACGAGCTATGAATACCGTCAGGCAGGTGAATAAGTCATATATTCATAATTTTATATTTTTGAAATGGGTACCCATTTACCCTTCCTAACAGTTATCAACACCGCGCGGCCTATTCAACCATCTGCCAACGATAATGCCGGGATTTTTCATTTTAATGAGTCGACAGCACTGTATTTAATCCATAAATGCCACTGTGACAAACACGACTTGTGTCGGAATCATGTTCTCAGCTAGTGGGCAAAGTTTTGGAATGACTGGAAAGAAAAATTACAAACATATAATGCGGAACAATGGAGTGATTTAGTAAGTAAGGAAATCGAGAGTGAAAAGACGTTTATTGCATTGCAAATGTTCATAAAGTAAGCAAACTTTATGTGCCATAATTTTATTTATTTATTTATTTGGTTTATTTATGGACGCTCTTTAACATCTCAGGTCATCAGCGTCCCATTCAATTCAGAGCGTGAAACGGCCGATAACTTTTTGCTCAGAGGCCTCTTTTTTCTTTTCTTTTTTATTATTCTCTTGGGGTTCTTTTACGTGCCGTAAATCTATGACACGAGACCCACGGCTTTACTTTCCTTCAGAAGAAAGTCTTAATTCGGATTTTACGCCCCCAAAAAATCTATCGACCCTGGCTGGGATTGAACCCGCGATCTTGGGTCTACGAGACAAGTATGGCAGGACCAACAATCCGTAACAAGGAATGAGTGTTAACAAAGAATGAACTTTTAACATCATAACCGAAAATTCTTACAAGAAATGCAGAATCAAGAAACAGGCAGGGAAACATCTTTAGAAGAATGTTATGCCAAACCAAATTCTTGAAAAACTACGAATTTTTATATGTACTAGAAAAACAAGGTGGACTGATACACAATTAGTTTCTTAACTTCATTCATAGCTGCTCTGCAAGATGTTTTTAACTTGAATGCGGAAGGTTTTAGGCTTGCAGACCTACTTGCTCTATTGTGTCCACTGAGATGAGGCAGGAAGAGTGATTTTGTCATTTCAACAAAAGAGCCTTGTTTCTGGTAATTGCTTCCTTCCCTTAACAGATGTCAAAGGCACTCAGAAAGTCGTCAGTGGTGGGCGGGGTCATTAGTGAGATTTTAGCACTTCTTTGTTAGCGTGTGATATCCGGGCTTTATTGCATGTTCAGCAATGAGCTCCCATTTTTTTGCATGTAGCATTTTAATACAGTTGTTCATCTATTACATAATAGTGCTTTGTTTTAAAAATATATAGTATATTGTTTAACGCTCGTTTTACTGCTATGACATCACAGCACGATAAGATGAAACGAAAAAAGTTTGAAAGAATTTTATTTTTAAAGTAGAGTAACAGATCAAAGTTCAGATTATTTCTTCTGCATTTGCTACTGACGAAAACTGAGGAAACATTGAAAAGAAAACCAATCTGAAAGGATGATCCTGGGGAGATTAGACCGCAGACCTTCCGTTCACGAGTTCTTGTCTGAGCGAGTTCGATCACCCGTATTGATTTAGTGATTTCGTTCAGTTTAGTTCTGTTTTAGGCCTGTGCCACGCGACACAACGGAATGTATGTGTGAAAAGGAATATGCCTATTTGAAATATGGAAGGTGTGCTGCTCTACATTTAATGAGAGAAATTTGTAAAGTGAGCGAATAAAACAAGAATTTAAGTAAAACGTTTACTTTTTAATTCCCTCTCACTCGCAAGTCCTACGCAACTGATTAGTTGATTACACAGTGGCTCAAGAAAGTGTTCGTCTGGCTATATTTCTTGTATTTGGGCACTTCGCTTTGTCAAATAACACATAAACAGATTCGGCTATGTTAATATTTAATTTAAATTATTAAACGCAATATAAACAAAGTCGACCTCGAACATCCAACACAGAGACAATGCTTGACGAGTCCATGACATGATTAAAGATACTTTAAAGAAATATCTCGAAGGACGGCAGTTTCATGTGGATGAGGGTATGCAACACGAAGTAAAGTAATACAAAACGAAGGCATTTGCAGCACTTGCCCATACACGCAAGGACGGAAATCACTAAGACTGCTAGTGTAACTCTTTCAGCCGGCAGTCATGAACCTTAGCGAAGACTGTCGACTGGTTACGATTTTAGCAACAACTATTAGGCGAATGATCCGAGCATAAGCCTGTTAGCTCAGAAGGATAGAGCGTTGTGCTAATGATGGGAAGGTTCTGGGTTTGATTTCCCGTAGGTAAATTTTTTTCTTACTTGTAATCTTTTTTTCTCTCTCAGAATAAATGTTACTAGTTTTTTTTTTTTTAATCTCCATACTTTTTCTGTACTGTTCTTATAGAATAACTTTTACTTTTTTCATAGGTTACATTAGGTTAGGCTAGTTTAGTTTAACAAAAATTTAAAAAAAAATACTCCATAATAACACTTTTAATATATATTATTAATTCAGTAAATGTTACTTTTTCATAATTTAGGTTAGTTAAGTTTAAAAAAATAATAGAACCTAAAAATAATTCATATGTTATGTTAGGTAAGCTTAGTTAGGTTAATTTAGTTTAGTTTAAGTTGTTCAAAAAAACAATAGAACGTAAAAAATGCTACTACTTCACAACACTTTCTAACTCGTTACTTTTTTTTTATTAGTCTTCATAATATTTCTACACAATTCTTATTCGAATAAATGTTTTTTTTCGGTTAATTTAGTTTGTTTAACAAAAAATAAATAAAATAATAGAACATAAAAAGTTACATTACATCATAATAACTTCGCTTATCGCATCGTAACCACACGGCTTTCTTCGCTACTGTTCGGGACTGCCGGCTTTAGAAGTTTTTTTGTTTGTAAGGGCAAGTCAAAGTGAGGGCTGGACTTTGCAGAACGCCCAGTTCTTCGACCTCGTGAAACTCCTGAACTGGGAATGAGATCATATTAAAAAGAAGCATGTGTAGCATCCTTTCACGCGAGTCTGTTCGCATTCACTTAATAAATACCGGCGTTTTATTCCTTCCCGATGCAACTTCTTACATGTAGTATATGGTGGTCGTTGCTTCCATTTTAATGTGTTAGATAGCAACCAGTCTCAGCCTTGGGTCATATCTTGTGTAACAATATACATATGATTAGGCACTAGATAGATATACCCATATCTTCTGCATTTTTACGAAGATAAACTTCAGTGTATTCATAGGCACTCCAATAAATGCGCATGTTCAACCTCATTTACATCCATATGTCCCCAAACCTGCTCTATGCTTTTTTTCCCCCACCCCATTCTCTTCTTCTTCTGGCATACTCCTACTAGTCCATTTAACTTTAAAATGTTAAATTTGAGTTTTCTGTGAATATAATATTTTCCTACTGTTTTATTAAACGCTTTATTAAGTACTAAGCCAGTTATAAAGTAAAAATGTCTACTTATTTTGATCATGGTCATCTGCATAGCATCATCCCAACATGTGAAACAACACGAAAGAAATAAGATACAATGAAGCTCTTATCTAAATGAATTCCAAAAAACTTAAATATCCGGGTTTTTTCCCTTCCCATATTTTAGCTCATGGCAATTTTAAATGGCATGTTCCTCAATCGCAGTTTTCTGGCTGATTAAGGTGAAAATGTCGCTTATGTTCGCCCAGCTAAGTTCTAATGGATCTTCCGGTCATATCATTGTACTTTTCCACGTTTATATGATACTTTATATATTCTAGTGGGTCTTTCACGGAACGTAGTTTGTGACCTATCCATTAAAACTTGACCGGGTTGGGACGACATTTGCCCCTTAATCAGGCAGAAAATTCTGCGATTACAGAGTATGTCATTCAAAATTGCCATGCAATACATTGGGAAAACAAAAATAATAGCAAAAAAGAGAGGATTTTTAGGAGAGAGGTCTTAGAAATAGAGCAGCATCCAGACAAAGGTTTTCAAATATGAACAAGAAGACTAGAAATCTATTACGGGTAAAAAAATGTCTGCATTTCAACATTCTCAACACTCCAACTCCTCCACTACTAACCGTTCTGTCCCTCTGCCTCTCCAAACACATTCAGTCCACTGATGATGGTAACTGTAGAGCCAGCGAAAGCTATGATTGTAAACATATCGAAGCAACAACCACGACAAAAAAGCTCGATAACCGTCAATTTTAATAACTAATAAAAGCCAATAAGTATTATTCTGTTACATAAGTTTGTACTGACTCACAGTGAATCGGTAGTTTTAAGTCTATGGCTAACTTAAAGTACATTTTTTTCGTCTATATGATTAAAAATAATTGGGCCAAAATATGAAATTTTAACGAATAAGCTAGGAAACTCGGCATGTACTTAATTCATTGATCAATTAACGCGAAACTAAAATATGTTGTAAATGCTTTTATCAAAAGAGGATTCACTTTGCCCACTAATAGGAAAGGAACATTGAAAAACTCTGGTTGAGTGACAACCTGCGAGTTTCATTTAAAAGATGCAATAAATCTGCGTTCTGGTGATTTATCTTTAAATATAAATCATTTTCTAATTGGAACAAACTACCTTGACAATAAGAGCATTGATGCAGAATTCACATAAACATTTTATCATAATTTTAATATGCTTCTATTCCATTTTCATAGCAGTTAATCCAACTCCGTTTCTCCAAACATATTCTGATTGATTTTTAATATTGAACGTATAAGTGAGTGCTTTGAAAATATCAGAACGAACATTTTAATATGGTTGATTGACATTTTTGTTTAGTCATTAAAATCCCTTAAGAAATATGTGCTTGTTATTATCTTCAGACTAAGTGTTTGCTTATGTTTCAATTTACTGACAATTCTTTCTTCAGCCTAGAAGAATGACTCTAATTTAGTATTAGGTTTTGAGAGAAATATTGCTATACATTTACAATCTATCGCCCTTAAGGCTGGAGCCATGGCGAAAAACTGTAAAATCAGTCTGTACAGCATGGAGACACTGAGATCCGAACAAACAGCTCTTTTTCATTAACTTAGAGCAACGCTTGTTCAGTCCAACTTCTGTATCCGTTCCGAAGGACAGATTATGAATGTTGGACTTCTTTTTCATCACTCTGCCACACAAATGTTTACTCAGCACTGCCAGTGCATTCCCTCAGCCAGACCAAGTAAATAAAACGCTCTCTTTTTACATAGCTGCTTAAAGTGTCAGCTGCGGAGAAAACAAATATGGTGAAACGGAGTGGTTTTTGTTTATTGCTCATGTTCACACACAGACAAGCGCTTCCGTCACCATTCTACAACGGAATGGAAATTCATTGGTGTTATTTCTGTTGTCTTATTAGAAGTTTGAATTGCTCACTTCAAGAGTAAAAGTTCTACAGGCTGATGACGGAGTACAAAAAAGAATGGGCAGTCATAACTATAAATGTTTTTGGGTTACTTACCTCCTTCCCATGGTCTGGACTAGGCAATGCTTCCGCTCACCTGGCTAGCAACAGATATGGATGTCCACGTTAATATCGGTAACTTGGCTGTCACTGTTGACAAGGTATTCTTTAACCAGCTGTCGTCAATCAGGAAAACTTCTTTTTAATATCCTTTAGCAACTTTAACCACTGTTCACATCATTTTCACCACTTTTTTAATATAGTTTTCGAACATTTCTATTAACTTTTATTTTTTTCCTTGCTACAAATGAAGTTCCAGATAAACTTTCTTAACCGTATTTATTATCTGTTCCTGAATTAAGTATATAGGATTAAAGTCTGGAAGGCATACTTTAAGAACTAAAGCGATTTAGTCGGCCCCAACAATTAAGAGCTAATTATGAGCCTGTTTGTTTATGGCCCCACGTTGGCACCGAATTACGAATCTGTTTAGTAGGCTCCGATATGTGCCCCAGGTTGGGCAGTTGGGTACCAATTTCGAAGCGATTTGTTGTCGACGTTGAGTGGACTCATGTTGTGATGTTAATTTTTGAAGCGGTTTTGTAGATTGATTATTGATGACTTCGGTGTTATTGCCCATGCATCAATGACAAAAATTTATCAGGGTAAATTCCGCTATTTTGTTGACTCATACTTAACAAGACTGGGAGAGGGTATGTCCAAAATGTTTCGCGTTCTCTGGTGTTTTGCGTACGATAGATTTAGTTATGCCGATACAAACTCAGTTGCCGCGTGTGAAACTTACAGAAGAGTGCCACGGCACGTAAAACTGAAAATTGATTAACTGGTGTACCGAAACTGCCTAACAGATAACTGGTTCTCAGCTGAGTATAATCTTAAAAACTGCTTAACTGATGTATCACAACTGCGTGCCCGCGTCCGAAATCGACTTATCTGCGTTTGAGAACTGAAAACTAAGCTGCCTGTCACCGCGTGTGGAACCTTCTGCTTGTATCTCGCTGCGTGTAAAAACTTGAAACTGCGTACTGAGGGATGAGCAAATGAGGAATTGCTTGTTTCTAGCGCGTGTAAATCTTAGAATTGCTTGCTTCATCAACGTCGAACTTACAACTTCATAGAGCAGAGCAAACATTTCCTTATATATTAAATTTAAATCAAGTAACATTTGGCTTAACGATTGCTAAGGGGCCACAAAGACACACGCAATCTACTCACCTATCTTTCAAAGTTGAAAGATATATTTTCCATTGGCTGGTTTAAGTTCACCTTCCATGCATGCCATTCACTATTTTTTGAACATTTAAAACCTTTTGTTAGCATTGGCTAGTTTAAAGGCTATCAGTACAATGCCTGTCGGGATCAAAGCCCTAAACGGATTTAAAAGTCCTTCAGTTTATTAACCTTCAATGGCAGCCCTTTTAAAAAAGATGCTTCACACGTCACCCTCGGATTTCTTCCTATTGTGTAGTTTTATGGCTCTTTTGTTGACTTTCCAAGCTACCGTAACCGAAAAACATCAGACACTTTCTCTTTTGTGCAATTCATACATTGAAGTTAAAGCTTATGACACACATATGAATATTATTTATATTACGATTTGGCTTCATAAATATACATTTTAATTGTATTTCTAGATATTACGACTACTAGCATTACTCACATTAGAAGAAAACCCTATAATAATCTGGTTACATAGCCTTTTGCTAACCTTTTCAAAATTCATTTTATCATTATTGACATATCCTCTAATGGGAATTAAAAATAAGTATACAAACATTTTGAAAACAAGCTTAACTTTCTGGATGATCAATATTAGCCGAGGGCCCTGTAAAGTTTGCCATAATTGTTAAAAGCAAAGATATCTCATTTAAATATACAATGTCTTCCCCTGCTGTGAAATTATGAACAGTATGGTACAATACCCCCATCAAGTTATAATTTACGGCTTGAGTATTTTTCTTCTATATTGGTATTTTTCCAAGTAAATCTCAGTTATTTTAGTAATATCTAGGATTCCCTGCTGCAATATAACATACCTCTCTTTAAGAACAGCTTTTAGTTTTCCTGTAAGTAAACGCTTCTTTATTCACAGTATAAAATATGTGAGTAAATTCTGAAATGAAGGTATTTTAATTGCAACTGTTTATGTTTTCTTATTGCATTCTGCAAATTTCCTTTTCGGTGTCGAAAATAACAAATTTCTCTAGTTGCAATTGCTTCTTTCCCTTCTTGCACATTATTAGCGATTACAACGTGCGCCTAAAGCCAAACTAACCTCAGCATTTTGTGCATTCTTCTTATTCAGCCACGATCATATCTTGCAAGACAGCAGATACACTTCCATAAGAGAGACAAACTGGAGTAAGGTAGCACGAAACGGAATAATTCAAGAAGAAATTATTGGGTTATTTTTCCAGTTTTGAATGAAAAATAGTTCAGATAGAGTACGCGTGTAGAAAATAACCCATTTACAACGTATATAACTTATAAACGGGCTCGGTTACCGAAAAAAATGCGTTCTCTTAACTGCAGAAAAATTCCTCAATTATATCGTTAACTGGACCTAACATTCTTGTGACTTCCATTTACTCTCCTAAGTTCACCATACCCCAACCGAACGGACTTCGTTTGGTTTCTGAAACTGAACTTACTTAAAGTTCAAATTATTATTACCCTTAATTGTTTTTCAAATTATAATGCAGTGACTAGTTTTATCGATAATTGTTTTTTAAAAGGTTTCCATAATTCCCTCTGAGCTGAATTTTTTTGTTTGCTTTATTTGTTTGATGGCTAAAATTGCTCAAAAGTATGATTTTCTTTTTAGTTTTTAAAAATTTACGTGCTTTATACAGTGTGTATATTCCCAAATATGTACGAGGCATGATCAACTGAAGCTCGTCTTAGTCCATTTATTAATATAAACCAATACAGTAAATTATAAACTTGACACAAAAAGCAGCAATAATTAAAGAATCCAAAGGAGGTACTGTCTTAGGAGAAGAAGTCGCTCTGGACATTCATACACACATCTCACTGCTTCACCAGACGTGAATACCGTCCGAAAAAATGGATTATGTTGCTGCGTGACCTAGATCCCTCCGCAACCTTGACTTCATCATCATTGTGGAAGCTTTTCACTTCAGAAATTTCTTGACAATTTCGAACAAATGAACACCATAAATGATAAGTCAGGATTGTAGACAAACCTATTCGCTGTTCCTTATTATCTCAAACACGGAACTCATTGTGAACAGACATTTCGAAACGTTTCTTTTTCACAAAATGTGGATGGTCGTCCATTAGCCGATGTCCTGTACGAAACAAACATTCTTCACTGTTGTCTTCGATATACATTGCTCACCTCACACAGCATTCTTGCGACGATGAATTTCACACGGCTCAGCCCTACGCTACGAAAAATCGAATCAGAGCACATTTGATGGGTTGCGTATCGCTGCCATATTTGTCAAGTGTCCTCACAATCAAATGACGCAAGCCAACTGCAACTCCTTCTTGGGTATGGTGATATAGTTGCCTCATTCCTACTCCCTACCGCCGCTGATTTGAGCGAGCAATGGGGTCCGGATGAATTTCAGTTGATCGCGCCGAATAGTATTTGCAATGGTTAAAGTATGTTTTCATATTTTGTGTTGAAGGTTTATTGAGAGGACTGTATATTGTATTAAAATCTTGCAAGCTTCGCTGATGGCAGTCTGCAGCTCCATACTTCATGGTGTACTTCATTTATTGTGGGGCATCAAATACTCAAAGAAAACAACATCATCTCCAAGAAATGTTCGAACCGCTGCAACATTGTCATCTGACTGGAAACTCGAAAGCAACTCTGTCGTTCGTAGGAGCAAAATGTTATAAAATAGCTCATTTCTGTTGGCGACTGAGCTACCGGAGCGTGTACGAAATTGCGTTTCGCTGAAGTGCCGCTGGATCGAACGGAGCGCATTGATTGCCGGAAGCAGTATGCGAGGCCAGCTTTTTACCATTCATTTTGAGGTTATGTACATACATAATTGACATCGTATGTACTCAAACCTGCGTACAACGGCGATTTTTACTATGGGATATACGATCAGTTAATCAGTTAGTACTTTTCTAATTTTTCTGATTATAGCACAGCACGAGGAAAAAAAAAACAAAAAAAAAACAAAAAAAAAAAAACAAAGGCTATCTTTTAATTTTCTTAATGTAAAATACTAGAACTGCGATCTTAAATTATACCATTCTACCACGTTTGCATGATAATAAAAAAAAAATGGCATCAGCATAATTGTTGGCATAATCGTTTAGGAAAACGGTATTAATATATAGGAACCAAGTTTTGCTTACCTGAGTAGTTCCGCTATCTTTTAAAATCGATACCAATGTTTGGTACATCAATTACAGCAGATCCTTCTATTGGCATATTTAGTACAACCGTCAAGATCACCAGTATTTTGAACAAGCATGTAGATGCGGAACAGATATATAGTAAAATTTAGTATAATGCCAATAATAAAAATGTAGCAATTTTTAACTCTTGATAAAAGTAGTTTGTTATTTCAGAAAATTGGATATATTAAATTTGCGGCGGTATTTGTGTATTCATTTATTTTTAGAGGTTGTGATTGGATTTGGATTTGTTTGATTTTTCGGGAAAAGCTTCCCTTTCAAAGATATTTTGCCTTCTTTCTTATTGTTGTAACATGTGTAAACCATATGTTTGTGGCCTTTTAGGTGAGTATAATATATATAAATATTATTTCTAAGCGGGCCTGGGATCGATGCTAGACAATAATTGTTTCAAATATAACAAATAATTGTTTATAAATACGATTTCTCATACAGGGTGGTCCACGGAAAATAGTACAAAAGTAAAATTTGATAATTAAAGGTAACGTATATTTACAGCAACGTTATTTGTGACTTCAGGGTTACACATATCCTCGTTTATGAAATTGGAAACAAGATAATTTCTTGAAAATCATATTAGGCATATGTCTTCCGTCTCAGCGGTTTGCATTCGCGAAAGCTCCTCATGACATTTTTAATCATTTCTAGAGGAATGACCCCAACCTCCTCCTGGAATGCATCTTTGAATTCAGCAATAATGTGGAGTCGCCGTACGAAAACTTTGTCCTTGAGATAACCCATAGGAAAAAATCGGAGGGTGACAGATCGGGAGATTGTGCGGGCCATGGAATATTTCCGAATCGCGAGTTAAATGTGTTTGAAAACAGGCCCCTGTGCCTCAGTGTACTCATCGAGATATGTGTCGTAGCCCCATCTTGTTGAAACCATATCGTGTCCAGATGACCTTGTAACTGTAGCTGTGGAAATAAGCAATTATCAATGATGGTTTCGTTTTCGCTCGACATTGACAGTCGCTACCACCCGGTATCATCTTCAAAAATATATGACCCAATAATTCCGATAGAAAGTTCGACAGTAGACCACACGACTATTTTTGGACTATACTGAGGCTTTTCGTGAATAGATTGGGGGTTTACACATGACCAGTAGCGGAAGTGTTGTTTATTGACATCCCCGTTAAGTGAAAGTTTGCTTTGCTGTTTGTACATCACCAGGTCTGTCAACATGGCAAAATGTTGGTTAATTCTGTCCATTAATGTTGCGCAGAAATATCGCCTTCGCACTTGATCTATCTGCCGCAATGTTGAACCATTTGCAGCTTAAACGGATCAAGCTTCACAATCCTTTGCAGGGACACGCGAGAGATGTCCATTGTTCTGGAATGGCGAAGAAGAAATCACGAGAACTTTGCTGCAGATTTGCTGGAACCCTTTGGATATTTTCTGGCTCCCGAACGGTCTCTATAGGCCCTTTATGCTTCAAATCGCTACCGAATCACATTATAACCACTGTTGCGCCCAGCTGAATATGCTCCTCCTGTCTGAAACACGAACATGACGTTTCCTTCCACGGCGTATTTCACTTTGCACAGCCATATCACTCTTCAAACGCACAAACGCCTCCACTGCCTGAATACTCATCGGCCAACGTTCTATGGTGCAGTGAATGGCGCGATTACGTTCGACACTCGAGTGCGAATATTCCTATCAAATAGCGTTGCCGTATTTTGTCTCACAGAACACGCTCGAGCTGAGTTTTAGGTGAACTTTCATGACACTCATCAATTATATTCAGTTGCAAAATAAAGTGAGGTCAGTGAGCTCTGCGCACTCCCTCTGATAATCCTTTCCGCTTAATACCAGCTGAGACATGGTAAACAACTTCTCAAACGCCATCACGACGAAACATTCTCAAATGACGGAATTCTACGGCATGACTTAAAGATCTGGTCCACTGCTTGCTATCAACTTCAGCGTTCTGAGCAGCCCAGCTCCTTTACATCGGGATTTCCAAGGTCTTGTCGCAGGTTGCACAGCAACTGGCGGGGGTCGGCAGTCAGGATGGTAACCACCGGTGAAGCGGATATAGTATCTGCGCAACTTATTCAAACCCTCGCTGTTACAACTACAATTACAAGCAAATAAGCACATACCCTTAACACAGAAGATGTTAGAAATGTTATTCTGCTACGTCCGCACATTTCTGTCATCATTTAGAAACTTATAATTCACACGCATCAGACAGTCTTCTAAAATTTAGTCAATATAAACTTGAAAGCATACAGGGGTCACTTTGTTCAGATTTGCAGGCGATTGATCCTGATATTTGAGTTATTTCTACATTTGGATGTTACAAAACGTTAAATAATAGAGTAATTGACGCAGTTGAACATTCTTTACTGGTGAAATATGGTTCCATACATAGATTTTCTCGTCATGCAATGGGGTTTCGTGTTTAAAATCGGAGTTTTCTGTATCTACTCCTTAACATCTGAACAAACAAAACAAAAATTTACCCAAATATCAGGATCACAGGTCTGCAATGCGTGAACAATAGTGACGTTGTATGCTTCCAAGTTTAAATTTGCTTAATCTCGGAAGATGAACGTGAATGCGCGTGAATGATAATTTTCTAAAAAAATGGCCAGAAATGTATGGATATATCGGGACAACATTTCCAACATGTCCTGTCATAAGTTACTGTAATTGTAGTTGAAGTTGCAAAAACTTGTGTTCCAGGAATTATGGCTCTGACAGGCTGCTGTCAAACAAGCGACATAACCAAGAAAAACCCAGTATGTCTAGTGAAAAAAAAGATATACTACTATTCTTCGAAACTAGGACCCCATTGCAATTATCGTGCATTGCTAATGCGCATTCAACAGCACAGCATTGGTTGTCTTACTTGTGTTGTTGGTTTTAGATCTTAGACATTGGTTCTACGTAGCAAGCGATATCTTTCTTCAGTTATTGCCCATGCATTGAAGCGGTTTGAACTGGGCTCCACGTTGGATGTTACTTTTGAAACGATTTAGTTTCGGGTCGCCATATTTTGTAGCCGTGTATTGTTGTTTGACAAATGATCGTTTTAGGTTGTTGTTCACGCTTCATGACAACAATATCTCAGGGTAATAGTGCGCTATTTTGTTGAATCATACTCAAAAGCACTGAGAGAGGATAACTGTGTTAACAATTATGCGATGAAAGATATGAACATGTACGGTAATTTATTATTTACAAGATCTTCGCGTCCTCTGGTGTTCTACGTACGTTAGAACTTAACTATGTCGAGTATAAATTTAGCTCCCGCAACTTCCAAGGAGGCGAACTGAATCTGAGAACTGCGTCTGAAGTAGAACTGATTATGTGAGTATCTGACGAGCTGATGCCCCTGCAGAGCATAGATCTTCCATGCCCTCGCAGAATGTAAAACTTAAAATACGTGCCTCAACAGAGCAAATGCCTTCTTATACATCCGTTTCAAATTAATTAAGCCAAAGGAGTTCACACAAGCAAGCGCAAGTCTCGCATCTTGCTTCAAAAATTAAAAATATATACCTACCATTGGCTGGTTTAATGTCACTTGCCAAGCCTTATACTATTTGAAGGTTTAAAAAATTTATTTACATTGGTTTGTTTAAAGTTAACTGTATAAACGGCTGGTGTGTTCATTGCCCAAACGTATCCGAAAGCATGGACTCTATTAACCCTCACAAACGGTATGTCTTTCAAGAAGTGGCATTAACTGGTCCCTTGGGTTTACTCATCCTTTGTATAGTGCTCTATTGTCACCTTAGTGCTCCCTCTTTTTAGTTAGCCTCTCTTAAACAGTTACACCAGAGAACTTTCTCTTTTGACGAAATACAATTCACATATTGAAGTAGTACCTTATGGTACATATATGTGCACATGATATCTACATTACTGATTACAAAGAACAAAATATAATCATTGGGTTTTCAGCATACGAGTATATATTACATCATATATAAGGAAGGGCCGCAAGTACTGTTTCAGTATCTTCTGATAGCATTTAATTTTAACTATTTTAGTATAATCTTTAGAAGACGGAAATACAAGTGATGAAAATAATGCGACTAAGTGATACACATACAAATTGCATAGAAATAGCACTAAGAGGGAAACATTATATTTTAGTAAATCAATATTTTCAGTTTAGCGAACGCATAGAACCATATATAAATAAAATAAGAGAAATAGAAAATGGTTATAATAATTCTCCAGTAATATATATGGCGAATGCTAATGCACATTCCTAATGGTGGAACAGCAACTACAAGGACAAAAGGGGAGAACTACTGGAGGAGATAATAGCGGAGCTACAGCTAAATGTAGAGAACAAACCATGTAACCCACCAACTTACAGTAATAGAGCAGGAGCTACATCTAACATAGACATCACATTGACAAATAAAAGAGCAAGCAAAAGTGTTACAAATTGGAAAGTAGGTCGATCACTGACGTTAAATAATCACAATATAATTTATTTCGAATTACAAATTAATACAAACCAAAAACCAAGATGGAATGAGAATAAAAGACCCTACAATATAAAGAAAGCAAATTGGGATAAAATAAAAACGGAATTTAAATTGCCTACAATGCCTAAACCTCAAGATGACTGTAACAATAAAGCATTAGAACTAACCAAAGCCATCCAAAAAGCTATGAAATGCAGCATACCCAGAATTAATAAAAAACATAACACTTCACCAACATTTTAGAATAATAATCTGTTAAAATTAAGAAGATTAGTTAGAAAAGCTAGAAGAATTTACCAGAAATCTATTATTGCCTCAGAAAGAGAAAATAACTTAAATAAAATAGAGAAATTAGAAAAAAAGATAATGAAAATATAGAAGAACATCTCCAAGCTGCATGGAAAAATTTCGTACAGATAAACCTTTCCAACAATATATGAGGTACACCTTACACACTAATAATGGAGAAAGTAAAAGCCCCAGATGTAATATCTACTCTGGATAAAGGGGAGGAGAAAATGACTGCCAACTGGATAGACTCTATAAATCTCCTACTTCTAAAACTACTACCTAATGATATTAAAGAAAATGATAACCCAGAGCATAGAAAACTAAGAAAAGAACTCATTACTGTAAAAATAGATGACGATGTTATTTAACCTACCACGAGTTGAAATAAGAAAAACTATAAAGAAATTAAAGAAGAGCAAATCACCAGGACCGGATAAAATAAAGTCGGAAGTGCTACAACAGTTGGAAGATCATATTACCCCTTACCTGTGTCAATTGTTTAATAACTGCCTATGGCAGGGAAGAGTGCCTTACTGCTGGAAGGAAGCGAATGTGATCATTTTAAACAAAGGGACTGACAAAGATCCCACGCAACCGAAATCCTATAGGCCTATTTGCTATTTAAATGTTTTGGGTAAAATTCAAGAAAAGCTATTGAGCAAAAGAATAGATAAATATAGATCAATGATTGGTATGACCAGTAAACAGTTTGGATTTAGAAAAGGCAAGTCAACAGAGGATGTCATAATCGAGGCAATAGAGACTGCAAAAATAACTAATGAAAGATATGTAATAGCAATATTTTTGGATATTGCGGGGGCGTTTGTTAACTTATTGTGGCCAGTACTGTTTCAAATATTAAGGAAAAAGAAATATCCAAAATGTATCTATAACTCGTTAATAGATTATTTTAAAAATAGAAGAGTGTATGTTAAGGGTGCAAACCAGATTATTACAAAGGAAATTACCAAAGGATGTCCGCAGGGATCAATTTAGGGCCGATATTATGGGATACATTTTTGGAATCTCTAATAGAAAAATTAGAAGGATTAAACAGTATAAAAAAGATTATCGCATATGCAGATGACTTACTAATAATAACAGAAGGAAATAATAGAAAGGAAATTGAAAAGAGATCAAATATAATAACTGATAGTGTAAACAATTGGTGCATAAAAGCAAAATTGAAAATAGCGCCTCACAAATCATCATATATGTTTTTAAAAGGAAACTTAAACAGAAATCCGAGTATTAAATTTAACAATAACAATATTAAGAGACAAGCAGCAAATAAATATCTAGGTATCTATCTGGATGAAAATTTAAATTTTAAGAAACATGTAGAAAACAGAAGAACTAGAGCAGAAAAAGTTATGTTCAAGTTGGCCAATATTGGACAAAGATATTTCAATATACATGCTAGCGGAATAAAAATCTATCATAATAGCATCTTTGCAGCCATATTAAACTATGGAGGAGGAGTTTGGGGGGAAAAGGCACGCGAGGTACCAAAGAAAAGTTTTTTTGAGATGTACAGGAGCATTTTCCACTTCTCCAACTATTATTATTAGTAATATTGAGTATATGGCCAATTGATTATTTAGCTCGATTAAGAGCAGCCTCTTATTGACTTAAAAATAAAATAACTAAAAAATAATGGACATTGTTGGTAAAAAGTGTAGAAATAAAAGAGAAATCAAAGATTCTTTATTACAAATGTGGCAGCGAGAATGGGATAAAAGAAAGGAAGGTAGAAGAGTGCATGAAATATTTCCATCCATAAAGGAAAAATTACAATTTAAGCATATTCATCCCAATAAGGGTTTAGTGCATTATGTAACAGGCCATGGTCCATATTGCTCATATTTGCAAGGATATAAATTACAAGCAAACAATACATGTACGATACACCGGATCATGTCTCATTTGAATGCCCTAAATACCAGTCATTTGTAGCAGAAGAAAGACGACTACTTGCTGGGAAACACTTCTGGAACATCATGAGAGACGAAGATGATATTAGGGCATTGAATGAGCTAACAAATAAAATATCAAGCAAAATGGCAGAAGAGTATAAAAACAGCAAAAAACAAACAAGAGAAAAACTTCAAAGGTCAGAAATCGTATTCCCTAGACGATCTCAGAGAATCGGGGAAGGCAAGAAAGATATTTACCGCTAGAACGAGTTGAAGAAAAAGATGATAAAGAAGATAACACCCAATTTGAATCAGAAGAAGAGAGCAGAGTTGTCAGAAGAAAGGAATAATGACAGTTTTCGGGCGTAAACGAAGAAGTTGAGAGAAGAAGAAGTAGACAGAGATCAAGAGAAGGGGAGAAGAGAAGGAAACTGCACTGTCAACACACCATGGTCCAGTGTAGCTGCTTGAAACCGGCAGCAACTCCATTGATGTCCAGGTCCTGGTGCCAGGAATTCCAGTGGGGAGCAGCCCGGATACCGAGCGTTAGTAGAAATGAAGAGGTATATATTAAATTGGATAAAAATTGCAAATCAATTAAGTTTAAATGTAACAATTGCTACTGGGTACCAGTTGCAATTGTAGATGTAATTATAAGTCATAGTAAATAGCCGTAGTACCGATTCCAATACCGGTTTAGTTTTTGGAAGTTTTAATTTTGTTTAGTTATAGTAATAGTAGTGCAGATTTTAAAATCTGTAGAATTTAAATTGTAAATTAAATTGTATTGAAAGATATAAGAGGAATAAATAAACTAAATCTGGAATATTATGTCCTGATGTTGAAACAAGATATCAGGATGTAAGTATTGCAGAATAAAAATAAAAAAAAAAAATCTTTAGAAGATAATTATTTTTTTACTTATTTTTCGGCATTCTTCAGCTTCCATGTAAAGGAACTTTTAATGCAAGGACCTCAAACCTGATAGAAGAGGCCTCTGAGCATGTAAATAACTATGAAAAGTAATAGAAAAAGTAATACTCTGGACTTATAGATATTGATCTACTGCGCTCCTTCTTACCAGATATGTTGCGTCTGCTCTTGCGGTAGACATTTCCAGTTGAAAGGGGAAGGTCGAAATATTGTGGCGGATGATTGCAGCAGTTTTTCTGTCTATAGACACAACTGACTGTTCATTTATCATGTCAAACACACGGTAACTTCTCAAAATTTCTGTTTTAAAATGTTTTAAACAGAAGTTTCTTAATTTGTTGAACCCAATCATAATATCTAAAACTTGTACCACTGTTCCAATTTAGTTACTCCCCCCGCGCGAAACCCCAAGGTAGAATCCATTGAAGTGCTGAAACAATCATGGAGACCGCTTCCTCCGAAAAGTTTAGATAAAATCATTATTCAGTTTTATTAGTCCCTTCAAGAGATATTATGTTGTAGCACTTTACCTTGTGGGTTACCGCTCGGAAAATAGCCAATAGTATTTGATCGTGCAAATTTGTTTGCAAGGACTGTGCTGACCTGATATTAACATTAAACGTCGTTCTGGCTAGAGATTAATGATTAATAGTCAAAATTAATGAATTAAAAACATTCCTCCAGTATTTATACTCTAGCATGAATAAAGAGGTACCTGAGGTATCTAAGGACTGGGTCATTACAAAGAAGTCGAAAATTGTTTCAGAAACATTGGGTGGAAGTTCTGATGCAGACTTAGACGATGACCTTGCAAACTAGTAACTAGAAGTTTCTTCCGGGCTTAGGAGCCGTGGTCTCTTGGAGCTAAGGAGTCCAAACGTTTCATCCTCAACTTCGGAGGACATCTTCGGTGGCGCGGTCTGAGTCTTCTGGGCGAAGGTCCTGGCATGACTTAAAAGCCAGCTGGAGGTGTTATATTTATATATGAACTGCTCGAAGGGGATTGGTTTGGCTGGAGCAGAGGGGTTGTACTCGGAGAGCGGGACATCTCCGTTCTGACCGGTGATTGGTTCGCATGAATTTTGCTAGTGTGGGCTTGTTTCATGTGCTCTAATATCGGAGTCTCTCCCCCGGTGGAGACCTCTGGGCCTACTTCACCCAACCCAAAACCAAATAACCCTATCCAACAGGTGGTAATGCCCTGGAGCTGCTGCAGTGGCTGTCAAACATTTGGCAGACTTATGTCCAGCGGCTGCAGGAGCTTTGACATGCTTCCTAAACGCTCCCGACCTCTCCAGCAAAGTGTTGATAGCCTTTGAGGCCGTTGCCCTATTATTCAACGGAAGCCCAGCAGCCCAAAATGGGGAGCGGCATTAGGTCTCGTACCTCGTTCCGATTCGCATTTTGGAATGCGAGCGGCCTGATGGACCGGGGTGACGAACTCCAACACTTTGCTTCCCGGTACGCACTAAAAGCCATACTAGTTAGCGAGACGCATCTCCATCAGTACAACCACTTCCGTCTCCAGGGCTACAACTGCCTGAGAACGGATCGTGGTGCCCCAAGAGGAGGCACAGCGATACTGATCAGGAGGAATGTGGTCCACCAACCAATTCAGATCCCCCCACTTCAGACTTTGGAGGCCACAGCTGCATTCGTAGAACTTGATGGCACGGAGGTTCTGCTAACATCTGCATATCACTCTCCTTCCAGAGCATTCATGGAAGCCGACTACCAATCCATTCTCGCCCTACATCCTTGTGTTATTCTGGCTGGTGATTTCAATGCTAAACATTCACGTTGGCATTGCACGTGCAGATACCAGAGGCAACGCAATCATTCGCTTGATAGATCAGGACCCACAACTACGAGTACAGGGTCCCTGGCAACCCACTCACCATCCGCTTAGTAGAGGACAACCATCTATCATCGACTTTGCGATCATCAAACATTTTCCACACTATCTCACCCTCACATCGATCAACGCATTACATTCCGACCATAACCCCGTGTTGGCAGAGATCAATACAAGGGTTGCCAGACACGATGTCGCAGGTCTAATCCACGAAATCGATTGGAAAAGCGTCAAGGACTTCCTCAACACTATCATTCCCCCAAACCCAAAAATCACCGACATGCCCTCCCTAGAGACTGCAGTCTCATCCTTCTCCCATACGGTAAGACGAGTAACTCACATCCTCACGATCCATACCGCCCCACCCCCGCACCCAGACGTCCTCAAGCTAAACCTCGAACTCCTCATTCACCGATCATGGGCAGCCCGCAGACTATTTCAACTCAACGCACACCACATCATCGAAGGCTCTGGAGGCTCTTGCGCCTCGAAGTCCGTGCCCGCCTATGCAAGCATAGAAAGCTTGCCTGGGAGGACACCATGGCTAGACAGAACCTTGCTGATGGCGACGTGTGGAGGATCGCCAAAAGCCTCCGTGGACAACGAGTTCACACCTCCCATTCTATCCATGGCACCAGAGGCCTGGCCTATGAACCCAAGCCAAAGCAAAAGCTTTTGCTGACTACCTGGAAGAGCTTTTCAGGCCTAGAGAGGACCCTCAGGACAGATTTTCAAGCCAAGTTCGTCCAGACGTTCGTCGTTACCTTCGACGACCGCCAGACGACGCGGACGATAACATTCCCATCTTCCATCCCACAGAAGTCCCAAAAAGGCTGCTGGGCCTGACAGGCTGACACCTCTCATGCTCCGCAACCTTCCTTTCAAAGCTGTGCTCTTTGTTACCAAGGTTTTCAACGTGTGCATTAGCTTGGGCCACTTCCCACGAGAGTGGAGAGAGGCCCGTGTGATATGCATCTTGAAGCCGGGCAAAGACCCAGCCCACCCATCCAGTTTCCGCTCCATAAGCCTCCTTTCAACCCTATCGAAAGTCTTCGAAAGACTTTTACTGGCCCGCTTGTCACCCCTACTGGGTAACATTCAAGCCATACCTCCACATCAATTTGGCTTTCGTCCTGGGCATTCTACTACCCAGGGTGGTGAGGGTGGTGGAGGCTGCAGCCCTGGATTTTCAGGACAAGGCTTTCACCGCCGCAGTTTCTCTGGATGCAGAAAAGGCCTTCTCTACCACCTTGCACGCCGGGCTCTTACACAAACTAATCTCCCTTGGGCTTCCACACCGATACATACAGCTACTACACACATACATCAAACACCGAACTTTCACTGTAATCGTGGCGGGAAACAGTTCCACACTAAGACAGATACACGGCGGAGTTCCAGAAGGCTCTGTCCTCTCACCAATCTTATTCAACATTTACATGACAGACTTTCCCCACACCCAGACGTCAACATAGCACAGTATGCAGACGACGCCTTGGTATACAAAACCGACAGTCACATAAGCAGAGCCGTAATACCCATACAAGGATTACTACATCTAATCGAAAGGTGGAGCAGGCTTTGGAGAATGTCAATCAATCCGACAAAAAAGCCACTTAATCATATTTACTAAACGCCGCATTCCCGCAAACAGCCCAACACTCACCTTCAACAGACAAAGGATACAGTGGAAGGATCCCCTTACTTATTTGGGAGTTCAGCTTGATAAGAGGTTGATTTTCGGGAAGCACATCGCCGGAATTGCCCACAAGGCCCAGGGAGCTGTTGCTCAACTGAGCCCAGTGTTCGGTTCGAAGGCGATACCCATCCATTTGAAAATTAACCTCTTCAAGGCTCTGATCATCCCCCTTATGTTGTACGCTTGCGAGATCTGGGGTATGGCAGCCGACAGTTGACTGGCACTCATTCAAAGGGTACAGAATAAAGGACTTCGCACCATTTATTCTGTATACCGAAGCTTCCCGACCAGACTACTGCACGAAACCTCCTCCCTTCCATATATAGAGAATGAAATTAGGCGCCGGTCCAAGAAATTTTACCGCACTTTACCATACCGCCAAAGTGCCCTCGTCCGTTCCTTGGGCAACTACAGCTGCCAGGGTAGGTTAAAGTCTAATTTCAAGGTGCCACGTATGGCTTGCGGGCACCTTGGATAACAATAGCTTTAATCCCTACTACTGAAATTACTGAGCAATTTCAACAATAGGACTTATCAAAATACACTACAATTCAATAGCAATATGGGCATGCTAAAAACCTGCAAAGGCGTTTAGAACATGCCTATATTAGCGTAAACACCTGGACACTGGATCCACTCCTTTTGTCAGGAGAAGTGGTAACACTATCCCCAAATACATTTTTTACCTCTACCCCACCAACAATCTACATCCCTCATCCAACCCTATGGTTAAGTCCACACGTGGGTAGGAACATAGTAACTGTACACAGGCTGGTTACTAGCCCAGCCTGCCACTTTTCGTCTGCGTCTGCGTCTGCCAGGTTTCGCTCAGTTTGAGAGCCTCTCCCTTTTTGTTGAAATTATTAGGATGCTTGTAGATTTCTATGACTTCGCGTTGTAATCTAGCGTGGTAGTATGGTACTGAAGATAGGACAGATGTTTCATTGTATTGGATATTGTGTTCACCGTCTGCCCACATACCATGTTCTGCGACCGCGGACTTGTCCGAATGGTCCAGACGGCAGCATCTCTTGTGTTCGGAGATCCGTGTGTTGACACTTCGTTCAGTGGTGCCTATGTATACAGCACCGCAGGAACAAGGAAACCGGTAGACGCCGGCCGAAGCGAGTGGGTCTCTGGCGTCTTTGGCCGAGCGTAATAAAGTATTGATTTGTCTGGTAGGCTTGAAAATGGTTTTCATGTTGTGGCGTTTGAGTAGGCGTCCAATTCTGTCAGTGAGCTTGTTGAAGTACGGCAGGAAGGCAATACCATTGCTCTTGGGCGAATCATGTATAGCCTGGTGGTGTGTGGATGGGCGTATAGCTCTGCGTACTTCTTCTCCTGTATAACCATTTGCAGAAAGATCCCGTTCCAGATGCCAGAGTTCCTGTTGCAAAGAACCAGGCTCGCAGATGCTAGCAGCGCGGTCAGTGAGGGTTTTATAATCGCGCGTTTCTGCTTCGGGTGATGGTTGGAATTTTTGTTCACCGGTTGGTGTGGATGGGTTTCCGGTAAACTGTGTGCCCCAGCTTCCCGTCTGGTTTTTTGGTAACCAGAACATCCAAGAAAGCTAGTTGGCCATTTTTCTCTTTCTCAATGGTGAACTGGATTCGTAGATTGATACTGTTGAGATGCTGAAGGAAACCATCAAGATCTGAGTCTCCGTGATTCCATACGATGAAAGTGTCATCAACATAGCGGTACATATGGATAGTTTGAAAGCTGCAGAACCTAGAGCCTGAGACTCGAAGGACTCCATGAAGAAATTCGCAATAAACGGGCTGAGTGGGCTGCCCATAGCGACCTCGTCTATTTGTTCGAAGAAAGCCTGGTCCCACTGAAATTAAGTGGTAGTGAGCACGTGATGAAACAATGCAAGTATGTCATCTGTAAAGAGATCTTTCAGCTGTGTGATGGCGTCACTTACAGGAACCATGGTAAACAGGGAGATCGAAGCTCACGAGGATATCTTGAGGTTGCAATGTATGGTCTGTATTTTCTGTATGAAGTGATGTGAGTCCTTGATGAAGGTGTCAATGGAGCCGATATGCGGTTGCAATAAATTGGCTAAATACTTGGCGACCGCGTAGGTGGGGGACCCAATTCCGCTGATAAAGGGTAGTAATGGTACCTCTGCTTTATGTATCTTAGGCAGACCGTAGAGTCTAGGAGGTTGAGCTTGAGATCTAGTGATGCGGCGTTTATCCTCAGGTGATATGGATGACGTTTTGACTAGAATGTTGGTTTTTCGTAAAATACGAGATGTAGGATCACGTTGCAGTTTTCGTAAGTGTCAGGCTGTAGTAGTTCTAAGATCTTGTTGTGATAGTCTTGACGGTTCAAGAGGACAGTAGTATTGCCCTTATCTGCAGAGCAGACAATGATGTCCGTGGCGGCATTGAGTCTCCTGGGGCTGTTCTTTCTTGGTGTGTCAGGTTGCTTTTTGGGCGTTTAGCACGTTTGAGAATTCTGGCGGATTCTTGTCGTATTTCCTATGCAGCAGGAGCTGGAAGGTCGCGTATCCCAGATTCAATGCTGGAAATAATCTCCTCCACCGGCAGGGAAGATGGTATAACCGCTTAATTGCCTCCTTTTGCAAGTAGTGGAGTTTTTGCAGGTGAAAGCTCATGATCGGATAAATTCACAACTGTGCGGCTAGTGTCACTCGAAGTGTCGGCCTTCCTGGTGACCAAAAGGTTGTCAAATTTCTTCTTATGTCTCGTCGTAGTACTGTCTGTGTTGTGAAGCATGGAAATATAAGTGATCCTATCTGCACGGTCCCAATCTTGTTTATTGAGAGAGTTGCTCAGATGTAAGGAGAGAAGCTGAGTGTTGTTGGTAGCAAGTTCACGGCGAGTTTGATGTATGCGTTCCCGGAGCACGATTGTAGATACGGTGTGCTGCAGCGGTGTGGAAGCAGCGCTTTTGCTGTAAAAATCTGGTGACAATTCCCGTGTCCCGACAACGTAGAAGGAAGGTGAGAGAGCGGAGAAGAGATGATTTTTGCTTGCGCAGTGTTTCCAGTTGACGAATCAGTCGGTATATCTCCTCCCCGTAGAGGCGAGTCATGAGTAATCGGAAGCTTTCACGGCCTGAGTCAGACTTATAACTAGAAGTTTCTTCCGGGCTTAGGAGCCGTGGTCTCTTGGAGCTAAGAAGTCCAAACGTTTCATCCTCAACAAGTCCGCGATCGCAGAACATGCTATGTGGGCAGACGGTGAACACAATATCCAATACAATGAAACATCTGTCCTATCTTCAGTGCCATACTACCACGATAGATTACAACGTGAAGCCATAGAAATCTACAAACATCCTAATAATTTCAACAAAAAGGGAAAGGCTCTCAAACTGAGCAGATTGCAGATTGCAGATTATTTATTGAATTGGGTGCCTTTTTAACTGTTATAGTACAGCCTTACAGGTCATAATTTACATGTCATACAAATTTATACAGATTTTTCTACAAATTGTCATATGTAACCCATGCATGGGCGCTCTGACGCTCCCATGAGAATAGTTGCATTGTGAGTATTTTCAAGGAATGCATGCACTTGTGTACTAGTACATTATGTTTGTTGCTTATATAGTTTAAAAATAATAATAATAACTAACAATAATAACTAATAACTAATATTTACAGTTTTGCGTAGGGCTGAATTTTT
Source organism: Metallyticus violacea (assembly GCA_030762175.1). Classification (NCBI taxonomy): domain Eukaryota; kingdom Metazoa; phylum Arthropoda; class Insecta; order Mantodea; family Metallyticidae; genus Metallyticus; species Metallyticus violacea. The sequence continues at coordinate 105,674,674 of CM060833.1, forward strand.
GTGTGGGAGTGTACTGTGTTTCAGTAAACGCTGATTCTTTTATGCTTTCTATGTTGAGGTTCACTTTTACCTATTTGATTTATTAGGGCATTCTTGTGCTTTTTTTATTTTTGCCCACGTTGATGTGCAGCGGCCTGTTAGTGTTTGCAGGAATGTTGGTGTGTTTAGCTCGGCGTGGATCTGTGTATTTGGTGTGAGGATGGGGACGTTTAGTAGTTTTCGGAGGCATATATTTTGTTGGGTTTGCATGGAAAGGAGATTAGTGTGGGATGTATTTGCCCATGCTGTGCAAGCATACAGTAAAAATTGCTGTATGAAAGCTTTGAACATCACTAACTTTGTTTTTATATGCATCTGCTTGCTTCTAAATATTGATGAACACATGTAGATACGTTGCTTTGCCTTGTGGATCGTGTTCTTGATGTGGCTGTTCCAGGTGAGTTTACTGTCCAGAGTTGTTCCCAAGTACTTTGCAGTTGGTTTGCACTGTAGTGTTTGATTGTTTATGCGAAAGCTTATTGTTTTGGATTGCTTAAGGGTTTTCGAAAAATATATTAATTGGCTCTTGGCGGCGTTTATGAAGATTTTCCATGTGCCTGCCCAGGTTAAAAATTTTTCAACGTATCTCTGTAGTTCCAATTGATTATATGCAGGATGTGAACTGTGATTATAAATGGCCGTATCGTCGGCATATAATAGGGTTTTGCACTTGTGATCATCAGGCAGGTCCCGAGTGTACAGGTTGTACAGGAATGGAGCTAGAACGGCTCCCTGTGGTACTCCGGCGTTCATAATGTAAGTTTGAGACTTGGCTTGTTCCACTTGAACGTAGAAGCGGCGCTCGTGTAAGTAGCTGGCTAGTATGGGGAGGTGGGGCCTCATAGGCGCTATTTGATGATACAGTTTATATAGGAGCCCATTATGCCAGCACTTATCGAAGGCCGCCTCTACGTCAAGCAATAGTGCCAGCTCAGTGCTGATGTCGTCTCTTATTTTCAGTATTTGTAGTTCTGTGGAGTGGCCTCTACGAAACCCAAATTGTTGTGAGGGAAGGGCATTTTGCTCGGGAGTGTGGTGTTGGATCTGGCGAAATATAAGTTTCTCCAACACCTTGCCCATGCATGGGAGGAGGCTGATGGGCCTGTAAGCTTTAGGATGGTGCCTGTTTTTTCCCGGTTTAGGAAGCATGATTACTTCGGCCTCCTTTCATGCATGAGGAAAGTAGTGAAGTTTGAGGCAGGAGTTTAGGAGCTGAGTGAAGTGTACAAGGGATTTCCTTGGCAGGTTTTTGAGGTCCTCATTTCTTATGTTATCCGGTCCTGGTGCCTTTTTATTTGGTAGATTGCGTATGGTGTTGTATAATTGTAGAGGAGTTATTGCAGGTATGTCTTGTGTAGACTGTTGATTTTTCCACACACGTGTCCAATTTGTTACCAATGTGTCGTGGGCAGCATTCCGAGCAGGATGTTCTGTGTTCTATTTTGAATGTAGGTGTTTGGCAAAGAGTTAGGATTTTTCTGCAGGGGAGTAGATTGGGCCTTGTGGAGCGTGTAGTGCCTGAGCTCGGAGGTCCTCTCCAGCAGAGGTTTTGTAGGCTCGCAGTAGGTTCCAGAGCGAGGCATCGGAGTGTTTTACAGTTTTTAGCTTATCCTCAAATTGTATTTTCTTGTCTAGTTGTATTTGTTGCCTTATGACGGGCCTAATCCACTGGGCAAGTGTTCGGAATACTGCAAGCCTAGTGGTCCTCCACTGGCGGAGGTATCTCCGTCTAATGGCGGCTAGACGTTCCACATCTGGTAGGCCTGGGGAGGGAGAGGGAGGGGGGGGGGGTAAGGGAGGTGCATTTTCTCTTTGCTGTTTTTATTGAGGCGGTGAAGTTGGCTATGCCTTCTTCAAGCTCCTGTGTTGTATTGTACCGTTTTCTGGGCTCGGCTATTTGGTGCATTAATATTTTGTATTTGTGCCAGTCTGTGCTGGCTACCAGCTTTTTTGTTGTACGGGCATATGTTGGTTTGCCACCAATGTGAAATTTAATGGGGAAATGGTCCGAGACCAGACTGTAGTACACCTGCAGGGTGGGGGGAATGAAGATGCCTCTGTGCAGGATCAGGTCTAGCGTGTCAGGAGGGATGGAGGGGGTGCTGTGCCAGAAGGAATGATCCGGTGCTGTGCTAATTTCTATGTCGTTATGCAACAGGAGGAAATCAAGGAGATGAGTTCCAGCGCTGTTGTAAGAACGAGAGTTCCAAACCGTGTGTTTTCGTTTAGGCCGCCTGCAATTAAAATTTTAGAGAATGAGCTAAATAATTTGTCCAAATCCCTGATCATTCCTTCTAGGCTGGAGGGGGGGGGAGGGTAGGCTGCCACGACTGTAATTGGTTGTGCGTTGATTTGTAACTGCACACCTGTACACTCGAGCGATTCAAGGTGTGGAAGTGTCACCTTGTTAATAATAACGTCGTTTCTGGTGACCACTGCCGAGCCACCTCCAGGACGTGTCCCTGGTCGGTACACTCTGCTGATGTTGTAGCCATTTATCTTGAATTGCCTGTGAGGTTTGAGTTTGGTTTCTGAAATGCAAGCAATTTGGATCTGTTGTCGTTTGAGAAAGGCTGTTAGCTCGTATGTGTTTTGGAGAGTGCCATTTGCATTCCACACTAGGGCGGTGACTTTGGGAGCAGGGGTGTGATTTTGTGCTGCCATTTAAAGAACAGTTTGTAAGAATTCAAAGATTATGGTTATTTTGTCGGCAAGCCCATTTGCCGCTTTGAACTTGACTATGGATGACTTTAGATTGGCGATGAACTGCTGTAAGTTGAATTCTTTGAACAGTGCGATGGTTTCTTTGATGGACGAAGTTTCGTTTGTTTGAGCATTTTTGTCACCGCCTGCAGTGGCTGCAAATGACACTCCCGGTTGCACGGGGGCACTGGGAGTGATAGGGGTGGGGAGTGGAGTGGGGGTGGGAGTGGGAGTGGGGAGATTTTGTTTAACGCTGTTGATCTGTCAGTTTAGAGTTAAGAGTTCTCGTCTATCCCTTTCGTTTTGAAAACAGTGCATCCTCTGTAATTAGCGGGATGCTCACTGTTGCAGTTGGCACATATTGGGGTGAAATTAGGTTTAGTTTTGTTGGGGCAGTCCTGCGACATGTGTAGGCCGCTGCACAGCACGCATCTGGGTGTAAGTGTGCACATTTTATGGTTGTGGACGATATTCTGGCAGTTGTAGCACTGCGCAATATGATTTTGTGTCTTTTGATATTCTACTTTGACTATAATGTTCATGAGGGAACGTTCTTGGATAAATAGATGCGATTTTTCTGCCCTTTCCATTATGACATTGTATAGTGGGATGGGCCTCCCTCGGGACTCCATCTGTCGGCAGTGCAGCAGAGGATACTCTTTGGCCTTGATGGCGTCCAGATATCCTCTACATCGATGCCCATGGGCATTCCCCTGATGACGTACCTCAGTGGTTGTTCACTTTTCGGCACGAAAGTGTAGTACTGCAAGTTTCCTTTTTGCAATTCTGGGAGTGTGTTTTTGAATGTGTCTATGCTTTTGAGCAACAGTTTGAGCCCTTGCGGAGTGTTCTGGATGGTGTAATCTCTTGTGGGGCAGGTTTTTTGAAGGATTGAGTTTAATGTTTTGAGAGAGCCATTGTCAGGGGTTATTATCCTGTGGGGCCGTTGTTGTAGTGAGTTTCTAGTTGCTGGAATGTTAGCATGTGTATGTGTGTGTGATTGTTTGTTATGGCTTGTCTTGGTGCCATCTTGTTGTGGTGGTTGGGAGCTGTTGGTCCTTTTGTATTGAGTGGGATTTTGTTTGTTTGAGCGGGGTGATTTGGGAGGAGCTGGTTTTTGGAATGTTAATTGTCTTTTGGCCTGCGATGCGGGTGTAGGTTGGTCAGATTCGTCTTCGCTGGAGAGGGAGTCATATTTGTTGGATGTATGGATGGTGAAGGATTTGGTTGTTTTATTTTTGGATTTTGTTGAGCGGCGGTCACTCTCGCTCTCGCTGGAGTGTAGCCGCTTTTTTGACCGGGTGGTCCATCCCTGGTTTGCTAAATGTAACTCCCTCCTCTTACTTGTAATTTCCCTGATACATCCCTCCAGGCTTTGAGCCACGGAGATTCACTGTGGATCACCAGGCTGGAGGTTTGTAATATTTGTCTATAGTTAAGTTGCTCCTTTTGGAGGTTTAAGAGTTCTTTTTCCAGATGGAGGTAATGGCTTGAAACTGTTAGTTTTTGTTCTAAGTATGCGCTGTGTGAGTACTTAAACCTAGGGTCACTGTTTTCACATTTATCACTATTGTCACATTTATCACTGTTGTCACTGGCACGATGGCACTTGCTGGTGGCACCTTTGGTTGTGAGATTTATATTAACATCTAGTGTGGCACTGTCTGAACCCTTTTTCGGGGCATTGGATATCACTTTTGGAGATTTTTTGGGGGTTGTCAGCACTGAGGGAGGGGCACGAGGACCACTGTTGGCTTGCGCCATGATTTTTTGATTATTTGCACTGTTCACTGCACTGTACACTGAGTGTTGCTTATTTTTGATTGCATCGGCCGCTGAGCTGTGAATTTTGTCTGCGTTTTCTGCCAGGTCCGTGTCTTCAGGCGGCTCTGCGTCCCGGCAGCGCGGTCCTGCTCCGATTGGTTGCTGCTTTGACAGGTGGGCGTCTCCGTGGATCGAGTATCCAATTTCTCGCCGTCTAGGCGGTTTTTGGGCCAGATTTTCCCCGAGGGGTTTGTCCGAACCTTAACGCCTTCGTGGAAGATGTTTCTCGCTGTCAGGGTGCGTGTAGGTGAGAGTTAACAAGGTGTCTGGCCCAGCTCTACTAACTCTGCCCGGCGATTGGCTCGCTGTGGCTGCGCCCCCTGGGGCTGGCAGCCCGCACAACTGGTGTCCTCTGAGAAGTCCGAAACAGCTGCTTATAAATGCGAGCTTTCTGGCTTGAGGCAACAGCGTCAGTCCCAGTCGCTAGCGAGATGCCGGTCGGGGGAAGGTCCCCTGCCCTGATGCCCAGTTCGGGCGGCTCTTCTCGGGCTCCTGCCCTGGTGCCGGCCGATGGTCGGGTCCTTTGGTGGCAGTTGTTTCGAAGAGTCCGTCCGTCGATCACCACCCACAACTTCTCATCAACCCCGCCACCCACTCACCTTCAGTGATGTGGTATCTGTACTGTTCTTGAAGACGAGTCAGTCACTTTAGTCACACATTACCAACTGTACTAACATACTCACTCGCACCACTACACTGACTCCATTTTCACTCAAACTGAGCCGAAGCCGAAGCAAAATGGCAGACTAAAGTTGGTGCTCAGCCTGTGTATAGTTGCTGCGTCCCCACCCTGTGTTGGGTTTTACCGCAGAGACGGGATGGGGGTTGTAGGGTGAAAATGCTGATTTGGTTTTAACGTGGATGGATTGTGCAGAAAAAGCTATTCCTTGTTGGAACGGGCGGATATGTCATCCTTGGAGTTTGCACGATATGCGCGTGTTGTACACTGCATTGTGGACAGCATGAGCATATCGTCATCTGATTTTGCTCTGTTAATTTGTTGTTTGTCTTTGGTAGGGGTCTGGAATGTTTGCTCCTGTCGCTAGGTTGTGCCCCTTGGTTATCCGAGGTGGCCGTACGCTAGGCGTGGCACCTTGAATTTGGGCTTAATCCTATTGCGACAGAGGTAGCTGCCAAGTGATCACACGAGAGCGCTCTCATGAAATGGAAATTTGCCGTAGAATTTTAATGCCCGGCGTCTGATTTCCTCCTCGATGTATGGGAGGGAAGAACTCTCATGTAGTAGCCTAGATGGAAAGCTGCGATATACAGAATTAATGGTCCTAAATACTTTATTCTATACTCTTTGCAGAAATGCGAGCCAACTGCCAGCTGCCATACCCCAGATTTCACAGGCGTATAGCATGACAGGGATGACCAGGGCTTTGAAGAGGTGTAACTTCAGGTGAACTGGCATCGCCATGGAACTGAACATAGGGTACAGTTGAGCGATTGCTCCCTGCGCCCTGTGAGCAGTTCCGGTAATGTTTTCCCGGAAGGTTAGACCTTTGTCTAAATGCACTCCCAAGTAGGTTATGGAATTGTTCCATCTTATCATTGGCCGTCTGTATGTTAGTGTGGGGACGTTTGCGGGTATGCGGCGTTTTGTGAAGATTACGGCGTGGCTCTTTGCCGGGTTGATTGACATTCGCCAACGCCTACATCACCTTTCGATTAGGTGTAGAAGTCTTTGTATGGGAATGCTAGCTCTATTGAGGTTTCTATTTGTTTTGAATAGTAGGACGTCATCTGCGTATTGTGCAGTGTTGACGTCTGCTGTTTGTGGGAAGTCTGATATGTATATGTTAAACAGAATTGGGGAAAGAACAGAGGCTTCGGGGACTCCGCCGCGTATCGGTCTTAGTGTCGAGTTGTTTCCCGCCACCGCTACTTTGAAAGTGCGATGCGTGAGGTATGAGTGTATAAGATGAATGTAGTTTTTGGGAAGCTCCAGGTGAATGAGTTTGTACAGAAGCCCGGCGTGCCAGGTCGTCGAGAAGGCCTTTTCTACATCCAAAGACACTGCTGGGGTGAAAGCCCCCTCCTGGAAACCCAGGGCTGAGGCCTCCACAACCCTCAGTAGCTGTTGGGTAGTAGAGTGCCCAGGACGGAATCCGAATTGGTGAGGGGGATGGCTTGAATGTTTCCCAACAAGGGAAGCATACGGGCAAAAAGAAGTCTCTCAAAGACTTTTGAGAGAGTAGAAAGGAGACTGATTGATCGGTAGCTGGAGGGGTGAGTTGCGTCTTTGCCTGGTTTCAATATGCATATCACCCGCGCCTCTCTCCACTCTCGTGGAAAGTGGCTCAGGCTGATGCACATATTGAACACTTTTGTGACAAAGAGCACAGCTTTGAAAGTAAGGTTCCGGAGCATGAGGGGCGTAAGTCCATCAGGTCTGGCAGCCTTTTTGGGATTGAGACGCTGGATTGCGCCCTGGACTTTGTGGGTGTGAAAGATGAGAATCCTCAAGTCATCCTCATCCGGCGGCCGTCGAAGGATCGACGGACGTCGCGACGAACCAGACTTGAGAAGGCATCGTCCTGGGGGGCGTCTCTGGGCTTAAATAGGCGTTCTAAATAGTCAGCGAGAGCATTTGCTTTGGCTTGGAGGTCGTATACGAGGCCATGGGGGCCATGGATTGGTCGGGAAGCTTTGTCTTTTTGGATACGGAGGTTCTTTGCGATCCTCCACACGTCGCCATCGATTAAGTTATGTCTAGCCATAGTGTCCTCCCACGCGAGCTTTTAGTGCTCGCGGAGGCGGGCGCTAGCTTGGCGGCGGAAGGACCTTAGCAGAACTCAATGATGTGGCGTGCGGTGACGCTGGTAGAGTCTGCGGGCAGCCCAGGAGCGACGGATGAGGAGCTCCAGGTCAAGAGGAATGACTTCTGGATGAAGAGGAGGGGAGGTGTGGATGGTGAGACTATGAGTGACTTTGGTGGCTGCCAGGGAGAAGGATGAGACTGCATTTTCTAGGGAACGGATTTCTGTGATTTTGGGGTTGGGGGGATCATAGTGCCGAGGCAAACCTTTACGCTTTTCCAGTCGATCTCGCGGTTTGTACCTGCGACATCTTGGCTGGCAATCCTAGTGTTGATTTCGGCCAACATGGGGTTATGATAGGAATGAAGTGCGTTGATTGATGAGGGTGAGATGATGTGGAAAGTGTTTGAGTATCGTAAAGTCGATGACAGAAGGCTGTCCTCCACTTGACGGATGGTGGGTGCGTTGCCAGGGGCCCTGTACTCTAAGCTGAGGGTCCTGATCGATTAAGCGAACGATTGCCTTGCCTCTGTTGTCCGCGCGGTAACTGCAATGCCAACGAGGATGTTTGGCATTGAAGTCCCCCGCGAGGATCACACTGGGATGTAGGTTGAGGAGGGACTGGTAGTCAGCCACCACAAAGGCTCTGGATGGGGAGTGGTATGCAGATACTATTAGTACCTCAGTGCCACCAAGTTCTACAAAGACGGCTACGGCCTCTAGGGTCTGTAATTGCGGGATATGGAGTGGGCGGTGGACTACGTTCCTCCGGATGTAAATCGCTGTGCCGCCGCTAGGGGCACCTCGATCTGACCGGTAGCAAGACCGGAAGACGGGAGGAGGAGTGTTGATGGAAGTGCGTCTCGTTGACTAATATGGCGTCTAGGGCAAACCGGGCAGCAAAATGATGTAACTCGTTCCTCTTGTCGGCAAGGCCATTGGCGTTCCAAAATGCGAACCGTAAAGAGGTACGAGATCTAGTTCTGTTCGCCATCTTGGGTCGCCTGGTTGCTGTCAACGAGAAGGGCGATAGCTTCAAAAACTATCATCATCTTGCTGGAGTAGTCTGGAGCTTGACGGAAACGGGCGAGGAGCTCCTGCAACTTCCTGCCATATGTCTGCCACAATTGTGGCAGCCATTGGAGCAAGTCCAAGGTGCTCTCGCCTTGTTGAGTGCGGGAAGAGTTGGGGAGGACCTTGGAGGCGTTTACTTCTCCTGGGTTCCCCCCTGCTGGGGAGTGCTTGGCCCCTCAGCAGCTGGAGTCTTCCTGGGAGGGCGCGGTTGCCTCTGAGGCTTGGGAGTTTGTTGGGGTGGAGCTTTTGTGGTCGTATGTTTTGGTTGTTGTGTTGCCTGTTTTTTAGCTCGCGACATTCTTCCAGCATCAGAGGGCTGTTCTTGTGCTCTTGCTGCATAGGTGTTAGCAGTGCCTGGTGTGGTGGCCTTGGATGTAGAGGTGCCTGGAGTCGCCGGTGTTACAGGCGGTGCCTTGGTAACAGGCGGTGCCGTGGTTGAGTTGGGTGATGAGTTGCCCGGCTGGATCCTGCGGTTGCTGGTGTTGCTGATAATCCTCAGCCTTGCAGGGCACCTTCCATAGCACGCCACATGATCCCCCTTGCAGTTAGCACAAGTTGGGATCTCCGTGGGAGCACGAGGCGAGCAAAACCTGGCATTCCATTTCCATTCCATTCAAATATGGCAGGCTGGGTTAGTGCTCAGCCTGTATGTGGTTGCTGCGTACCTACCCTGTATGGGTTTAACCGCAGAGATGGGATGAAGGTTGTAGGGTGGTTGTGGTGTTTGGGTTGTGAGGCAGACAGATTGTGCTTAAAGCTCATCCTAATTGTAGCGGGCGGATATGACATCTTTGGAGTATGCTTGCTATGCGCATGCTGTTCTCTGTTTTGAGAACAGCATGGGCATGCCGCTATCCGCTATTTTGTATGGCTATTGAGGCTGATGGAGATTTGGAATGTTTTCCTGTTGCTAGGTTATGCTCCTTTGCTATCCAAGGGGGCCACACGCAAGGCACGGCACCTTGAATTTGGACTTAGGCCTATAGCGACAGGAATAGCTGCCGAGTGATCGAACGAGAGCGCTCTTATGATTGGGTAAACTGACGTAGAATTTAGATGCCCGGCGTCTGAATTCCTCCTCGGTATATGGGAGCGAAGAACTCTCATGAAATAACCTAGTTGGAAAGCAGCAATATGCAGAATAAATGGTCCGAAGACCTTTATTCTGTACCTTTTGCAGAAGTGCGAGCCAACTGTCAGCTGCCATACCCCCGATTTCACAGGCGTATAGCATCACAGGAATAACCAGGGCTTTAAAATGGTGTAATTTCAGGTGAACTGGCATGGCCTTGGAACCGAGCATAGGGAACAGTTGAGCAATTGCTCCCTGTGCCCTATGGGCGGTCCCGGCAATGTGTTCCCTGAAGGTTAGACCTTTATCTAGGTGCACCCCCAAGTAGGTTATGGAGTTGTTCCATCTGATCATTTGCCGTCTGTATGTAAATGTAGGGCCGTTTGCGTGTATGCGACGTTTTGTGAAAATAATGGCGTTGCTCTTTGCCGGGTTGATTGACATTCGCCAACGCCTACACCACCCTTCGATTAGGTGTAGTAGTCTTTGTATGGGAGTGAAAACTCTGCGCAGGTTTCTATTTGTTTTGTATAGTAAGACGTCATCCGCGTATTGGGCAGTGTTGACGTCTGTTGCATGTGGAAAGTCTGCCATGTATATGTTAAACAGGATTGGGGATAGAACAGAGCCTTCGGGGACTCCGCCGCATATCGGTCTTAGTGTCGAGGTTTTTCCCGCCACCGTTACTTTGAAAATGCGGTACTTGAGGTAGGAGTGTATGAGTTGTATGTAGTGTTTGGGAAGCTCCAGTTGGATGAGTTTGTATAGGAGCCCGGCGTGCCAGGTCGTCGAGAAGGCCTTTTCCACATCCAAAGATATCGCTGGTGTGAAGGATCCCTCCTGGAAACCCAGGTCAAACCTGGCATCCGATATTAGAGCACATAAAACAAGCCCACACTAGCAAAATTCATGCGAACCAATCGCCGATCAGAACGGAGATGCCCCGCCCTCCGAGTACAACCCCTCTGCTCCATCCGAACCAATCCCCTTCGAGCAGTTCATATATAAATATAACACCCCCAGTTGGCTTTTCAGTCGTGCCAGGACCTTCGCCCAGAAGACTCAGACCGCGCCACTGGAGATGTCCTCCGCAGTTGAGGATGAAACGTTTGAACCCCTTAGCTCCAAGAGACCACGGCTCCTAAGCCCGGAAGAAACTTATAGTTATAAGTCTGACTCCGGCCGTGAAAGCTTCCGATTACTCTAACTAGTGTTTACAACATGATATATGGAACTACCTCCATATAGCTTCTATCTTGCTGCCGATGATTCTGGTTTCATATAATGCCCACATAAAAGCATGGCGTGTCTGGTGAATTTACTTAGATTCTATTGTCCTTAATGTCCTTTTTGAAGTAATTCCTAGAACTTGATTCTTGCAACGTATTCGTATGGTTTGTTCCGAGCTTGAAGGATTGTCTTGAGATATCTGCAGCACGCCGAAAAGCGGTTAACTACATTTGCATATTTTTCTAATAAATTCATGTAGAAGGAAAAGCGCCGTAGTCTTTACAGTATCTCCACAATGTTGTGATCATTTTTATATTGTCATTTCCAGATGTACTTTAAACCTTCTAAACACAACTTAGCTAATGACGTCTTTTAAAATCTGACAGAAAGTTGCAAATCCTTTAAATTACAGCAGAAAAATTCTCAGAAAAACGAAGGTAGCCTTTAATAATATATAAATTTAAAATGTTTTGCTTTATTGGGTGAGTAAATGCTTACGAATGTATTACTTATACAACATTATAAACCAGTTCATCCGCTATTTTTATACCGAAATTATTAAAGTATATTAGTAATTTAAAAGTAATAATAATATCGATTTTTCAATTAATTACTTTGAAGCCAATGCCTTCATTCTTTATACTTATGTCGTCATTTTATGGATTAAGTTTATTTAGTTCGTTTGTATGTGATTATTGTTAGCGCAGGTGGATTTACTGCAAGAAATATTAGCCCAAGCCGAAAATGCTGATAGTAATACCGAGAAAATTCTATGATACTTTTCAGAAGGAATATGACACATTCATTAGTTGAATGAACAGTAAAAGTATATTTTAATAATTCACTTGGTAGCGAATATTAACTTATTAGTTTTGGAGTTATGTATTCTGCAATGAAGATAAGTGGTTGATTCTGTGTTCATGAATACATGAACTGTTTTTTTAATATTATCGGAACATAATACTCAGTTGATAACAGCATTTAAGCAACGAATGTCGTAATTGCTACTATGCTAATTTGCTGAAATTTGAGTCATAATGTAGCAATTTATTAACCATTTTGACCAATTATAAACACAATAAAGACAATTTATAATTTTTATGGTATACAAAAAATCTAATCTGTACTCAATCCTAATACTGGGCAGATAAAAAAACTTATTGCGAGATATTAAGAGAATGACAGACTATTTTAGAATCAATGTTTCCGCTGCAAAACCTAAAACAAGATTATAAGAGAAAATATGATTAATAATTATTCTTTTCTATAAGATTTAAATGAATAAGATAACAGCAATAGGAGAGATTAGGGACAGTTTCACTAGCTTTACATTTTAATAATGTTAGCTTCAGTATTACATAAATATGATTATTATATAGACGGGGCATAAATAGTTACATTTGGTAAATATCTGGTAAGAAATATCATATAACTACATATGACGGTATGACATATTAAACGCTGTAAACGAATACCGCATATACTAAAATGTAAACATACAGTAGCGAAGTTTGAACAATTGGAACTGAAAATAGCAAGAAAATACAAAGTACAAAAATAAAGTGTGTAAGTAAGTACGAGTAAAGAGGTGTGAGAAACTAGTGAAAGTGAACATAAACATTAACGTTAAATGAATAAAGGAAAACTAGGAAATCGTTTACGTTGCACAAATGGCTACCGCTTTTTGTATAGACCTCATACAAAATTCAGAACACAGCTTGCTCAGGATCAGAAATATATTAAGTGAAACATGAAATAAACCAGAACTGGTAATTTCGTCTCTAAAAATCTGAAAATTCGTGCACTCTATAATACGTTGTACTTCTGTTTGATATTTAGAAACCAAAGAGCACTTCAAACCTCGGGCATTCTTGTTTCTCAGTTTCCAAATTAATTGTTCACTTAAAGCTGCGCAAATTAAAAGAAATGTCCTCTTTTCCAGGGAACTAAGTGCTCACTTATTTTTAGCAAAAGATTCCCTCTTTTGTCATTTTCGGTTCATGGTGCCTGTTAAGGGCAGCAGAGCTTGACTGACCGCAATAGTGGCCCCCTGGGTATCACGTCACATAGTAGAACAACCACATACAGCCCTAACACTGTGGCGGTTGACGGGATGTTAGCTCACTGTCCTCATTATCGTGACACGTGTGATAATGTATTAATGTACTTCAAATAGACTGTGAGAATTAAAAAAGTTTTCTGTTACTTCCTCCACTTCACGCTTCTCCGTGTGCTTACCAGCAATCTTTGTGCTGTACAGGACTTGAACGTTGTGAGACCACGTGTTTCGGTGTTATAGTGTGTTAATGCTGTTATAATGCCAAAAAGTCCGTATACTTTAACACACAGAATCTTCATGTACGATTCCTCTGTGATAAGTTGATAAACTCTTGTAAAGAAGTGAGACGGCGATTTATAGGCAGATTCCCTGCCGTTCGTGCGCCTCACAGAGAAAAGGCTGGTAATCTTGTGAATAGATTTAGGGAAATGGGATCTGTTCTTGTTAAGAAACCGAAAGTAAAACACCGTTTCTTACAAAGTAAAAAGTCGATGACATCCAAGAAAAGTTAGACCGAAGTATAAAGAAATCTCTTAGAAAGCTCGCACAGGAATCAGGATTTCGCAAACCTCTGCTTGGAATGCCACTAAGCTTTTAAATTAAAAGCTTAAATGATTACTGTAGTTCGGTAATTGCAATCACGTGATAATGTGAGTAGAATTAATTATAATTACTGCAACTTGGTGTTGGATAATGTTAATGTTCCCTCTAATACCCGCATTTAATTGTTTTTACTGATGAAGTATGGTTTTATTTACATGGTCATGTAGCGACACAAAACAATAGATACTGGAATGCAGAAAACCCCGAACTTGTGCATGAAATGCAATTGTATGGCCAGAAAATTGGCTTTTGGTGTGCGATGGAAATCTATGCGCTTGAATTTAAGGGGCTATGAATATCCGACTCCGCTGGCAAACAGCGTGTGCTTCCCGGTGCTAACCACATCCCCGCAAAGCCGACTATATGTCCAAACGAGGGCTCTGTAGCTATGCTGATAATAACATATTTAAGGGGACTAGTTCGTTAAAGGGAAGCAAAACTTAATGTCAAATGAAGGGAGCATTCTACATGCTACGTGCAGTCATACATAATCTCATCCCGTTGTGTTGTCGGTTATTCTACATGCTGATTCTACATGCTACGTCCAGTAATGCGTAATCTGAGCCCGCTGTGTTATCAGTTATTCTACATGCTGATTCTACACGCTCGTCCAGTTATACGTAATCTCATCCCGCTGTGTGTCAGTTATTCTACATGCTTATTCTACATGCTCGTCCAGTCATACATAATCTCCGCCCGTTGTGTCGTCGGTTATTCTGCATGCTGATTCTACATGCTACGTTCAATAATACGTGATCTCAGCCCGCTGTGTGTCAGTTATTCTGCTTATTTGTTACCTGTAATAATTAATATGGCAGATTTCTATTTTATGATCCACTAAATATTTAAAATACAATTTTGTGAATAGTATAATCATAAAGGACTTGACATTCTGAATATGTCTGTATAAATCTGTGTTTGTAGAATGAGTGTTTAATGAGATATTCTTCGTTAATTCATACTCCATTTCTCACCACAATACAAACTAAGCAAAGAATGTACTTTAAAAGATGTACTTGTAAACATAACAGTTCTGCAGTCTTGCATTAAGATAGAGTATATGTAACTGTGCATTACCGTGTATCTAGGTTGGCATCTGCCTAAAATGTCACGTAAACTTTGTGTAAGTGATTACTCAATACATAAATGCAAAGTGTTTAAAGTTAAATATGTCAAGGAAATTATGTATAATGAGTACACACTTTAAACAGTAATTTGTTTTAACTATAGAACATTTGTTGACTTCTCAAGCTCAAGAGTTGGTCATTGAGGCTTGCTGTGCAGTGTATAGTTCCCGTTCCTACACTGCCTCTTAGTATTGCAACGTCACTATGCGCCTAGTATAGCAATATGTAGCAGTAAGAAAGGAACAACTTGTTATTGAAGCTCGGACGGTAATAGCAAAAATTATTATGGTGGGTTATGATAATTAATTGACAGTTTCTCTTGTCTAAGCAACAGAGTGGGCAGCGTTTCTTTTTTTGCACGGTCTGTACCATATCCGAACTGTATAGTATCTCACAGGTGCGTACACAGCAAATTCCTCTTGAGAATGCTCTCGTGGCTGGAAGACTGTACCTTGTGCAACGGTTGCAGCTTTTGATTCAACATGGGATGATACATTCAAACCAGATTAACTGCAACTAAAAGAACGTGCTGTGACCTGTACCCTATAGACTTTAGGTGACTAATAGAGGTTATTACTAATCCCTCCTTTAATTTATTTTTCCAATTTATCATAGCGATACTGGCGCATCTTATAAAAACTGTCTGTAAGTAAGGAGATTTCTTGGTATTGCCAAAAGCATTTTTATTTGCATCCTATTTTCCCCCCCATCGCTGTATGTGAAAATGTTATTCATTATTGAATCTGTGCATCCAGTTTTTGCAACAATCTTCAGTTCATTAAAAGAACGTTTTGCTCCTTTCCGAATAATAAAATCGCAAGCCATTTCATCAGTGCTTTCCGTGCCGTACCGTTCTATTTAACTTCTGGCTCCTTAACATGCTTGGAAGGTAATTTCATGCATCTGTGCACATAACTATAAGAGTCAAATAATTATATATACATTTTCCCCTCTTCTTTGTCTCAAATTTAAAAGTTCATTAGTATCATCTCTTTAACAAGTAGTTTCACTGCATCCAATGCTTTAGTAGCATTTGAACGAAGAAGTGAATATTTTATGCAGAACAGCATGGTCAAGGCAATGTGATAGCATTACAGTAGGAAAAATTTGGGTATTTCGCGGGATCGAATTCTGAGAGCGCGTGTCACGAAAGTGGCTGTTACTACCCCATTCTCCTTCCTGCATTGCTGAAGTATTTACTATTGACGCTAAAGTTTAGGTTATTGAATTAGTGACGATTGACTATGAATATATTGGCATTACCCGCTCTTGCGAATTAAAGTACGCGATAATTTTCTGGTTGCACACTTGAACGCCCAAACCTTGGGGCCAGCTGACAGAGGGATATATATAGTCCCGAATATTATGGATACCACCTCATGTGCGTGTGTGTGTATAACAATATAAATTAAAAATAAAAATAAAATAACACTATTAACAATGTAACAAATTAGCAGTAATAATGAAAGTACATAAAGATAAAACACTTAGATAAAGTCACACTTTAGATCGCTATATTTCGAACTGCTTGAATTCTTCTATGGCAAGAAGACAAGTGAAGGTGATAAAAGTAAATATTGAGTATCGAAGGTAACGTTATGCATGGAAACAGATGAAACTAGAAATGAGAGTGTGGGAGGAAAAAAAAAATAATACGTAAGATTTAAACCAGGTGGTATACGCGCTTTATGTAAAAATATAGCTGCCATTTCTCTATCTCTGAGTAAACTTTCAGAGCATTGTGTAGGTAACGCATCAATAAGAGTTAGATTAAAAACATCATCAAAATCTTTACAATGAGATAAGGCATGGTGGGTAACCGACAAGGGAGACTTGGTTTCAACATAACGTCTATGATTGTTCATACGTAGCGAAACATCAGTGCAAGTTAAACCAATATAAAATGCTTTGCAAAGTATACAAGATAACATATATACAACGTTCTTGGAGGAATTTAACATTTTTCATTTGCTACCTGTTCTGATTGTGTGTATATATATACAATCTCGACAGTAGTTGCAGTACAGTTTTGTACCGCTAGGTGGCAACACTAGCACATCTGATGAGTGTGAGTGTTTAAAGTTTCAAGCAGCTGAGAAGATGTGTTTAGATTCTGTAGTACTTTCGTGATACTCTGTGTGTAGTGCGTGGCGATTTTCACGAGGATTCAAGATTTGAAAAGAGAGTGTGCATCAAATTTTGTGCAAAGCTTGGGAAAAATGCTACGGGACCCTCGCAATGATTCAACAAGTATTTCGGGGACAAAGCATGAACCGTACACGGGTATTTCAGTGGCATGCTCGGTTCAAGGGATGCCGTATTAAAGACGATGCTCACTCTGATAGGTCCATCAGCTGCACAATGCCTGACATTGTTGTCAAATTTCAACACCTCGTTTATGAGGATCGACGTCGAACCATTTAAGACCTTGCTCATAAATTGGGAATTGGTTATGGGACATGCCAACGAATTTTAACTGATGAATTGTGCATGCATCGTGTCGCCGAAAAATTTGTGCCAAGGATCCTGACTGCTGATGATAAGGCGCAGAGTGTTGAAATTTGCAAGGAGCTTCGTCAGGCCGTATCCATGACGCAACCTTCTTGTCCCGGGTCATCACAGGCGACGAGAGCTGGATGTACGCTTATGATCCTGCGACAAAACAACAATCCTCCCAGTGGAAGAGCCCAAATTCACCAATGCCAAAAAAAAAAAAAAAAACAAGAAGAAGAAGAAGAAGAAGAAGCGATACAAGTGAAGATCAAAGTCAAGAGCATACTCCTCGTTTTCTTTGATACCAAGGAGATTGTACACAAAGAATTCTTCCCCCCAAATCAAACACTGAATTCCACCTACTATTGTGACGTTTTGCGACGGCTTCGTGAAAATGTGCGAAGACGACGGCCCGAACTTTAGCAACAAGGGAACTGACTGTTGCATCATGATAATGCACCCTGTCACAATTCCTTATTCACCAGGAGCTTTTTGACGAAAAACAACATGACGGTTGTGCCCTACCCACTGTTTTTTTTTTTTTTTTTTTTTTTTTTTGAGTAGTGTTTTAACGCCCGTTTTCTACCCACTGTGCTCGCCTGATTTGACACTCTGCGACTTCGCTCTATTCTCCAAACTGAAAACAAGTTGAAAGGACGTCGGTTCGACACAATTGAGAGGATTCAAGAAGAAACGCTGTCTGTGCTAAACACCCTCAAAGAACATGATTTCCAAGATGCACTTGGAAAATGGCAGAATCGCTGGGACCGGTGTATACGTGTGGAAGGGAACTATTTCGAGGGTGACGGCGGTCATTAATCTCAAAGTAAGTTTTTTGACCAGATGGCAGCACCAGTTCCGAATATTCTGGATACCACCTGTATATACATATATATATATATATATATATATATATATATATATATAAGGAAAAACATGTTACATAATATATATACATTAACATGTTTTTTCCTTAATTTTTATTATTTAAGATAGCTTTTCAACTTTATTTTTCCTAGTTCTATTTCCTTAGAAAACCACAATTTTGTTCAAAAAAATTGAAATTTGAAAATTAACAATATATATATATATATATCGCTTTTTAAAATAATAAATTTCTCGTAATTTGAAGCATGGGTTTTAATACTTGTTGTCCTTAAACCCAGCTCCGAATACTTCCCAGTGAATCCACTGGTGTCGCGGCTATCAGCTAAAGTGGCTTGTTTAATGAACATTTTTAAACGTAGAAATTGCAAATGTATTACTTAAAACGTCCACTGTAATGAAAATGTACTATCTTTTCAAACTTGACATAAAATTTCAGTTTTTTCAATGAACCGAAATGTGATTATATAGAAGAGCACATTAATTAAGGTGGATAAATCGTGTAGTTTTACTCTGGATTTTGATTTTGATTTTCATTGGTGGTGGTGTTAAACATTTATAAGTATTACTATTACATATTACTTGATTTTTCCTGTAAATTCCTGTTTTATGTTTAGCTGACGAAGTATAACAAGTTTTCTAAATTATAACATTTCTAATATAAACAATAAACAATTACACTAAGAAGGTGACGCATAGCTTAGCTTTATAACTGTCGAAAATGACAAATCTCTGAAAAGATTATATTGCTTTTGTCTCGCTTTACAGCAGTGTTACCAACCTCGATAATCAAATGGGGGAAGGAGAGAGGAATATCGTAAAGAGATGTGAGTGGTGTTTTAAAAATTTACTGTATAAAATAACCCAATATCCAAGAGCAAATTTCACTGTATATTCACCGATATGAGCTTGTTAATTTTTCTGTGCTCATTTTCTTGGCAGTAGGTATTTAACGTATAGGAAGAGCTTAATATAACCTGAAATTATGATGATGATAACAACAACAATAATAATAATAATAATAATAACACGAAAAGGATTCACCCAAAATAATAATAATAATAATAATAATAATAAAAACAACAACACGGAATGGGATCACACGATTCATTTTAGTGTCAGTATTAATTATTATTCCGTGAAACACTTTTCAGTGCTATTATAATTTTCCAGCGGTTAGTGAAAAAGTATGAACTGGGAAATCTAGGATCATTGGTGTGAACTATTCAGGGTAATTCGATTCAGCATCAAAAGTTGTATTATTGCCGTAATCGTTGCAAACACAGATGTTTGAGCATAAAAATCTGGGGCGCAAGTCCTCCGGGACGGTCCTCAAGCCATGAGTTCCTACCATAGGTTTTCGGCTCTTATAGAGAGAGCTTCATAGTTTTTTTAATAGTGTTTAACGCCCGTTTTTACTACTGAGGCATCACAGGCGGTGACACGGATGATACATGAAATGAAATGATATATTGGGAAAGGATTTTTTTCAGGAAGGAAACATTCCAGGTCTAAGTTTAGGGTACATCCCCGGCATTTGCCATTTATGAGGACTGAGGAAAACCTGGCCAGTCAGGGAGGATGGTCCTGGTGGGATTTGAACACCAGACATCCCATTCACGAGTCTGCGCCTTAAGGACCTCGGCCATCGGTGGTGGTAACCCCGTAGGTCCCTGGACAACATTTGTCGGCCCTTTCTCTTCCAAGTAATACCTTAGCATCCCATTAGGTGGCATTTGAGATGATGGGTTAGCCATTTGAGATCCGGAGTGGCTAAGTGTAACTAAGTTGAATGGTTCATAAGATACTTTGGAAGCGAAAAGGATTTTATGCTCAGTCCTGGTTTAATTTTTATTTGTTTAATTTTCATAAATAAAAAATGAACATATTTTGGCCTGTTATAATTAAAATATATATCTGTATGTGTTCTTATATTGATTTATGTTTTTAAGTAACTAGTAATATATCCGTAATATTTTAAAATTACAATACGTATATTTTTTGTTATTTTTTATTTCCCTGCACTTCACTGTCACTTTGAAAAGCTTTCGCCGATATATTTATGGTAGACATCACTCACTCTGGTCTCATGACAGAATGCAGGTATTTGGGGATATTAAAACTTTTTTTTTTTTAAACGAGAACATTTTATAAATTCTTGTAACATTGACCTATTATCACATATTCAAGTATAAGCAGAAGTATGCACTAGTTTTCTCTTTAAATGAAACATAAATATGTTGAAAAGTTAATGCTTCATGCACTTCTAGCGAAAAACTATCACTTTCAAAGTTTTAACTAGAAATTTGTTGCACTTACAACTACTTGGTAATGTATGGAAAGCTTTAAGTGAGTAGAAGTGAAAACTGTTATCTGCATCAAAGTACGGCAGTTAGAAACATCGCCAAACGGTGCAAAAAGTAGGCAGTGACTTTTTTGGGTAAGTAGTTGAGGGACCACAGGCGGTGACACTGATGATACATGAGATGAAATGACATATTGGGAAAGGATTTTTTTCAGGAAGGAAACGTTCCAGGCCCAAGTTTAGGGTACCTCCGCGGCATTTGCCAGTGAGGCAATATTGATGAGACGCCGTCCCCAATTAAAATGATATAAAATGTTAACATAATCAATTCCAAATATTATAATTAGTATTAGGTTAGTGTGTACAATTTATATGTATTCATGTTAGTAGTTAGTTATTTTGTGTATTGTATATTTGTTGTGTATGTCATGGGAAGTGAGAAATGAAAACCTGGCCACAGACACTTTAGAAAAGAAGCCAGAGTATGTTGACAGTAAATGTGTTTTGTGTATTGGACGAAGAACAGATGACCAAGAGTCTCCTTTGTATTTGATTCTTTTGTGTCGAGAAAGGTTCGCCTCTCCTGAGCTTCTGGTAAATTTCAGTTTAGTTAGCATCCAAAAGGGAACAGTAGGAGACAGACAGATAATAGGTTGAAATTACGTGGGTGAAATAAACCAGGCTTGTGGGAACCAAAAGGGGAAAATGTAAGCATTCTTAAAGTGAAGGCCTATGAAAGGTCCAATCAGGAATCGGAGAATAAGTATATGCACGTCCCTCGGCGAATAGGGAGAAAATTTAAGTGGAATAATTGTAGAAATTGGAAAAGATCTGACAACCGGATGAGGAACTTTTGATAAAAAGATTAGTTTTCGAGCAATCGGGGGAGATAGAATTGAGAAAAGGCAGTAAGTGTGGAGCCAGCGTTGACCCATGCGTTAAGAGAAGTCGAGTGATCTTGGAGTGCACATGACTGTGATCAGAGACAGTGAATTTTAACTATAGAATGAAGTTCATTTTGAACTGTAGAAAGTGAAAGAAGGGAAATGTTACGATAGACAATTAGTTCGGTAAGGGGAAGGGATAAATAAATAAATACCGCCCAACAGGAACTTAGAGAGGCAATCGTTTACATTAAACCAGCGTCAAAAGGAAATAAATAGTGTCATCTCCAGTCTTGAACTTTGCTTATATATTTCCTAGTTCCCGACTGTTTCCCCCCGTTGTCCTGAAAAGGTAACAAAACTTCCAGCAAATCTACCGACGATAGCCGTGGCATCGAGACAGCGGCGGGAGAGAAGAAGAACGACACTGATCCTGCAAAACACTATTAATATCATAATTACTTAAAACTCATCCATTTACGTTACTTCCTTCCCCCCACCATTAAAACCTTTTCACCAGTTATGAGGACTGAGGAAAACCTGGAAAAAACCTCAGTCAGGAAGGACATTCCTGGAGGGATTCGAACCCCAGACCTCCCGCTCACCAGTCCGCGCCTTAACGACCTCGGCCACCCGTGGCGTGTAAAGAGATGATGATTGTATGTTTGATGAAACGAGTGCGTAAATGAATCTAAAGACCAGAGCGCCTGAAGTTACCTGGTATTCATCTTTTCGGGGTAAGTGAAAACTTATGTCGTATTTATCTTTTTAGATTAAGAAAACGAGTCTGGATTAAGCCCGGGTAAGTAGATGCGCTGGCATCCTATGCCACGACAGTGGACAGAAGTAGTGAAGGAGATGAGGAACTTTCCTTACTGATTCAATCGGATTATCTGCATTGTATTAATTGAAGATTTAGCACTCTCAAGTTATCAAAAAAGAGCTCGCAACTTCGCTAGAATTTGTGTGAGATTTTGAATAGAAACAGACGTCATTATATTATTCTGGTGGGTGAATTTTCCTTGGCGGGACCGCTCCATACGTAACAGCCGGTCGGTTGGTTCAAGCTGCTACCACGGTGAAAGGAAGTCCAGTCCGCGGCTGTATTGGCAGATAAATTATTACTAATACTTACACATTTAAAAGGTGCGTTTACTCATGCTTATCAAGCAAGAAGATTCTGAAACCGCCTCCCTTCATTTTCCATACATTTCTGGCATCAGCTTACGGTATTAACCATTACTCTATGCAGTTCCCTCTGAGAAATGAAAGACATTTCTTCACAAATGCTATTTTTTTCAATGCATCTAATGTGTGTTAATTTGTTTTTTTTTCTTCTTCATTTAATGTCCCCCATAGATAAAAATCGCAAGACCTTAAATCGGGGGACCTAGAGGTCATAAGTTAGTGATGACTATATTTCATGAATTGCATGCAAGAAGACGTTGACTGTATGCACTTTTTATATTTAAACTTTTTTTTTATTATATTGGACTGGTAATTTGATTATCAATTCTGAAATTATCTTATTGGGTTGCAGAGTCCCCTTTGAAAAATTGCAACTACATTCTCTGACGTTAATTCACGGAAAAAATGTTGCAAAATATTTTGCACAGCTTATCACTATTAATTGTTACTGAAAACAAATAAGGTATATTCCTCTCTCTCTCTCTTTCTCGCCGCTAAAGGCGCATCACATTCCTATCTTTTGATCATACAGGAGTTCCTCGTGAAGCTGGTTAGGTTTTTCATACCCATTTTAGTGGAACCCATTTTCGTCCGTAAAGAAAATTATATTAATGTCAATTGCTCTGTCATGCACACTATTCAAAATCCATTCACAAAATTGACTCCTTAAGGCAGGGTCACCCGGTTTAAATTCTTGCTCTACAGATATTTTATAGGATTTTAATATCAGTAACTTTGTAACCGTATGAACAGAGGAATAGAAAATTACTGTTTGTTGAGATGGACATCGGAGTGTTTAGTTAGTGGAACGTTCCAGGGTATGTTCAGTGTTTTTCTGTGAGTACTATACGTGGCTGTGTACGCCTTTTTATCAAGAATACTTCACGTTTCACGAAATTTGTCTACCAATCTGTGAATAGAACTTCGACTTGCAAGTTGAATATCAAGGAATTTCTCGTGAAACAATCTCAGTACATCACCAGCCTATTCTATGTGCGCATAAATAAATGTTCATTGGGGAATAGAACACCTAAATTGAGCCATATTAACGTAATTAATGCTTATTAAGCCGCCCTAATGAATACCTAATACTGTGTCACCAACACATAAGAACATGTCCGTACGTTCCTAGAGTTACTCATGCTGTCTCCTCTCCGGTTCTTCGTACGGTTTTCATGTATGGAAACGACAATTGCAGAGATCGACCAACTGCGTCCAACTAAACGTGGTACGGTCCCGCGAAGGAAAAATCACCGAGTATAAACTAACAGTTGTCTTTATTGCAGTACTATAAACACAAGGCTCGGCCTGTTTCATCAGAGAACCGCCAACTCCAATTTGACAATCCTCGTAATTTTTCAGCAGAAGCAAAATGTAGATTTTAATAAAAACCTGTGAGATAAAAGTTATACCTAAGCAATTTTCTATGAGATGCGCCAATCAAAAAAACTTCGCCAAAAATTGATACGAAACATCCTGTGTTGATGTTAACAGAGTCTAAGTTTCTTGAAGCTACCGACCTTGAAAGGAGAGGTATAGTAAACGTTGTTAGAGTATTAAGGGTGGGCCAATTAGAAGAAATACTGCTCCTTTGTTGTAAACTATTTCAGAAGATTAATCACTGAACATGTGATATTAGCTTTAAAAATGTGGGAGTGAGGTGAAACATCTTCTACTGGCAATCCCTGCAGCTTCTCTACATTATAATGAGAAATTCAATGTGCGTTCAGTAGGGTTCTGAAGAATTTCTAAGCAACTATTCTGAAGTAGACAAGTTAATTAAATCTATTTAGAAAATGTTCACAAGAGCCTCTCTTTGAATGCAGACATCCAAGGAAATTGTCCATCTGGTTTTGCCTCCTCAACCAGTTCTCAGGTTTGGGGTGTGTGACTTTATGCTCCAAACTGCTAATGCACCAGATATTACACATTTGAAGCATTTTTCTAATGTTTTTTTCAATTTAAGTGAGATAGGGAGTTTCCTTGTCTCTTCAATATTTTCCCCCGCTCTTTAAAGAGGGATTTCTCCCTTGTCCAATCCCCTACACCTTTTCCACGAGCGACGTGAATAAACGTGATGATCTCCCCTCCAAAAATTACACCTTTTATGTTTTACCTATCGTTACCCAACATTTTGTGTTGTGCTTTTTAATATTCACACACAAACACAAAACACAAAGAGTGTGAATTATCAAACCCACATTAACATTGATGGCGGAGTTCAGATGCAAAACTTATAGAAAGACGCAAGGTGAAGGCAAACATTTCATGTATAAAAGAGAGCTCTGGAAGTTGGATCGCAACACATTAATACACGATTTCTTACTTCTTTATGGTCAACCTGGATAAATTTGTGTTAAGGTTGTAGTACATCTCTACAAATAATACTTATAGCGCAATTAGTTATAAGGTTATCCTTACAGACAAATGCGAGCGGCGCATACAAATGCTATTCTAACATAATTAACTACTGCGATATATTAGCGTTAATGATAGACACTCTCCCGCTAGTATCCTGCCTCAACTATTAGAAAACGTACTGATACAATAAACCTCGCAGGATTCGGTCGATTCGATGATAAAATATCGATTTCCGTACTTTTTCCTAATATAAATTCTCTGAAAACCTAAGTCTGAAAGCAGTTTTTCCCTAACTCGTGAATTTTTAATATAAAAATTACAAATTCTAAGTAATGCTATTGTGAGCTTTCCGAAAACTCCATTTCAAAACTCATGAATTCCGAATAACTTAAAAATAATATAATGTAGAGTTTGTGTAAGTATGCTATTAAAACATAAACCAATAGCATACTTATTTCAGTGTCACCTTCTTCGCAATGGCTGCAGCTCTTCTCAAATTTCCTAGAACATTTGCATAAAAATATTGAGGCTCACCTTGAATGTACTACCAAGAAGGCATAGTCATCAATCTGAATATTTTCTTCCGTTCTAAACATAATTATCCGTTTTCTTGACTTTCTTCCTCAGTATAATTATCATAGAACAATTCTTGAAGAGATAATGAGATTGGGTGGTAGATCGCGATGTCTCTCTCTGATCTCTTTCAGATAAAAAGATTAAAATATATGACGATACTCTTTGAAATGCATTTCTAAGTATCAGGGTTGGTTGAAGTTCTTGAGCAACACGTTTTAAATTTTGTCTAACGTCCTGTGTCTCTACTTCTTCTCGCTTTCGAAGATGGGAGTGAGGTGATTGGTTTGAAGTGTTACATTTTAATTATTTTCAATGGTAATTGCTCGTTCCGAACACTCTCCTCTCTCAGTCTCATATTCCCAGTGTGAGCCAACCCTGCTTTTATAGTAGACATGTCCATTTAGGAATTGTACGTATCATTTCATTCCTCGTGCAGACGAAATTACTTTACGTTCCTCTTGCATTTTCATTTACTTACAACACTTTTTTATTGTGCTGAAAAACTAATTTATCCGTAATTCGTTTGTGTTGAACAGACTCTTATATTAAGATTTATTTCCTTTGTAATTCAATCGCCAGCAACCAGTAGTCAACTGTTATTGTTCAACCGTGCAACTACTATAGGTTGTTGAACAATATGCGAATGTTCTTTATTCTATTTGGTGAATACTTTAAAAAGAGTGTTAAGAAAAAGGTGTTAACAACATAATAACAGACCATCTTCATGACCTAGTGGAAACTTGTGCTACTATTAATCCGGTGGTCCTGGGTTCGGTTCCCATTCAGATCAAGCTGTTTGGGTAAAGTTTTTTTTTCAAAATTCTTCCTTAATCTGAGAAGGTGAATATCATATAGCTTTAAAGCGCCAAAGACTCCGAGCTGATTTCATTAATTTATTTCATTCATCATGGTAAAGAAGTCAAACCCCAGGTCATTCATTCTCTCTCGTTCTCGTTAGCAAAAGTGGCAGTAGGACTGCTGCTACGAAAATCTCATGCATCCAGAACGATCTGTCAGTAATGAGAGGGCTCAAGGATTCATAGCCAGTACATGAGCGGTGCATTTCAAACCTGTCGGCGTTCTACAGGGCCTACGGCGCGCGTTTACTGGGCAGGACAGACCGCTACCTCACGGGAAGAAAATCGATCACCACACACTCCGCGCCGGCCGGTCGCTCACTGTCATTTCTAACGTCTTGTTGAAAGCACGCGAGTTACAGTAAACCCCAACGCTGCGGAACATTGTCGAGTAACGAATATTCATTGTTGCAACTTATCTGCTAAAGAGACAGATATGTAACTTCATTTTCCTGGAGTTACTGCCCTTCAAGCCCGTGTATAACTGAGCTTTTTAGAAAATGGCGTGAGACGGGGTCTGTTAAAGACAAAAAGAAAGCCGAAAGAAGACAGTTTTGACAGAGGAGTAATTTGCAGAAAAATAGGCAAGAATGCAGAGAAGTCCTAGGAAACCTTCATGTCGATTAGCGCAAAAATGCGGCATCTCAAAATCTTTAGCATTAAGAGAACTGAAAATGCTACACTTTTATCTTTATAGAGTAACAATGGTTCATCGATTACAGGCAGGGCAGGCAAGTCATGTGAAGTTTTGTGAGTGGATGCTGCGATCTGTTCATGGCAGTGCTGTTCATCCGTTTCAATTAATTATAGAGGACGAAGTTTGTTTCCATTTAAGCGGTTATGTCCACTTTCAGAATAACAAGGTAAGGTGTACTGAAAATGTTCATGTCATTCATGAAGTTCCCCTTTTCGTTGGGTTTTCATATCGTGCGCTCACATCTCCCCAGTAAATGCACGCCGTACGCCCTGTAGAACGCCGGCGGGTTTGAAATGGTCCGCACTGCAGCATTACACTGTACATAATATCATACAGGAAGGAAACTTGATGCATTGACGAAAGAGTATGAAAGCATCATTTCTCAATCAACGGACTATTGCTCATATTTGTGGTCGGACTCCGCTTCTTACGAGAATGAATAATTCTCGAGTCAAACACTCTCTCGTAAGCTACCGTTGATGACCCCTTTCTACCCGCTTCGGCATGATGTTCTTGTAGCAGCGAGAATGAGCAAGTCAGACCTCCGAGATACAAGCTAAATTGAACGCTTTAGGCTTAAGGACCTCCCTGGTGTACTATAACCATAGCACCTGCACTATCATCTCCACTGAACAAGGTAGCGGCACCTCATGGGCATCCCGACCTTAGAAGTCGGCTAAATATCGTCATATAGGAGGGATGCCCAGAAGCTCATAAGACAAAGGCCTGGTATTGGAACAGAAAAATATTAAAAAGAAAATCAGAACTTAACACATTTGATATAGTTCTATACATCATGTTCATTTTGTAACGAATTACCTACAAATATGAGCTTTTGGTATCACAAAGAAAATGGTTGCAATAAAATTTTCAGCAAAAGTTCTTAATGGAAAAATTATTGAGGACAAATATGGTGTTGGGTAAGTATTGCCTTCTTCGTTCTGAAAATTAACCGAGAACACCAAATATCTCAAAAGAATGAGAAGAAGAATGTCTAACGTAGTGCCCTTAAACTGATTTAACTAGTTAATGAAAGCAGCACCTCAAGAATTAATTTTTAAGTTTAAGAATTAAAATTAAAATTTAATACACTACAGTCAAAACATTAAATTACATGAACAAGTTGATACAAGAACAAAACAAAATAGAATTGCACATGAAATTTGACCCAGAACCGACAAAATAAATTACACTTACAATTGTTCACTACAGCACAATCATAATGACAATACTTAAATTTAGAAAGTATGCCCACGGTTTTGTCCACAATTACAAGAGAGAATTGTCTATTTAGGTACTTTCCTTAAACACAAAGCCCGATTTGAGTAAGTACGCCAGGCTTTCGTCCAAATTAGAAAGAAAAATCTTTATTTTGCTTTCTTCAAAACAGCCAACAGCTGAGCAAAACAAATCCAAAATCACATTAATACATCAAAATAAAAGGTGCGTTATATATGAATGAGCCTGCTTGATATATTGTCGTGAACTCAAACATTTGCATCCATTCGCTCTTTAATCGAAAATCTACTGTTCATTACTGTCGTTTTTATCCAAGGTCCCGCACAAATAAAAAATCTTCGCTATATGCTCTGTTATCATTGTAATTATTAATTGAGTACTGAGCGTCAAAGGTCACGCTATAGGTTGAAAATGGGAGAAAAAAGTTTGAATTTTTAGTTGAATTCTGTTGTTGTTGTTATTATTATTATTATTATTATTATTTATTGAGTAGTAAGCATCAAAATTTACGGCATAAACTACGGAGGGAAAAATACAATTGTGAATCTGAAAAAGAAATTGAAATATAAACTTGTAGAAAGTTAGAAACCATTTAAGAAACATTTTAGACAATTAAATTAAGTAATTATACATTTTAACCACATTAATTAATAAGAGTGCTTAAATGCTTTCAGAATATAAACATGGTTCTCTATTGCCACTGAATTTTTATTATGGTCATTCACCGCGATCTTAAGATCTATTGTATTTTTTTTTTTTAATTGTGTTTAACGCCCGTTTTTACTACTGAGGCACCACAGGCGGTGGACACCGATGATACATGAAATGAAATGATATATTGGGAAAGGATTTTTTTAAGAAAGGAAGCGTTCCAGGCCTAAGTTTAGGGAACCTCCCCGGCATTTGCCATTTATGAGGACTGAGGAAAACCTGGAAAAAACCTCAGTCAGGGAAGACGATCCTGGCGGGATTCCAACCCCAGACCTCCCGCTCACGAGTCCATGCCTTAACGACCGCGGCGACCCGTAGCGGTATCCATTGTATATACCAGATGAACGAGGATATACGATGACAGGGTGAATGAATTGAAAGGACCTTGTGGTTTAAGTTTCTTAGGCACTCACATAAAGTACTGAGAGAAATTTCCTGAATAAACCTCAATCAAGAAATTAATCCAACTGTGAACTGAACTCGGGCCCGCCGCGTGAGATGCCTATCTGTAACGCTGAACCGCATGATCGTGTAAAACTGTTGCAATTTAAATTATATGCTTTTTGCTGTGGCAATTTATTATACATCTCTTTTGCTATAGAATGAGTCTGTTTTTGTTAACATTTCTAGCCATAAAAATTACAAGCCCATAACATTCACCTTAAACCAAACAGAAGGAATATTACAGCAATATCAGCAGGTGCTTGAATTTAATCAGGGATAAATTGTAGCATACCGAGAGTGCGGGATATCATTCCGAGAAATTGGGCTCGTGTTGGGCGAAATACATTCACAGCGAAACTAATATGAGGTCATTGGATCGAGGTAGAACGAACACACAGACGTAAAGAATCCCAACGGTCCCGTCAAACAACCAAAGGATGTTATCGCATGGATGTTATGAACACGCACAATGTGTTGTTTTTTTAATGGCCAGCAGTGTATTTAGTTAATCTAACATTCTGCTCTTGAAGAAGATAGTTATTTACTGTAATGATTATGTCGGTTGATCTAGAACATTGCATCTATCTTAATTTGTATAAGCAGTTAAATATGTATAGGTTAAATACTATTTAAATATCTTCACTAATAAACAGGCTTACAGTGTGCATCATTGAGAGAATCTGTCAATATACTAAGAGCTTATTTTTTTATAGAAGAAGAATGTTTGAAATAACACTACTATTACCATAAATTAAAATAACATATAACATTATGGAATTAAAAACCCGATACAAATTCTAAAGACATAATTTTGGTATAATAGATTAATAATATAATAGTATAATAATAGTTAGGTTTCTTTATAAGTGCATCACCCTTGAAAGTGTAGCATATATCGAATTTGTATGTTGATCCTATGTCATTTTATGTAATGTAATTTCTGATAGTTTTCCAAATGGCTGTATTTCATCAATATTAACTTTTCTTAATCAAAGGAACATAGCATGTTGAATATAGCATATGAAGTCTATGATAACATACGGGAACGCCTTTTCAAGTGCATTTATTGTATTATTTTTTTCTGAATCCCAACTGGGACTCAGAAAACAGACAGCAGTTATCAATATAATGCATTAATTGTATTTCCATTATTTTGGAGAAAATGAGAACTATATATCTAGGCTTATAGTTTTTTTTTGAGCCATTCCCATTTTCTTAAAATTTTGGAAATTATATGAATTTCTAAAAACAGCAACAAAGAGGGAGTGTTAGAGAACAATAATGTGTTTAACTAGTTCTTTACTAAAGCTATTCATTCATTTCATCACTCACTGATATCAACCCTTGCTTATTTTTTACTATTGCCGCAACATTCCAGGTATCTCTTGTGCCCTGTTCCATAAACGTATTATAAGTGCATGGACTTTTATTATAAATTCTGTTTCTCAAAGGGTTAGCTACACTTGTACTTAACTACTTCATACTTACAAGTGTGCGAGTGAACTTTCGTTGTTTTGTTCTACAGATCTGCCTATTACTGTTAGCCACGCACTTTAATTTGTATAGATTTGTGTATTAATATTTTTTTAATAATTTTAATTAGTTTGCCTACGTGCAATTAAAGTACGAATTATGATATGTACCTTTCTTGTTTCAAATGCATATTTCAGTCCAGCTCATTATTTGTTAAACTTCTTTCTACATGCCACGAAAATTTAATTTAATTATCATTTTTTAAATCTCTTTTGATACCATTTTCCCCATTTTTTGCTTATAATGAAAATGTAATATTAAACAATATGATCAAATGTATAAAATAATGATGATTAAAATGGAATAATAAAGAATGAACACTATCGGAAAGCTCGATTCTTCTGCCATCTCTTGACGACTGAAACTGATGCTGCTATCAGATATGCGACTGTCGTCTCAAACTGGATTATCAGGCGTGAAAATTGAAAAATGAAAATGAAATACGTTAATTTATTTAGCATTAGCATTATTTCATAGAAAACACACAAGACCTATTTAGTAGGAACGACAGTAATATCAGTGCATTAAAAAATAAAAATTTACTACCAAAGAGTGAACATAACCCAATTCAAGGTATGGCAAACATCTTTTGCTTCATCCTGCTCTTATATGACGTCACATATAACGTTTCATTAATACTTTACAAGTGTTGTACATTCTTTCATGGAACGAAAGTTACAATCCAAACTTTACATTAGACAATACTATTTTTAAATAGGGTCCATGTGATATTTCAGACTGTTAGTGGACAACACAAGTACGTGCAATTTATGAATTTATGCATTTTTTTCAATGAAAACAGTTAAAGTAAATGCGGAAGACAAATCGGGAACTGCATGAACTTAAGCCAATTTTTAAAATGGGATGAAAAACTCTTTGGTTTTCTTCTAACAGTGTTAAGAGGGTACTATGCTTGGGTTATTCGTAAATATAAAATAATGGCATTGATATAGTAACATTTAATTCCGACAAAGGTCCTAGACCCTCACACACAAACATGGGAAGAACCTTCATTAGAAGAAATAAAAAATAAAATGGTTTCATGACTTTTAGACTGTCACAATTCTCGCACTAGCAGAACTGCAAAAAGTTAACGACATTTGAATTATTTTAAACAGTGTGTGTACATTAGTATTACTAAGCAGCGATAAAGGAATTGGGAATGAAGATGGGAAACATGAACTTACACGGAGTTAAGCAAACGGTAGTGTTGTTGATTATTATTTCAATTCGTATTTGAAACTAGCAATAACAACACGTGATTAATGGAGCGTTTATCAAAGAAAAGTTTGGCATTATACGTATTATTTAATTTTTGTACGGTACACCTTTGACGAGACCGTCGAATGCTCGTTTTATTATCTTATAAAATCTTCTTCACAGTTCATTTCTTAGCTGACGATCTTCAGGCGTGGTGGGGGGAGGATAACATTTCGAAGTTTTTATTCCTTTGTCAATACATATTTTTATTTTCAATGAGATTTTTATTTCCTAGCATTTAACTGCGCGGATAAAGAAGAAGGGGGGGGGGACAAGAAAAAGAAAACAATTTTATAGCCGCAAGTGAAAGAGAAAAATCTTTGTTGACAGGAGACGCAATATAATTCTCCAGCGCTCCTGCAAAATATGTCAGGAAGAACATGTCATGAACCTAAATATGTCTAAGGCACTGAATTTTGCTGTCATTCAGGGACCATGCTCTAAGGAGGGTTGGAAAAATCTGCTGGGGAAATGTGTGTATGTATATCTTATGAGTCAACTACGCCTTATTTTTCTGGAAGATATGCAATCTGTTAAGCAATCAGCGACGAGTTGGCCGATATTCCTTTGTTTGTCCTATACTCAGGTATAAAGTAGCTTCTGACTATACCTTGCCCAACAGCAAAATGAACTCTGTAGATGGCCCCTGGCATAAGAACAGCCGTTCTGAAAACATGCAGTATATAGATAGGTAGCTTGTTATACGCCGACGTTAAAAGGTCGCACTGTATGATCAGGTATAGCACAGCACAATATGCAATGGTGAAATTATGGTGGTTTGTCTTATTTTTTCTCTTTTCGTTGTTTTTAGCCCCGGTGTTTACTGGAATTATTGTTTTAATAGATATAGGTCGTGTGAATTTCAGTATGGAAAACAACAAATTTCAAAAGTGCACTTCCCTTAGAGCATTACGTTAAAATAAGAAGCTGGTTACTTACAATCAAAATTAAAATGTTCAAATGACATATTAATGTCCTATTTGATGCTTTTACACTACAATATTATGTTTTGATTGTGAATTGCCTTCACTTCCCAAGCATATGTTTTTATCTCAGGTTTTGTCCTAGTCCTCTATTCCATGGACTGGTACGTTGATGTGCTTCTTATATACGGAGAATCAAAGGTGAATGCACAGCAAGCTCATCGTCTATATCAGGAGAGACGACAATACTCGTACAACAGTGTCACTTGCAAGACCGCTTCTGTTAGAGACACCAGTGACCAAGAGGATGTTTTGAACACTGACATGAGTAATTCCCATACAAGTTCATGTGCAGTGGCACAAGAGCCAGTCTTTTGTGATGCGAATACTGGCGACAGGCTAATCATTCGTACCTACTCCAAAGAACTCCGAGGGTGAACTTCTGTGAATGGTTGCTAGGTCAAGTGGCAAATGACATGGGCGTATCATTCAGGTGTGCATTACCAAGCAGGTCATCAGTTTGAGCACTTGCTTCGTTACAAAACCCGTGTTCGGGCATGTTCATTCCCGCTAACTGGCAATCCTGATCTAATCAACCTTGTTAAACAAATAAGGCCTTTCAGGGCAACAATAACTTTCAAACATTGAAAATAAGTACATTAGATAATAATTATAATGATGACGATAATAATAATAATAATAATAATAATAATAATAATAATAATAATAATAATAATAATGAAGTAATACTTTTCTTTACATTACTTCACTGTACCAAGATATAAACATTGTAACTCTACTGTTAGAACTGCCATGCTAATATGTACTCTGTGGAGCAGATTAATTACGAGATCAAATTAGCATCACGCTGAGACGCCATATGGAGCTGTTTAATTGATGATTAAATAATGGATTAAGTTAATGCCAAGGTTGCGGCACTATAAGCAGCCGCTTTTAATATATGTTGGGGGGGGGAGATTAGCGGGTTCCTTAAGCTAGTCCGGGAATTAATGTACTGCTCCTATTTAGACAAGTGCGGGGGGGGGGGTAAGGAAATCTTGATGATTGATTTGCTAATTTGACTTCGACGACAAGTCCTTGCAGTTTCGAGTTCTTCCTCACCTTCCCGTCTCTCTGTTTTGACAGTACTGTGATGTCTTCTTCTTCTTCGGCTAGGAAGACTCAGTAAGCTAGCACTTTTTGAACGTGAAAACGTTTCACGGGTGGAGAGATTGGAATGGCATCGTGATTTCAAATAATGCAGAGTTGTTAAAGTCCACTAAAGAGTTTTATTTTCAGGGCAAGTATTAGTTAATGAAGATCGTCAAAAGGAACCCTTGACTGTTATGACGGCACAATTAAGTTGGGTTAGAGGTCTTATGTTGACACGATCAAAGCTCATTACACCGAGATATATCTGTCTGAATTCTCCTCTGTAAGGTAATACAGCTGTGTCTGGAAAAGTCACATTGATAATGTCATTTCACGCCGATCGAGAAACGCAATGTTGAATCATCCGATTCGGCAATATATCTACACTTCTATGCACTTAAAAATTGCTGCAGAACACTATTGTTATTATACTTCACGCCTTCCACTTTTGCTGCCATTGCAACTCTTAACTACAACTCTCCTCAAACTGGCAAGGCTGAACATCATCTAAAAACTTTATCGCGGTCATTTTCACTATAACTCTCCTTTGCCGAATATCAACTAACCAACTGTCTCGTTTCGGTTCTTCCTGGTAATTTTGTTCCCGATCCGTTCTTCGGTTTCAAGTCTGTATGTAGTAATTTTGGTACCTTAAATAACCTCCTACAACTGTCATTGGCTGTCTATTGCGCAAATACTTAAAGAATTTTCTTATTGACTTTTCTTTTCGCACCTGTCTTGGCTTGGCAGCACGAGATTACGCCCACGTCGTTGACCTAAGAATGAATTTTCCTGAGCCTTTGAACAAGAAGACATACAGTAACCTGTGCTATTTTGAAAAGAGATTGCGAGGTCAATGGGTCCTTTATTCGAGTACAAGAAAATATTTTACGATACACAGTGTTTACTTCAGGGTCACTGTTTATTGCGGGAGGGGAATGGAAAATGCTGGGTAAGAGTTTATGACTAGGATGGCCATAACATCTTCCTCATTCTATACAAAAAGACCATTTCCTCTCGTTTCTTATAACAATACTTTCAAGAAAGTCCAATCTAAAAGAATATAACAAAAGATGAGAAATACACTTAAAATACACATGATCAAAATATACCATGCTCATGGCCATGCGATTTTGGAATGAAATTTATCCTCTCAATTTCATCTTATGCTATATTTTGTAATTTTGGTAAGAATCCCATTTAGCTATTTCTTGATATGAGAAGGGAAATATTCCGTTCCATCTGTAATTTCCTTATGAAGGAATTATTGGTGGCGGAAGGAATAGTGATGGAAGTTTGATTATAAGCAAATACAGCTCATCACTCTATTGAGTGATGAGCTGTATTTGCGTTATTACGCTTATTACGCTTATTACGCTTCTTGTCCATCTACAGGGATGTTGCTGGTTTTTTGGGACCTCATAACGCCGGGTTGAGTGAGGGTAATTAAAGGAGGTGTGTTGACGAGTAAGAACAACTTGTTATCTGCCAGTTGACATCGTTTATTCAACAAAAAGTGCGTACCAGGGGTTTCTCTTCGGATCGCAGTAATGAGACGTTAGGCAGACACGCGGAGCTATAATACCTGACAAACAGAGTTTTCTCACTACTAAGAAGAAGCGCCAAGCAGAATTGATGTTCCAGTGCGAGTTTCCCTGACTAGTTTCTGATTTCCGAATCCTGGATATCCCAGAAAGGGCGATTTCATGTCCTTAAATTCTCAATAAGGCTCGCTTGACCACGTGATACAGAGACGCTGTATTACCCGCCACTATGAATTTACACATCCTTATAGGCTATCGGTGACTTCATGCAACTCTCATATTATTGACTAGTCAGATGATCTGAATGTAACAACTTGGCGATTCGTTCAGCGTTGAATTTCAACTTCTGCCGTACGTTAGAGTTCAACATACCTTAACGGTAGCAAGGTATTAACAGCGTGCTTCTTTGCCAACATACCTGCCCGGGGGCAAGCAATCCTTCCAATGAACAAAAGAAAAAAATTACTGTATTGTCTGCCAAAACGGATCCTCTGCAGTCCGAGCGAGAATTCCTGCTTCTCGTGACGTGTTTACACATTTACAGAACCCTTCACTTACAGCTAGCTGAAATAAAATGTTATATATATTCTAATTAATTCCTCACAATTGATGGGGTACCAAGGACAGTATCACTTATTGTCTTAGATCACTTTATAACCTTTACTCCACGCTTTATCAATTGCACCTATGTCGTGTTAAAACCCGTACCTACTTGTAGTTTACCAACAATAAAGAAAAATTAAAAATAATGCAGAATTAAATGCAAAATCAAATACAAATAAAAAGAAAACAATATTAAATTAAAATCATATACACAATGTTTAATATAATAATATTTTAAATCGTGAACATTTATTAATATTAAAATATGAAACAATATCACATAGCTGGCGCAAACTGTCCTGCATCAGACAATTACTCCAATATGCGCGTGCTCATTCAATCTGAGCTACGTGGCAGCTTGAGAGAGGGAATTACCGTAAAAGGTTTATTGCATTAATAGACGATACTACAATATCTACCGTAGTATTAGTCCTTTCGCTAAGTGTACAACGAGATATTATAGGGACCAATGTTTTCAAGTTAAACTAAAATGCGGTTTGCATAAAACCTTAGAATAAGGAGCAGCTGACTCACGTTGTACATATGTGTATGTTTTTGGATGTATATTTATATATGTCACAATCTCACACTCATTTTACATTATTCTTTTCTGTTAACTTGGAACGATGCACGGTTCTGATTTTTAATCTATTAAATTCTCTAAGCACATCACAGCACCTTTGTCGAACAGAAATTGCAAAATAAAATAAAACACACTCATGTCTCCAAATATCTCCAATAAGTTCGTCGGCGAATACATTTCAGCCACTACGCTGAGCAGAATGCCTTGGCATTTCATCAGCATTTATGTAATCCTCATTAATGTAACAACGGGTATCTTATAGGTTGATTACTACACAAATATAGTCCTTATTTATTAGCGCATGTCAAGTTGACGCGCTAGAACGTTAAAACATTTATATTGGGCTTAAAATAATGTAAGAAATGAAGTCTAGATTAGGATTATACTTGTCCAAGTCAGTAATGTATATCATGGCGCGTGGTGCACTATTGCTGCCACAACCATTAAATTATTTGCAAAAAGAATTGAATGAATTGTAACTGATAAGGGCCTACAGGAGATAATATGGATAAATACACGACAAACACTGACTGCTTAAATCTAGAAACATGTTACACTAAGTACCTATTAATTAATACCATATACAACAAATATAAATGAAGAAGAAATAGAAAATAGGAAGAAGTGGGAAAATAAAGCTTAGAAGGCAAGAACGAAACAAAGGAAAGGAAAGATAAATAAATGGGAGAAGTGAGAAAGTTAAAATATCCAAAATACCATCTCCAAAATTCAAATCACATGTCAAAAATAATGATAGGAGCAAAATTATGGCCATTATATACACAAAAATAAACCTGAAAAAGAAGGATGGTTATTAACATAAGGGAAACTAATAAACGGAAACACATTACTTCCGTCCACAATAAAATTTGAAAAACTAACAAAATAGACAACCAAATCTGCATGTTCGTTACCTTTCACCAAATATGTCCTGCACTTTCCATCAAAATATGTCACAGCCTCCGGTAGTACCCTTGCTTTTACATTATTCTTTTCAGTTAAGCATCGCCACGGGTGGCCGAGGTCGTTAAGTCGCGGACTCGTGAGCGGGAGGTCTGGGTTCGAATGCCGCCAGGACCGTCCTCCCTGATTGAGGTTTTTTCCAGGTTTTCCTCAGTCCTCATAAATGGCAAATGCTGGGGAAGTACGCTAAATTTAGGCCTGGAACGATTCCTTCTTTAAAAATAAAATCATTTCCCAATATATCATTTCGTCTCATGTATCATCAGTGTCCATCGCCTGTGGTGCCTCTGTAGCAAAAACGGGCGTTAAACGCCATTCATTTTCAGTTAAGCTGGCATGAGTTGGACACGCTCCTGATTTTAATTCCTAAAATTTCCAAACACCTACATCTACAAAAGGAACGAGCAACACAAATACAGAATGAACTAGTAGTTGAGCTGAGCTACTGCTCCTTGTATATTTCCTAAACCATCCCTATTACATTTTCACATGTTACCTTTAGGACGCAGTTATTATAACCAGGGAGAGATGTGCATCTTGACCCGCTCACGCCTCTTGCCAGAGTGGCCATTAACAATCCAAGCTAAGCCATCTTCTCCGACACGCCTGCGCAGGGTTTGGCTTTTTCTACTGCTCACATGCCAGACGAACTTAGAATTAGCTAGGGATTGTTAACTTCAAAATTCGAAAATACTTTACTGTTACAATAACGACAGGTCTCATTATTTAGTTATTAACCTCCATTATTAAACCCCCTATGCCACTATACAGATATATAGAAGAGAAAATTTATTAACTGAAAGATAAGGTAAATTTACAAAATAACAATTACGCATGACAGTTGAAAAAAAAATTGAAGAAAAATCTCAACTGCAGCAAAAGTAATTTCGTAAGAATGCAAAAAATGGATTACATGATCATATCTGAACTATATGTGGAAACGGTCCTAAATTGGTTATTGAAAAAGAGACATAATAAACCCCATATGCAACATTCCCTCAGGAAAAAACGGAAGAAAACTCGCATTCTGTATCCACAACAATGAGGTTGATTATGAGAAATAGGAAATTAAGTGTTTCATTCCATCTGCGCTTCTGACTTTCCCTTATAACTTTAGACTAATAGGCGTAATACAATGACATTTGATGAAGTTACTTTGACAGATGACAAGAATGATTATCTCATAACAGCAAGTGTTTAAAACGGTTCATATTAGCACCAAGAAGCCATCACACTCGCCCATGATAAGGAAGGTATTAGTCAAAGACACCCTCTCAATTTAGGAAGAATTATGGTGGGACACGGCCAGGCGATCTTGATAGAGAAATTACACAATCTTCAGAGATTGAAACCATTTTAGCCATTAACACCTCCTAATGAAAATAACCATCACGGAGTTTCTTACCGTCTAACCGATTCACACTCCTCGAGGATTTCAATGAAGGCTCCGACAGAAGAAGGAGCCAATAACTCAATGCCTCGACAGAGCACCTACACTTCAATTTTTTCATCATAAAAAGATATCTGCTGCATAGCAGGGTCATCTTCACGAGCTCGCATTTGGATGTTCTAAGAATTGACGTGCCCTATTCTCCATGTTCGTTGTTAAACTGGCGAATCCAATGCCGGCTACTAGGTATATTTTGTTAATGTGAGAGGTTTCTTACACGGCAGTAACGGATATTTTTGCAGGTTTTTTTAGATCATTAACATGTGCTTGTAGAAAACCATCTCCTTCGAATTTATGCAGTCTGTTTTTCATTTCATGTAGGGTTGCTCCTGGCAGGTTTCAGGATGCCATTATTCGTAGACATTCAACAATGCTCCCATGGGTTTCAGTTTTTTCTGAATATTGAATGATATTGCCAGAGATTTTCGAACCGTAAACTGTGTATAAATTGCTTTGACACTGCTTTATCCTTACAATTTTCCATTAATCACTTTACATTGACTCTTACTGTACTGTATGGCTTGTACAAAAAAGCACTATATACTCCCATAAAAGCAGCACTTCAGATGCTCATTATTGAGGAGCAAATATGATACCGGCTTTCGCGGGCATGCGCGAAACCAAGCTAGAAAATAACAAAAGTCACCCATGCTTATCATATACTAAGGCTTATCCGTGTCAAATTTCACTGAATTACTTTGTTTAAATGTTTTAAGGAAAAACCAAGGGCTTAAAGTAAGAGAAACATTACCATACGATTATTAACAATATAAACATTCAGAACGATGAGTGTAATCTATACAAAATTATTCTCATAATAACGGACTGAAATTGATTTCTAAAACCCATTTTTGATCGTTTCCCTAAATTGTAAACAAAATGCAAACAGTCTTATACTATTTTTGTGTAACAAAATGAGAATGTGTTGCTTTTTGCCTTCTAATTATGAGATTTCTCTAAAAAAAAAAAAGGGTCGTCAGAGCGCTATATATGATGTCTCATAAACTACTTGCCTAAAAGCGTGCAAAAAACCTCATTGGTGTTCTAATCTCATCTAATTGAAGTCGGTATTTATTTTTCCATTTAAGATGTAGCTTTGTGCAAGAAATACAATATGTAAACTTTTTGGAATACTTGTTAGAGTTATATTGATGGGCGATTTCATTTCGATGTAAACAGCATCTTTCGTTTCAAAACTATTATTATTCATCGGTAGTATTTTTTATTTTAATATATATTACTAGTTGCAATAGTATGTCCGCTAGCTAATCGATGTAAATTGAGCATTAGACCGGTAAGCGTTTTAAACAAAATAGCCCGATCGTATAACGCACAATCCGTGCGATGATTTGAAATGCACAAATGAAGAAAATTTAAAGAAATAATCTTTCGGTTTTGTGAATTATATTCTGTCCAATTATATGATATATTATATTAAAACAGCTTTTATTTTTATTATAATAAATCATACAGTATGAAACTACGCAAAATGTACTGTTAAAGAAGCGCAATAGAGAAGACTGACCAACAATTTTGAGCAAATATGGCATCTAAAATAAATTAATGTACATGAATATAAATGTGGTTTTTCAGAAAAGTCGTGTTACGCTAAGATATGAAATCAGTCAGATAGGAAGCTGGAGATGACAGATAATCGACAAGATAAGTCGCAAGTTCTAGCCGTGACCTTGCAATTTTTCTTTGACTCTGATTCCAAATCTTTGCGTAACACACAGCTTGTGTGAAAAACCATGTCAAAGGATAAACTAAATCTAATATCGTGGTTAACTATGAGTACTGGGCCACAAGGACTCAAAAATTCGAGTCGTCAAACTGTTTCTTCAATTATGGTTATCCTTAAGTGTAGCGGATTTTATATTGTGAATTTTTAAAGCAAATGTGGCAGGGAATGATCTTCATTTTGAGAAAATTGAGTATAGTTCGTTATAAATTATTTATTTTTGAAAGGCTTGTCCGGCAAGGAAATGTATGCGGCTATGATGGTTGCATTGAAGTATTATTGTCGAGTTTAAGGGAAGAAGAACAGATGAACATTGTGTTGAGTATCTGTTTCCGAATTCACTCCCGAAAATGTTGATGCTGGGCATGATATGGTTTTGAAAGACCGACATTGGGCTGAAAGGATAGCAGAAACTTTGGACATTTCCTTTTGAAGGCAACTTTAACGTCGTACTTCATAATTTGAGCATGAGAAAAATCATTACTGAACGATTGTGATTATTACAGACGTCAGAGTGACAGCTTTCAAGTCGATTCGTTCAAAAGTTTGGTTCGTATTGAAACTATGAAAGTAATATGGATTCATTATTACGATTCAGGAACAAAAGAATGATGTATGCCCCATCCAAAATAGGGCAGCAAAGGTTTTCGAACCTTTTTTGGGGGGGGGGACAAATAAGGAATTATAATGACAGATTATTTAGAACAAATAAGACGATCACTGAGCGTATTTTTTTCTGCAATAATGATCAAGCTTCCGGGGGAAAAATTGGAAAAACGCCAGAAAAAATTTTCCAAGCAAATACTTTCTTTGAAAGAAAATGCAAAGTTGAATTAATTAACCATCCGT
This sequence comes from Metallyticus violacea, assembly GCA_030762175.1. Lineage (NCBI taxonomy): Eukaryota > Metazoa > Arthropoda > Insecta > Mantodea > Metallyticidae > Metallyticus > Metallyticus violacea. Next base: position 105,716,411 of record CM060833.1, read on the forward strand.
CCGGTTCACTATATTTAGCCCCTTCAGATTATAGTTCATTTCCGAAATAAAAATATATTGAAAAGGAAGGAATTTCCATCGAATGAAGCAGTGATTTGCATACTGGAGGAGTGGTGTGCAGAACAAGAAAAACAAATATTTTAGAGGCTTTTTATGAACATATAGATTGAAAAAGTGACTGTTTTGAATATGTAAAAAAGTGTTTTCAAATACTAATCCGTTCGTATTTTCATTAGTCTAAAGACTTGCCAATATCCCTGTATTTTACTTGTCTATATTACAAGTAATTCAACCTTAAGTACGCGCTCTTTAAGACAGACTAATGATCTGGCAATATCAACCGAAATAAAGTAAACAAATAAACATTACAGAAATGTAAACATATATTAATTTATGCATTTTATTATCATTAACTGTTGTGTTAAATCGCTATATTGCATTCTCTTGGCCTACCTGTGTGGGTAAGCGTATGCTACGCGTCGTTTAGTTGTGCGTTGCTGAAAGTTTTTGGTTTATAAACTTTAATTTCAATGTGTATTATATTTTAAGTCACTTTCATTATTGTGTTACTAACTAATTAGCCAACGTATCAAATAATTCGACATATATTCTTAGCAGGTAGTTTATTCTTAGCTTTCCTTACCTTAGCTGAATGGAAGCAAATAGTTAAGTATGTAACTCTAGCCTGCGAGTGTAAATCAAACATCCACTGTCACACTCTTTGTAGGTGGTTCCCCCTATCTTACCTTCGTCATTAGTTGATTATGTTCTTAATATTTATAGTAATTAGGTGTCATTTTATACAGAGAAATGTTGGTGGTTCTTCGCCACTTTGCTACCATCAGTGTCACGTATGTCGAGATGCAGCGCGTCTCTGTCACCGTCTTCTTACAAATGTGTTACAAGCTCCCCAGTATTTCTATGTCAGAGTGTTCATTTCTTCGTGATTTAAGTTTTCGTCCGTCTTTTTCTTAAAAAGTTATTCAAACAAGCTCAACTGAATTATGCTTGCAATGGAAAGGACTAGACGCACCGTCTCAGCTTCATCATCTACTTTAACAATTAATTCTATTACGTCTCCTTAAATTGATCATTATATCGTTTCATATCTCTCGTCTACCTTTATGTTTATATTCCAAAATGGCACGTTGATTCCTATCTTGAGGTGTGCGTTTCACACTGGGCAGAGTAGCTTAGGTAGAAATGCTTAAGACTTGCAAGGATTTTAATGGTACACTAATAATTAAATGAATTATATGACCACTAGACAAACCTATACCATGTGGCCATTTGGTTCAAGTGCAATAAGATCATCGCGCGAAGTCAGTTTGAAATAAAAGGAAAGTACTTAATTAATGCTTTAGTGATAAAAAATTTTCCTTTCTACAACTTCTCTCCCTCTATTTGAAGTTTCATGTTCATTTTCCATAGGACCTGCCATCCTTATTTATTATTATTATTATTATTATTATTATTATTATTATTATTATTATTATTATTTATTATTATTATTATTATTGTTTTCTACTGGCCATTCACCACTTCATTTTATTTCATTCTATTAATTCTGTTATAGGGTTGAAAGTGTCAGGGCGAGGTGGACTGTAGCAGTGTGAGGAGTGTTCTCTAAGATACCCCGTCTATGTCCGCGCAGTCGCCTCTCATAGGTCCTCCCTCACCTCATTTCTTCCTCCCAGAGGTGCCCCGATTGGGGACTGAAGTATGAAAGTAATCTGCTCCACCCCAAACAATCCAATTAGGTGATCTTATAAATCTCATTTCCTGTGCCTCAATTCTACATTTTATCTTTTCAGTAAATGATCAATTTTCGCTGCCGTATAAGCAACTACTATTTTTACTATTTTGTAAATTTAAGCTGGGTTTCAATTCTATGGATAGATGGATGGATGGATGGATAGTTTACTTTCAACTGATGGTTTCACAGTTTTGATTAAGTATTTGTTGTATTTTACATTCCCCATCTGTTTCTCCCAGATGAATATATGCAATTAAAAAAAAATTAAATTCCTTCGCCTGTTTTAAAATTTACCATCCAGTTCCAATTTTGATCCCATTGGTAATTTTCCTCTGAAAGCAATAATTCCCGTTTTTCTTTTGAGATCGTAACGCATTTGATATCTTGATTTAATTCTTAAAGAACCTTTTGGAAACAATTTTCATTGTCAAAATGAAAACTTGTTCATCTACAAACATAATTGTTTTTCACAAATTTCTTGAGCTAAAATTATCATTAACATTAAACATATTTTAGCGGTATTTACTATGCTCTTAGTCTTTGTCCAAGTATATGTTAAAAAGAGGCGGTAACCAACTGCATACCCCTAAACTTATATCTGCAGGAAGCATTTTTTTGTTATTCAATAATTTGTAAATGCTGAATATATTTAAAATTTTGTTTTCAAAAGCCTAATGATGTGGAAGTTTATCCATTGCTATACGCTTCCATTTTTGAAATAATTTATGAACCAATGTAAAGCCATTAAACCAGTATAAAAATAAACACTACCATTTGCTTGCTTTCAGGTGAGTCCTGTTTTTAGCAGTACCTAGATGACAAAATGAACCGCCCATATTTTTCATCAGGTAAGTCCACTTATTTTAGAGAATTATATCCAGGTTCAGTTTTTTATGTACACGTCTAATCTAACTAAAATATCCATCTCGTTGATCACAAAAATCCAAATATGTATTAATGTTACTTCTTAGCATTAAATATTAGCATGCTTATTTTTTCTTTATATGACTTTTCACAGTATTCTTTAGAACCAGTGGTGAAAATTATTAAAATGTTTAATCATCAGTGAGTTTTGTACAGCAGGGAATACAATCTATTAATGAGAAACTGTTATCGTAAAACGTGCTTGTCAAAATTATTCTGGTGCAATATGTTGTCTAGGAAACAAAATCTGGAGATTCACTATAATCTGACTTTTTAGCCTCTCTGCAATATACAGTAACTCTGCCTATACTGTGCCCTTTTGCAATTAGAGCTTGATACATTCTATAGATAAGATTATTTCTCTCTTTCTCTTCAGGGCAATATTATGAAACTAGATTCGTAATAGTTGTTTTTTCGAACTATCATCACTACTTGCACTTGATTTACTTACGTCATCTGATGCTAAACAAGAAACCTTTCGTTTTCTGACTAAAAAGATTTCGTGTTATTTCAAAGAAACGTCATGTTTATGGTTTCGACATTGTGTAGTATTAGCGTTTCCTTTTATCAAGAGACAAATTGTACTTCTTATATCTTTTTGAAGAAGGGAAGGGAACAAGGCTCCCTTAGTGCAAGATTACTAACTCAACTCTACGACAATCCATTATTATTGTATACTATAAGTTAGTATTGATTGAGGATCAGTGAATAACAATAATTTTATATTTAAATATGACCTAATATAAAGAAACATTTTATTCATCTGTGTAATGAAAAATAGTTAACATTAAAATGTGCGGTTTTGGCAGATAAGCTAGCAAATGCACTGTACACTTGTTAAATAATTACTGTTAAAATAAATATCTTCGTCTAGAATAAATAAGATATATAAAAGAAGGGCATCTTCACGATTAATATTATTCTAAAGAGGAATAGAACATCAAAGACTTTGGTTGAATGATACACTAGAGATCCTCAAGCGAAACATCATCCCATTTTTTTTTTTTTGAGTAGTGTTTAACGCCCGTTTTTACTACTGAGGCACCACAGGCGGTCATCCCATTCGAAAGACATGGCTAGTAAATGAAAATAAGGTGAGAATTATTTTTGTCTATCTATTACAGGCAAAATACAATGCTTTCAAATGGACATTCGTCCAGTAGAGCGCAGACTGGCAGCTGAAAGCAAGCTTTGAAAATTGCAAGACAATATTCCACTAGTGACTAAAATCTGCTGGTACATTTTGAGTAGTTTTTTCCTGTTTATACATCTTTCTTGTGTAAATGATTACTTTTGCTCATCCGTGGTAGAAAATGTACTGTTAGAAAAAAGACAGTATGAGAGAGTGTTTTATCTCCGTTTAGAACATTTTGCCAGGCCTTTAACACATACTAACTGGCGCATTGTTTAAAATGAGGTGCTGGTATCCTTGGTTGCCAGTATAAAATACGAGGTTACTAATGGAGAGCCAACAATAGGTTCCTGTGCTAGTGTGACCCTTAAAATCCCTAGACTTAGCCTTCGTTGAGCATATCAGGGTTGTTATAATGTGGAACTGGGATTAGCAGAAAGGGCGGATCGCTGGAATCCTCAATAGCCATTATGTGGATATGCAAGCTCCTTGTCGCATCTTTTACAAGAGATAATCGAAGTTTTTAATGAGAGTTGATATATCTTTTAGTAATTGGGTTAAGCAATTGCGTTTTATTTACGTTGCTACGTTTCTTTTTGATTCAAAGTAATTTATTTATTTCAAAGGTTGTAACATTTGTCTTTGTTTTAAAAAACAAGAATTTTGACTTGTAATTATGTATCAATAGCACTGGAAGCATTTACCATCTTATATGAATGAAAGTATGAAAGTGCATTAAAGAATACCTCACTTTTAACTTTTCAAGCAAAATGCTGCAGCGGTTTTTATTATAAGGATGGCTGGCAATGGAGGAAGATATTTGGAAAGGAATTTGTAATGATTTGACTAATGATTGGGTTAATGCTGGAGATCCCAGGGGTAATGTTGATTCTTCCTCTCCGATGATAGTTTCTGCTGACTTTTTGCCACGGCTGTTGAGGTTCTTCTGCTGGATACTTTTATGGTCCTGTGGTCAGCATTGCTGCCTGCTGACCGGGAGACCCTGGTTCGATTCCTGCTACAAATGATTTAAGTTAGGGAGGTCCAGAACTGGGTTCACCAACCTCCTGAGTACAATTGGGCGTCCTTCGTTCCTGAAAACCTCTTGAGGCGACTGTCAGGGAACAGCTGTACTGATCACATGCCCTTTTGTAACACTGCCCTCTGCCCGATGATGTCGCAAGACGGGTTAAAGAACGTAGCGAACGCTGCCATAAGCCAAGGACCGACATCGGACTGTCACACCATAAAGGAGGGGAGGAACAGAAAGAGTTAAGAACAGCAGGCATTAAACTTTAAAAGTAGCTATCTCCAAGATACGAAAAGTTCATAAAAACACTGAAATGTTTTAGTATTATTTTGTGACTGTGAATTACTGATATTGTTTCCAAATTCTCTCGCCTTACTGATAAATCTGTAATAAAACATGTTTTAAAATGTCAATTATTGCGTACACTTAATCGTTTGATAATTCATATGGCTCCAAATGTCATTGATCACTGTCCAGCGGTAGACGCTTCTAAAAATTTCATTACTTTTAATAGGTTTTAGATAGATATTACATTATTATGTTCAACACACTCCTTAGCTGCTAAATTATTCAGTTCCTCACTCTCACTCTTACAGATTCACATATGTTCTCCATAATACAACTTGCAAAGACATATTTAAATTTACTGTTCTGTAGTTAATTGAAAGGTATGAAAGCTTCGCGCAGATTAACTCTTTAAGTTCCTCTACTCCTTGCCATGATCTTTTGGGTAAAATGGCTGCAACAAGCAAGTACCGATTATTTTACTCTTTTTCTTTAAATTTTGTTTATGCATTACTATGTTTTTGTTTTAATAAAAATAGTGGGCTTTATTTTTAAAAAAATAGTCAATGTAAAAACAGATGTACTTGTGAGCCTACCAAAAGCTATTGTGTAAAATATATATAACTGTTATTTCTTTTGAGCAAATCTGACCAAAAATAACACTCATTTTTGTTAAATTGCTTCTTCTCGTATCCAAGGCCGAAGAACTTTCTTGGAGTTTCCTCCTCCTGCGTTTTAACATACCTAAAATAAGAGAGACACTAAGTAACAGCACGTCTTTAGAAGCTAAATAAATAAATCAGAATTGTGTGTAACCAATAGATATTTCGACCAATGACAATACAGCTTGTGCCATAATATATAGCAAGACATTTCCCCACAATGACTCGTGCTGGGGAATGAGAACAAAGCTCTGTAATTATAGCAGATGAAATGCAAAAAGTGAATAGTATTCACAGTTTGTATGTGAACATTCTGGGTATTTGTTCCTGCTACCAACATTAGTTCTTTACCAAGGATTTTATATCATATACCGAAAAAAGACAGTTCAAATAAGAGTCACTAATTCTCAAAATATGCTTTTATTAGTATTATACAATTTAACCATGTGCATTCTGTAGCCATAGAACATATTTGTACATTAAAAGTATATTAATCAATGCAAGGAAATAAAGTGGGGGAGAACAGAATCCCAACTCAATAACAACTAAAACTACAGTGAAGTAATTCGGTTTATACATAACTTGAATTCTAACACTTTATGGGTAAAACATCTGTTGCAAGCAATACCAGCACTCTCCTGTCAGGGTCTCACAGTTTTAACTCTTTTTTTTTCCCCTTCAAGGAAGCTTACTAGAGTTACAACCCCCCAGGATTTGGTCGTAAAAATGCGTGTACTCATACGGCGATTCAAAAGTCGCGCGCCATAGGATAAATCCGAATTCATATAGGTACCGAAAAAGAAAGAAGGGAAAAATTGTTGGAAATGTTGTAACTTAAGATGCCATTCAGGCCAATTTTAACAATTATCTAAAAACTAAAATACGATTAAAGGGTGCCGTTAATAATGTGCTTGAAACACACACACACACACACACACACACACACACACACACACACACACAAACTTAATAAAAATTGACACTCAGGCAGTCGCAATGGCAAACTGAAACATTTAATCACTTGAACTACCATGTTCTGTAATTACTCTGTTTGCACACTAACGAAGAAAGTGTTCAAATTGATATAGTAAATTCATTTTTCACTGAAGAAGGAAACAACTATTCTAAAACTGTACTCTTTAGTACTTGTAAATAGCATGCATTAGGACAATGGTTTTAATAAATGCCCTTCTCAGCAAAATTACCTCATAGATGCAGTGCACAATAGTGTAATAATTACAAAATCATAACAGAAACATTTAAATATTTGCCATAATACTTTTAAATTTAGCAATATAAAACCAGAACAAAGGTAAAATTGAATTACGTTTTTTCTCCAATAACACTTGGCACAAAGAATTAACGAATACCTGAAATTAAGAAAATTTAGCAAAGGAATTCCATGAATTACCCAAATTAACAAATAATTCTTTAATTAACACAATACATGGGCCACTGGCACAATATAAAAAAAGGTAATCGCTGCTAAACAAAAATAATGAAATTTAGTGGTAAGCATATCAGAAAGACATTTGTTCCAATGCCACAAATTAAAGTTGGCACAAAGAAGGAAACAGTGTTTGCCTGCTTATCAACACTCTATTGTCAGCGAAAATAACAGGCAAAGCAATAAAGAGAACATGGCGCCACATGTTCTAACCAATCACCGATAAGCGAATACTGGGAAATAACAGGAAGAATTAAAGGTAGAGGAAAAGATGAAGGGAGATATGAATTATGTACGTGACATCATGATACTACGTGTAAGTGCTTAGAAACATAAAGTGATGTGAAATGACCAAAACTAAGGAGAAATTATGTACATCAACAATCCAGAAGCAAACAGAAAATGGAGTGTTCCTTAACGTGTAACAAGCTATGTAATCCATAGAATAATAATTAAGTTTCAAGGTCGTGCACTTCGAGTATTCGTTTGAAAACTAGAGATGCATCAGAAATTAAACTATTAGACCGTTGGCTATGTATTCCCGTTTGACTTCAAATAAGTAAAGATATTAATGAGAAACTGCATTTTAAAATATGAGAACAAATGGCAACATTATGAGAACAAATGGCACATTGCAGAACAAAATGGTATGAACAATACATAGCACAGAAAAGTATCGTATTCGCTATACAATATGTACCAACAAAAACAGCTGACTAGATCTGCCGCGTGTTGGGTGAGGACGACGATGATTATGACGGTGTGTCGATGTGGGGAATGGGCAGCATATATGACTTAATAGAATTGAGCATTAAAATTTGGAAAGTTCATAAATTTTAATTTTATGTTTATAGCTGTAAGCGATTACATACTGTACTGTTAAAGAACCAACAGAATTTGCTGCATAATAATTTAATGATAAACATTATTATTAAATTATTATTAATAGTTTTGAAACATTGGTTTGATGATTAAATTTCATTAGTAAGTGAATTTATTTTGAGATTGTAAGGTGGACTTTTTGTAATGCTGGAATTGGAGTATCTAAATAAACCGGGTACACTTCTCTCCCTGTAGTCACATCGACTACAACTGTTTTGTCTTTTTGTTATGGAAAACGATTACTCATTTTCCTTAGCTTCCATTATTGTGCTTTCAAAGAAGTCTCTGTTAAGCACTCATAAGAACTCCATGCTTATATTCTGACATTGTGAAAACGATGATCCTCTTAAAGGAAAAAAGTAAATAGTTGATGACCACAACAAACGAAGGTTCTGGGAGTACCCTTAGTTTGAGATGCCATAGACATGAGGAGCAATATGTGATGCGGGTTGTCCATCCCTGCCAAGTAGATTTGTCTCTCGGAGCATTTTGTTGTTCTTGTGTAGCCAAAGCTGAGATGCCATGTCAACAAATGCACATCATTGTTGACCATAGCACAAACGTCCTGTATATAGTTCACAAAATATCCGTTTAGTTTTAACTTATTAAGTTATTAATTAATTAGTAGTAATAGATAAGAGCAATGCGAGAAAATACCTTTTTTTTCTCGTGTACTTTTAGTACAATCATTGAAGTGATTTTGCTTGCCTATCTGTTCTTTCTGAAAACAACCCTCCTTTTTAATTGTTATTCCCAGCAGAACCGCGTGGAGATCTAAATTGTATAACATTCAATTGATCCCTATTATAATTATTACCATTTGCTACTATTTTTGCATCAATTATATAATGTTTTTAATTGTGATGAGAACTAGGAAATAGCATGAGAATAGACTTCCTAGACTCCTAGTTGAATCGAAGCAAAGATTACAGGAATTAAAAAAAAAAATGAACGTAGGAGAAAAACTATCAGTTGTTAGTTTTGAGCACCATGTTTTAAAACTGTTGATAAGTTCCATTCTGATTGGTGAATAAGGAGATATCACCAAGACCGTACATTGGCTGAAAGGAGCTCGCGTGCAATTATTTTAATTGCTTACGAAACTGATAATTATAGTCATCGTGGGACTAATAGAGAGGTGTGTGATTGCCACACTCCCTATGTTGTGATACCGTGCTACCCTTGCATGAACACAAGTTGTAGGCAGTGTATATCACAAAGTATACCTACAACCAACTTAGTCTTCCTTAGGTCAAAAAGAGGAAATGTACAGCATTTTCAATATAGTTATCTTTTAGAATAACACCAGGTAGTATACACACAAAACATGGTATCAAATTTTGGTTATAATTATGCAAGTGCCTTCGTAACGAACGATTAAATTTGACAGCCTTTTTAGCCCTATTCAAAAGGTCTCAGTGTATAGAGTGGTAAGTGAAGAGATCAGTACACGATCTGTCTGAATAATAAATGAAATAATATTTTCTTTAAAAGAATGGGGTGAGTTAAACAACTCAAAAATGTTGTATGAAGATTTTTTACATTGTTTTTTGTGCGAGTTCATGTGTTCATTTTATTTGTACACATCACAGATGATTGATTGATTTATTTACGGACGCTGTTTAACATCTCAGGTCATCAGCGTCCCATTCAACTCGGGCCGACAAATTTTGCTCAGAGGCCTCTCCTTCAGGCTCGAGGTAAATGTACGACACGGTACCGACGGCTTTACTTCCCTTCCGAAGAAAGCCATACTTTGGATTTTACGCCCGAAAAAATCCATCGATCCTGGCCGGGTTCGAACCCGCGATCTTAGGTTTAGGAGGCAAGTATGGTAACCACTATACCACCAGGACCAACTCACATCACAGATGCTAATGTGTAATGCGACTCATGAATATTTGTGTTTCAGGAGAATGTTCTATTATTATTATTATTATTATTATTATTATTATTATTATTATTATTATTATTATTATTATTAATATCATTTGGCCCACATACCAGATTGAACTATACACATCATAATATATTTTCCATTTGTGTTTCTTTTTATTTTTCCAAAATTAAAACGCTTATCTATGTGATTATATATGTATTCTTGTGCACATGAGAGAACCTGCAGCGTATATATTTGAAAATTGCCCTTCACATTTGTTATTTTGCCATAAAATATTAGTTTGTTGTCCTAAGTTATTGATATTGATGTCATTGTGTATTACTTTATTTTTCTTTCCATGTTATTTTAAAACTGTACTTTACATTTTTAGTTATTTTAATTTATATTTTCTCTAAGTATTCCTGTAATTCAATTAAAGTTATCGTACATATGTACTGCTCTGAAAAATAGTTACCTGTTCAAAATGTTAGCTAATTGAAAAAGTTTAAAGTACTAGACCAGCCTTACCAACCGATGCTTAAAACATATATTTATTTATTTTATTCATAAATATTAATTTTAACTGGTTTTATTGCATGTGTATATAATTTTTCATGATATGATCTACATTTTGTACGAGAAAGATACAACGGCAAATTCAAATGTTAATCACATATGTAAAAATATTCATGTCTACAAAGGCTTTTTTTCTCATTAGCTTTTTAGATTCGAAAACACGATCCGAATCGAGTGTTTTATCCTTAGTTCAGAGCTGGGTCTTTATTTGTTACATAAATATTTTTGTAATGGATATTAGAGTTTATTTCTCGATAGTCAAATTATTCTATGTCGTCTTCTTAAAACTATTACATTTTTCAGTTATAGTCCAGTTATAAAATTAATTCATACTATTAAGAAAAAGACAGAAAATACTGAATGAATGAAATACCATAAGCAGTCGCTTAATACTGTCGCTATCTAATACGACAGAGGAACGAGTTTGTATGTCTTTTGAAAGGAAACAGAAATAACGTAATAAATGTTGGTGCTATACTCTCGATATATTTATTTATATACTACAGTAATTTTTGGCGTGCGTTCACAACTGAGCACAGCGCGCGCTGGGCTAAGGTCACTCCAGTAGTCTGCCATGACTGTTCTCGCAGATGAGTCATAATCCATTGTTACGAGAGCAAGCATTAATTCTGTTTTTGTGTTATTAAGAGTTATTAGTACGCCAATGTTATAATTACATTGATCTTGTTGCTTTTAGAACAGAGAAAAACACACAACCTAGAGAAACAATTACTGAAGAACTTATAGTAAATATCGAAAGATGGAAAAATTACTTGGCAAAGATTGCGCGTGGATGCAAATTCATTGATACGTGTGAATACAGAGGGACGCCATTTTCAACAACTTCTATGGTACAGGTTAGTGCTCCTTATAAAATAAAATGTGTCTGTTATTATTGATAAAAACATGTGTGAGTAGAAATGTGACCAAAATTTGTCCATTAACGAAAACGGCGATCTGGCATAGCTTGCTTTCAGCTGCGGGCGCAGGTTAAAAAATAACTCTGTGTTTATGGCCATATGGTTTATATAGCTTGCAAAAAATAGTGGAATTCTTATACTATCCTTCAGCTGTACCAATTTGTTAAGAAGGGATCTGGAATTTCTTTTTACAAGATGCCAATTATTTTTATTATTAGAGCTCATTAACCGATTGCCATAAAATGTTCAAGAATCAAACAATAATAGTATATTCATTGAGATAGTTACAATTAAAACGCACTATCAGCTGTTGCTGGTCTTTATACCGTCTTTGTTTACAGCGGGGCCCTACGATATATTATTTCGCTTATATATTCTTGTATGTGACTTTGTGATATCCTGTTTTCGTTCTTTCCTTCATGAGCAGTTTTATTTCTATGTCATAAATAACGTTAAACAACACTAAATATATAACTAGGGCAACTTAAACTAGTTTTTACATCCTGAATTAACTAAAATGGCGGTAAGTGCACACACAAGAAACAACTTGTTGGAACTTTTACAAAATTCTGTTTGATAATTTTAGATTTTATTAAGTTCTTCTGCTCTTGGATTTTTACAACCTTTTTCATAACCTTGTAATAAAACTAACAATAAAGGAATAACCTTTAATATTTCATTTTTAATTTATGTGTTTTTCTTTCACAATTTAATATTTTGTAAGAAAGTCTGATAATTGATTCATGCTTTTTAAAAAAAAATAAGATAAATAATACCAGAATTTGATATACTGAATATCTTTAAAAAGAAAAACAAAGTAATGGTGATGCTAAATCCCACAGGATATTTTTATTTTTCCTAAATATATTTATTCCTCGCGTTTTTAGATATTATTAAATGAATAATCTGTTATCATCTAAAGTATAGTTTATTATAACGATTTTTGAATGAGTTTTAATATGTAAATTTTATTTCACATGCCTATTATTTATTTGAATAGATTGGTTGACTTTCATTGTGGTTCATTTTGCCATGTTTATAATCTAAACAAAATGGTGAAGTGATGCAATGCTCAAATAGTTCGTTTTCATCCTTTTCACATTCACACAAACTAACGAACGCTTCACTGTCACATTGATGTGAATATGATTTTCAATAAAATTAATCTACTGTTCCCGAGATCGAGTGAACTATTTTTTCGTCTTCATTAGCTGAGTGGTGCATTACATAAAGGGAAAAAGCCCCTTCCCCTTTTCTGCTGAGCTGCACTTTCAGCTTGAATTGAAACCGTGTGCACGCAATTTTCCAGTATCTTCATTACCGTGATGAGGAATTTGTCCATCGCGAATTGGATACTAAGTGAAATATTCTGAAAGTATAGGAAACCTCATCAATTTTAATTTAAATTTTCCATTGCAATTCGCAAGTGTATATTATACATATGTAAAAGTCGAAGTATAAGCTTATTGGCTTCCATAAATGGAAACACAGCTGATGGTAGAAATTTGCTTTTTACTGAAAGTGAAATTTTGTTCTACTTTTCCTTTTATCCATACAAATACAGTGAATTCGTCATTAGATTATTAATCGTTCCTCTCTTTCTCACCTTGCAGTTTTTTACTATCAATCAATTTTATGGTAGTTGTTTTAGTGAATTAAAATCATTTTATTCCTGTGACGTACTGAGCTTTACCTATAAACGAAACAAATTTCTGTTTCTAGTTAAGATATTAAAGTCCGTGGAGTTAAAATGTCCATGTTACGATTCGTTCGCGCGCAAGCTTGGCCGCTTGTAATACTGTACTACGGACGGCCAAGGCACATGTTGTCTTTCACATCTTACTTGTTTCTTCCGCGTTCATTCAGTCAGAGTCGTGCTAATGTAAGAAAAGAGGTATATGTAAAAACACTTGTTGGTCCTGGTGGTCTAATGGTTACCATACTTGCCTCGTAGACCCAAGATCGCGGGTTCAATCCCTACCAGGGTCGATGGGTTTTTCGCGCCTAAAATCCTAAGTATGGCTTCCTTCGGAAGGAGTAAAGCCGTGGGTCCCGTGTCGTACATTTTCGGCACGAAAAAGAACCTCAAACCTGAAAGAAGAGACCTCTGAGCAAATTTGTCGGCCGTTTCACGCCCTGAATTGAGTGGAATGCTGATGACCTGAGATGTTAAAAATTGTCCGTTAATAAACTAAATAAATAAAAATAAAAAACACGTGTGTTATTGTTTGTTAGTGTTTTAAGTTTTAGTGATAGTTCTTTTATAATGTCATGAAGAGATAAGGGTTGAAATAAATACATTTTAAATACGATACTTAAGTTTTGGTTAAACATACCAGCAGGAACCTTTTAGAGTCGGTTTTCAATAACAAACCCCAGGGTCCCTTCTCCATTCAGAGCAAGCTGTTCGGTTACTTGTAACTCAATTTAGACAAAAGAGATTTATTCTCAATAAGAAGCGACGGATGTGTTTACTGAGGCATAACCTGACGAATTTGGAGAAGGATTGGGGTCTATTCAACCTCAACTCTCCGCGCAACTTTCAGCAGGCATCCGGTAATCGCGTGGCGTTCTCTGTTTTCGCTAGTAATGGTCACATTATTAAACAATAGAACCGTTTTATTCAATTAAATCTTTATCTTACAATATCGTGTGAAAATAAGAGCAAGTTATCTCGAATACAATTTTACTGAATACTGAATACTATCTTGTGCTAAATTACAATACCTGTATCGCTTTAACCTTGTAATCCGCATGTCAACCAGGTTATTATTTTCTCATCCTCTAGATTTTTTATTACTTTCTCTCAAAGGAATATCTGGAACAATAGTTTGTTGTACACAACTAAAGAAGTACGTTTCAAATGGGCAACCGAATGTGATCTGTGATATTTTCATTATTGAAAAACTGTTCACATATATAAATTCCACCAAACATCCTCAATATATCAGCAACTGCCTGTGTAATCGTGGAAATGAGGGACAGGAAAAAGGCAACAAATCAAACTCATTGTGTTATTTGCCTAATATCATGGCATATTCTTCAAAATCACTAATTTCTCGGCACTGAGAAACTATTTTAGGTTTTGAACGTAAGTTGTATCATTATTAATTATTATTAGTTGTTTCCACAATAATAGTTTTTATATGAACGCTCATATATATGTAGTTATACAGCTACGTTTGTTCTTTTCATTGAAGAAAAAGATTAAGTACTTTGAGGTGACTAGTTATATTATCAGTGAAAGTAGAACGAAAATCTATTTTTCATTTTGATGTTCGGAGTATAAAGAAAAATGACGCTAATGATAAAATGCATTTGTTAAATGAAACATCTTTCCAGAAGTTAGTCACTGTACTTCAAAGCAATAAAGAAGGTCGCCATGTTCACTGTTACAATCGTCCAGATACGCTTTAAACTGGCGATGAGGAATTTTCAAAGAATAAAATTTGCCGCTTTGTTTACCACACTCCTGATATTTTTAAATGTCATGCTTTGGGAAATAAATTCTCTTCTGCTTCATCAATTATATATTGCTTTGCAGATTTCCCATCTTTAAATGACCTGAGTAGTCTGGTAATTAGCCAAATGTTAAACCAAGTAAGGCATACAGGCTATTTACTAACATAGGAATCTTGCACATATTCATTCATAGCTTTTTCAGCTGCTCTATTCATTCCTGTGTATGTTTCACATTCATTACTATAAATAGTGCTTCTGAAAAGTATACTTCTTAATTGTGGCACACTTTAGCTTAATTAACTTTTCCATACACTATACACTTAACCGAACCATCGTGATGCATAAATAAAAATAGTTCTTCTCGAATATAAAGAAAAGTACAAAGAGAAGATGATTCAATCTTAGAATATGTGGAATCAATTTCAGAAGTAGATCTTTAAACTAGCCGCTATTGCGATTCCATACTTCGCTGCACTGCTGAGTAAGGAAGCCTTCCCACCCGTTAAATGCAACGTAAGCACTGCCCGCTATAGCGTCCAGTCTTGTTCAAATAACTGTAGACTTTGCACAGGAAACAAGCTTCACAAACCATGGCCTGTAAAACCATAAATCTGTTAAATTTTAAACCACAAAATAATCATTGTTGTTACAGCCACATATGATGAGCGGCGGGTAAATTTCTGTAATTGGATGAGGCGGGGTCTTAAAGATATTTTTTGATCCACGCTTCATATTCTCGCCAATGAAGCATAATTTTATTTAAATGGCATGTCGCAAAATGTCAGGAATTGTGCACAGAGAAATCGAATGACTTGAAGCTTGAAGGTAGTTTGAGAATGTTGGTGTGTGGCGAGTCTCACAATGCCTGACATTTTGGATTTATCGTAAGCTCCACTATGAAGGTACAGTTGGGTGCAGTAAAAAGTATTTACTTTCTTCCTTGTGCCGGAAACTTGCAGATAGGCAGTGTAATGTGATTATGCAAGTCAGGTAGTTCATTGACGATGCACATTGGTTAGCTTGGATCTAAGCCTTCTCATGGAATCCGTAATAATACTTTCAGTGGTGCTTTTTGTTACCATTTTTTAAATTTTAGCATGAAAATTGCTGTATTATTAAAATAAGTTAATTATAATAACAAATTAATATTATGTGTGAAGTCAATTTATATTACACGACCAATACCTAGTTATTAGGGGCTAGTGAATAAAGATTGAGAATGATTTTCTTTCTTTCTTTCTTTCTTTCTTTCTTTCTTTCTTTTCTTTTCTTTCTTTTCTTTTCTTTTTTTTTTTTCATCACACAGTAGAGATACGGCGGTGAAACAGTTTTTCATGATAAGAATAGATCTCATGTGATTGGTAGAAGAAAATTGGAAACGCGTACGACATGCGTTTCAAAGAGCGAGTGTTTGCCTGTCGGCTGCGTAAAATGGAGTCGCTTCGGAACGAGCAGTATGCAGCTCTGAACTTAGCATTCGTCTGTAGAAATTCGGTATAGAAGTGTACGCAATGTTACAATTGCGATGATGTTCTACCACATTTAACCGCACTTCAGTGTTTCAACAACAAAACAAGGCGGTTCAACTGCTGCAGTGAACGAGACCATGATTAACATAACTGCCGTTATGTTCGGAAAGATCGACGAATAATAACTGTGTATAGACTGGCAAAAATGTTACAGATTTCCCATGGTAGTGCATTAACCATTCTGCACGATCGCTTACACATGAGACGTGTCTGTGCCAAAAGGGTGCCGAGATAATTGACGCCTGAAATGGTCTGGTGGATTTGTGTCGGGAGCTTTAGCGTCTGGTAGGGGAGCATGAGCATGGTGAGGCATATCTCAATTCCGTCATTACAGCTCAAAGAGTATTGTGATTTCGTTCTTCTAATGTCGTGGAACGGTTTATCAACATGAAGTTCCTCCGTAAACGATGACCGAGGGAAAGTATTACAAAATGTTTTGAGCGTCCTGGCCGAACACATTCAACGAAAACTCTCTGAACTGAATCAATCTCTTCACCATGACAAGCACGCATCACGTTTGCAACCTAACAACGTTCAATATTTGTCCAGGGGAAAAAAAAAAGTGCGCCCTGCCCTCCATGCAGTCCGGATCTAATTCCGTGTTACATATTTCTATTTTTTGGTCTCAAAATTGAACTGTGGGGCCAACGTTTTGGTTCATCAATTGCTGTCATGAAGATGGCGAAGGCGATTATGAAGACGATGTTAGGACACACAGGTCAAATGCATACAGATTAACGAGGACTACTTCGAAAAAGATCATACCAACCTTGACCCTGCTTAGTATATTTCGTAACTAAAAATATAATTTAGTCTGTATTGACTGGCCCTCGTATATTAATGCTAAATATTATAAAATCTAAGGAACATTAAAACTGATATGCCTATACACGGTAAAAGGAAACCCAATGCCATAAATGAAGTTCGTAATAAGTAAGTTTTTAAGAAAATAAATGTTATATCACAAAATAAATAACAACGCTATTTAATGGTCTGAATGGTTAACTAATGAATTAAAATGCAGTAATTGCAGATACTTATTATGTATTTGCTGTCACAGTATTACTACGAAAATGAACATAACTACCGATGTTCACTTTTTTAAAAACCTCCATTAACATACACGCTATGACAACCATATTAAATTCAGTGATGATAAATTTAGTTCTGCGAACCAAAATAACTCACATAAAACTTTATACGTAAATTTCCTCAAAACGCTTCATGTTAATAAAAAGATAGCAAAGTACCTAGTTTGTTCTATTTCTGTTCGTCTATCTGTTATAATCAAAATGTATATTGCAGCATATGAAAGATAACTAGAAATTATTGATTTTCCACCAAACAACATGTTAAATAATATTTGATAATTTTATTTCATTTATAGCATGAAAGAGCCCCATAAAATGATGGCACTTAGCTCCCTTCCATGCTGTATAGTAAACCGAACCATTATTAACACAGTTAACTGATAAACGCTTCATTCATATCCAAATAATATCATAAAATGATAGCTGAAGGTTTCTTTTTTATTTACGAACTTTGCTGCACTTAACAGGTGCCATGCAGTTGTGTTCATGCTCATACAGGGTGGTCGGTATAGGTGTTACAAGACAATATATCATAAGGGAGCATTACAACCAAATGCTGATATTTTCTAAACTTATTGCAGTAAGGGGCCTTCATAATAGTGCCATAGATAAAATTTAAATAGGCTCCCTCACGGGCTCTGAAGGAGCAGTAACTTCAGAACTTTACAATGGTATAGATTTTAGATATTTAACAACAAATTAAGCAAGTTTTGTTTAAATTTTTTTTTCTAAAATTAAATATTAAAAAGTTACAGTTAAATTTTGAAACAACACTTAATACTTAATACAGTTTGCAGAGAAAGGATAACTTTAAAAGCCTGGTAACTATCATGAATGTATTAACTACACTCTTGAAACGGCCACGGGTGACCGAGGTCGTTAAGGCGTGGACACATAAGCGGGAGGTCTGGGGTTCGAATCCCGTCAGGACCGTCCTCCCTGACTGTGGTTTTTTCCAGGTTTTCCTCAGTGCTCATAACTGCCGGGGAGGTACCCTAAAATTAGACTGGAATGTTTCCTTCCTTAAAAATAAATCCTTTCCCAATTTATCATTTCATCTCATGTATCATCAATGTCCACCTCTTGTGGTGCCTCTGTAGTAAAAACGAGCGTTAAACACTATTAAAAAAAAACACTCTTGAAAAATATTCCCCTGAGTGTATGGAAAAAAAAAAAAAAATACCAGCAAAATGGCACCGCCATACATACAATGCAAGGTACATACGTGTATTATAAGTTAAAATTTCACAATAAATGGACTGGACGTGCCGGGCCTATTGTCTCGGTCATCTAATCTTTCACTTTTAAGTAAATTTTTATGGGACTATGTTAAACAGTCATCTCTACGTTTTCAATAATAGATAAATGAAACATTGAATACGGAAAGTTTGTGGCACTATCGCTCCAGGCATGTTATGAATTGTTAAAGAAATCTCAAAAAAAAGTTTCTAAATAGGTTTATAGATTTTGATTCCCTTTAATTTGTGTATTTAATAAAATGATGTAAACTAATGACTTGGTTTATTAATATTTTCTTTTATCTGAAAAGTATTTTTAACTGCCTATAACTCCTCAAGATCTGATTTTATAAAATAAATTTTAAACGTTTATTAATTTGTTGAGGATCATCTAAATATCTAAAAAGTATACCATTGTTCTATTTAAAATCTCTAAAGCTTTTATACCCTAGAGTCGCGTAATGGAGCCGATTTGAGTTGTGCCAATGGTACTACTATGAGGACCCTTTCTTGAAATTAATATGTAACAAGTCAGGGGTTGGTTCTATTGGTTCATTTAAGAGATATTGACTTGTATCATTTTATGTGGGCCAACCTGTCCTGAAATGGGCACACGGGTTATTAAAAATATACACGTACCCCTACTGTAGACATAATAAACAGCTTCTTAATCAACTTTTCTTTCATCCAGCCGGAATGGAATCCGAAACCCTAAGCACAGCAGACAGATCTTTTACCGCCTGCACTACGAGATAACAGTCATACCTACAGTTACTGCCCATTGCAGTGGAAATATAGTAATGCTTTTAAATGAGCTGATTGCTTCACATAACATCCTTAAAGTGTTTTATAATATACAGCAATAAAATTCTCAGTGAATTTGGATTTTTGCACACAATAAAAAACTTACTTTTTCCGAAGTGTATACTTTATTAATTTGTAGTTGTTTTGCCACTCTTATTGTCGTCAGTAACATGATGAAGTCGCTGTTTTCATGTCTAATATAAATAAGAATCATGTTTCTCTGTTCTGTGGAAATTTTCTCAGTTTCAGAGAAAGAAGTTTGCGAACACTGTCTTTAACATTGTCTTGATCTTCATTAGTAACAGTTGTGTTTTTAATGTATGATTCATTAGAGAAAATTGGAAATTATGACCTGAATTTGAATTTGCAGAGAGAGGTCATGATGCTTTGAAAAAGATGATCTTCTAGGACTTTGTTTGCATTGATTGGGGTAGAAGGTCTGAAGCTTCTTGCTGAGAAATAAAAGAAAGGGAGAAGGTCTTCTCTGGAAACACATGAACTAAACAATTATATACATACATTCCTACTTCTTGCTTGAAAACCGTTCAGGATACTTTGGGGAATCAGAGATCTAAACCATATGTTCTCAAAATGTTCTCCAAAATCACTTTTTAGTTATGTTCATCGTGTGATTTCTGTCAAAGAAAAGTTGGACTGGTCATCCCATAGCTACTCGGATGATTTGAATACAGTTTATTGCATAGGCCGCAGTTCATAGATGGTGTTGCCATGTGTATTTACACTCGCTCAGATGAGATAAATGCCATTGGATTTCAGAAAAAAACTTTCCCCACCGTCTGGTATCAAGCAAAGTTATGAAGGCACTTGATGAATGTTGCCAATTTCGTTGATCCTTTTATGTCGTAACAACAGATGTTACTGGCGGCATGTTCCTTTTTCCATAATGGTTTCACACGCTGTCCATACCGTCACTATTGATGATATTCTATTCTCAGATATCTTGTCACATCCCCATTTTTTGACAAGCACCTCTGCGGGCCTGTTATTGTCTATTGAGGTGATTTATCCCTTGTCCCTTCTTGTCTGCGTTGTAAACGAGCTCAGGTTTTACATGAGATATTCTCTCAGCGGTATTCAAGCAATTTCTCAAAATAATCGTTTGCGATGAACAAACTTAGCTTAAAGCAAGTCCTGGTTTCGTAGTCAAACTTTCCTAATACCGCTCCTGAAAAAGACAAAGTCATTTTTTCTTTATACAGTTTTTCCATACAAAAATTAATCTTTAACATTGAAGCGGTAAATATCCGATTTAAGACCCTAGACACACATTGATAAGTTCATTTTCATATGTTTTCACTATAATACTCAATATAAAGCCACAAACATTTAATGGTAATAGCTATTTAGCTATGTTAATTTATGCAATTCACTTACGTATGTTATTACATAAGATAAAGACTATAATATTTGAATTAAAGCTTCAAACATTCATTGATATTATGTTTTTAATTATATAAATTTAATCAGTTCATTTGCATATGTTTTTATGTTAGGCAAGGGCTTTAATTTTCAGTTCAAATAACAAATATTCGTTGGTAATATGTTTTAAATTGTATGAATCTAGTAATAATTTCTACAGATTTCATGTATCAGATAAGGCCTATTATAGTGTATGTCTCAATGTTTCTTTGTTGGCCTTTATGACAATATTTATAATATATATTCAAAGGGCAGAGCCAAGAATATAAAAAGATTAGCTACAGATAAAGAAAATTGTAATATTAAAAGAATCAACCAATGGCAAGCGTAACAACATTAATAATGTGTACCAAGATTGAAACACGAGACAGACAGCTTTGTTGAGACTCAATAGAAATTAACGAATTTCATTCGTTTAGTGTACTTAATGTTGAAAATAATGCATGGTAATGAGTAGCATTATTACAATCGTTTTAATAAGTGATGGTTTTTATTTCAAAAGTTAGCTAATTGTGCTCTGTATTCCGTAGAGAGAGGATGTACTTTGTATTCCATGAGAAGAAATCGTGGTTCGTACTCCGTAAAGAGAAATTGCGAATGGAAAGTTCTTTCGTGGAAAGAAGTTATAAATTATTATTTATAACTTTATAACGACTAATAATTATTAGTCGTGGTGAATAATAAGAATCACGAGTTCCGATTAGTTTCTTTATAGGAATATGTTATACGAGTTATACCAGGACAATGATAAAATAACGTGTGTTAAATATCTATTAGCGATAGAAAGAGAATTTACATGGAGTATGGAGTAAAATCAAACAGATTATTGTCGGTATTATCAACCACGAAAGGAGCATTGCCACTAAAGTACATTTGTCGGAAGAGAAATATAAACTCCGTCACGTCTGTCTCGTGTTCAGTCTACATTTATACCTGCAGAATTCATTTTATCAGAAAAGTGTATCGTTGTGTGTTAATGATAAGACATTGATTACTTTCCAGTGTGATTTTGTTATACTTAAATTCACACTCCTTCAATCCAGAAGTATCAATCTGAAAAATACAGTTATAATAACAAATTGTGAGCTAGCCGAGCATATTGTGGTGGTAGTTGGGAAGAACGGCGTCTACGACGACACACCTAGATATCGTTACAAATTTGACACCCAACGTCTATGGCGTCACGTCATTTAAATACCATCACAGATTTGGCCCCCAATGTGTAGGCGTCGTGAACGTAAAACGTGACTATTAAATAGCAATGTTATTCTCCAGTCATAATTAAAAAAATAATAAATAATGCTGTAGATTGAATCAATTTGTGCACACATTATTATAAAAAGATAAAATAACTGCTATTAAGAATATGCATTCTTTCTCTGAACGAAAATAGTTTTTCAATGCATTGTGCGCTCATCGCAACTTTAGAAGGAACATAATTGGATATTTTGATTTCCTAGGAACGAATGTAACTGGCAAAGGAACTGTTTAGGCTAGTTCACACTACTTTCAATGAAACATTATGGTATAATTAATTAAGAAATTCTAAATATAATCTCAATGCTCATTTTGCTGTAAATCAATATATAATTGCTTAAATATAGCCGGCTAAAGGCCGCTCAGGATAGCTAGTGGTCAGATTTTATGGGCTTTTTTGTACTAGTGTCAGTGAATATGAGGCATTTGTACGAAAAGACAGGTGAATACTAATACAGTATCCGTTTAGGAAAAAATGAGATGAAAATTATTAATGCAATCAAAGTTTTAACGTATTAAGAAGCTAGGGTTACTCATAAGTTTGCAAACAACATGGAGTCAGGTGATGACCAACAGTTTGGGACCATTTTTGAAAATATAAAAGTACTGGAATTTCAAGGACAAAAAATGCAGATCATATAAGATGCCACCGATGACATTTATTATACATTTCAGGACAGTAGTATGAAAGAGTCATTTTTTTTTTCATTGAGTTATTTATGGACGCTCTTTAACAGCTCAGGTCATCAGCGTCCCATTCAACTCAGAGCGTGAAACGGCCGACAAATTTTGCTCAGAGGCCTCTCTTTCAGGCTTGAGGTTCTTTTTCGTCCCGTAAATGTACGACACGGGACCCACGGCTTTACTTCCCTTCTGAAGGAAGCCATACTTAGGATTTTTACGCCCCGAAAAAATCCATCGGTCCTGGCCGGGTTCGAACCCGCGATCTTGGGTTTAGGAGGCATGTATGGTAACCACTACACCACCAGGACCGACTAAAGAGTCATTGAGGAAGTCGCTTCGCAGCCATTGTGTAGTCAAGATT
Organism: Metallyticus violacea; assembly: GCA_030762175.1. Lineage (NCBI taxonomy): Eukaryota > Metazoa > Arthropoda > Insecta > Mantodea > Metallyticidae > Metallyticus > Metallyticus violacea. Next base: position 105,739,770 of record CM060833.1, read on the forward strand.
TCACTAGGGAAGCGAATTCAGGTGAAAGCACTCACCGCGCTCCGAGCGTATAGGTAGTTATTGTGTTCACTTAACCACCAAGGCAAGCACACACTCACACCTTAGTAACGGTGGGAGGATTGCCTGCTTAAAACCCATTTCAAAATAAGGAATGTCAGGATGCCAAAAATGTAGCAGTACCAACTTTCTCCTGTGCGGTGCATGTCACTAGAGTGCGGAGGATCTTATCGATGACCCGTTGCCTTATAGGTGAAAGTGAAGTGAATGGAATTTCCAGTAGTTAAGATCGTCTCACAGAAATTCAATAAAAGACCGGATATCAAAACTGCAGAACTGAAACTACATTCACAGTCTCTAGAATTAGAGCTTTAATACTTCTGTATTGTTTTAATGAAAGTTGGAATGTCACGTCTTCTCGTACTTTCATAATATGGCATATAGACTATAGACATATAAACATATCATAAATAAACCCTTTTTAAGAACTAAATTTATTTTATTTTAGTATTTCTGTTCAATATTGCTCATTTTGGCGTATCCTGTCATGCTTCTCTCAGACTGCGACTATAAGACAGGCCGAGTTAATGATCGACCTGTAGATAGCTGCTGGTGTTCCTATTCGCAAAAGAGTTTAACCACATGGTAAGGAGGGGATTGTAGGAGGCTGGTAAGTTTTAGATTGATAGGTGGCAGGAGGTGTCAGTTTGAGCTGATCGGTGTACTGCAGATGGGCATGTTACATAGGGTTTGCTGTTCTAGTTCCCAATTAAGTTCTAGACTGCGCCACAGCCGTCCTCGCAAGCCTGTTCAACTATGGATAACACTCGTTAACACACATTTTGCCCCTGAAATGCAAATATTTACTAATTTTGAGGTGCTAAACACAAGAATGACAAGAAAGCCTGCCGGTTTGCTCTAGATTAGCCAATATGTATGCCCCTGATATTCAATATAGTTAGTTCACATTGCATACTTAGATATTATCAACTCATTATTTCAATCTTATGTTGCGACAAGTTTGTGATTGCGCCATAGCACAACTCTGAAGTAATGTATTGCATCATAGCGTAAAAGGCGATGTTTAGTACTCAGTACTCTCTTGCAGTGCCAGCCAATATTTTGTGCGATTATTACTCAGCGATCTCTTGTAGTTCCAGTTCCTCCATTGTGTATTTCCCGGACTACAATTTCATCTTTTTATTTATTCTCACAAGTGAACATTGCAGCGGAAATCTAGCAGCAGTTATGTACCTTGAACCTGTCTTAATAGTCCCAATAACTCTTATTACTTTTGTGAAGTGATTTGTGCTTGGCAGAAGAAGGCTATAACTTCATTGGTGCTAAAGGTATATGAGCATTATTTCGAATGTAAGATTGGGGACGAGCCTTGAGTCCTACACACCTCTTGCGGTACGTGTACTAGAAATCTCGCGAAATGGTTGAAAGGCGGCAAAATGTCAATGCCGATGGCGTGAAGGGAGCCAAGTAATAATTCAATTGACTGCTATTCCTGTATGTACCACTTATTTCTAGAGGCATAACCAGGGACAATACGGTACCCAACTATACTGTCTGTCCTTAGGCCATATCCATACAGCGAAAAACTTCCATTTCCCGAATCCCGAAAGAATTTAGCATCCATTCAGAAGATAAGGAGGAGGGAGGCGAACTATTATCTCCAGAATCTGATGATGATCTGTATTTTGACCAGGGTACATTAGTTGCCCAAAATAAGATAACAGAAGAAGAACTCAAATGCTCTTTTTTGCGATCTGGACCTGCAGAGTTATTGACATCAAGATTTCAACAGTGGAAGTACCCCGCTGAAAATGTCCGAGTGACTTCATTTCGCACTCTCCATACGAAGTTTGCGACATATTTTCAAATAGAAGACTATTATGTTCTGTAACGATGTAGATAGTGTTAAGAAACATTTGCATAGTGACTATTCATAGATTCCTTCAAATTGAGTCTCAAAGCGATGTTGTTATATACTGGAAATCAGCTTCATCTATTTCACTGGGACTTGCTGTGTACGTGAAAGAAACCTATGACAATTTCAAAACACAGTTGAACTCTCTTCAAAATAGCAAGTATGGCTGCCATATCTTGGTGATTTAAGGTCTGAAACGGGAAGCGCTTCTGGTTCTTCTTCTTCTTCTTCTTCTTCTTCTTCTTCTTCTTCTTCTTCTTTATGAATTTGATAGCCGAGCTAAGTCGTTGAACTACAAGAAGAGAGATTGGCCTGCAAAAAAAAAAAATATGAATGTCGGAGAAAAAAATGTGAAACACCCATCACTGGCAGAGCCGCACAAAATTCTGCTACCTCCCCTCCACATTAAACTCGGTGTAATGAAAAAGCCATGAATCAGATGGCCAGCTTTTAAGTACCTCTTTGATTTCACTCGATTTATTGAAGCTAAAATTAAAGAGGGAGTTTTTGTTAGTCTTCAGATGCGAACGCTCTTCACTGATGAAAAGTGTGATAGCTTGATACATGGTGTCGAAAAAGAAGCTTGGAGCACATTTCTTCTGGCATCAACTAACTTTCTCATCTAAACTACAAAGCACTAGATGAGATCATATCTGAGTATCACAGACTGGGCTGCAATATGTCGATAAAGATACACATGCTCCATTCCCACTTAGATTTTTTCCCTGATAGCTGTAGTTAGTGCTGAGCTGGGGAATGTTTCAATCAGGCATTAACAACAATGGAGACATGTACCAGGAAAGTGGTCCACTTGCATGATGGCTGACTGTTGTTGGATGATCGCTGAGGATAACCATGAGCAGTATTCAAACGGCAGACAAAGCTACGTCGGATGTAAAACTGCTCAGTCGCAAATGAAAATTGAATGATTCCATTCAGCTTGTGTGCTTTCAAACTTTGCAAGAGAGTTGAATGAACCCATAGCGAGAAGTCTGAACGTACTGCAGGAGTCTGGTTAACCACGAATAAAATATTGTATTTCCTTATTACATGCTGTGTTCAGTTTTAACTGTGGCCTTCTTTCATAAATGTTTATGGAACGAGTTAATACTGCAAACATAGATAAGTAACATAAAGCCTGCTTCTGTTGAAATCGTAGAATGTTCTTTTGTTTTGTCATCTTCATCTTAACTAGAAATAAATGCCATTCATGTTTTTATTTAACAAAAGTTCATTACACTTTTCAAAATATTTCTTAAGGGCAGAATTCATGTTACAAAAGAACTTTATAAAATTATTCTTAAAAGTTACTTTCGAGTAGTTTTTGTTGGCGAGGAGTATCATTACGATATACTTCAGTGTATGAATGCTTTCCTGACTGATTCGACACAGTTCCAACGATGTAGAATATTTTTGCCTTTACAATTTTCTTATATTCTATCAGAACGTCAAAATAAATTTTAATTTTTATTTTCTTTAAAGCAAATTATATGGTTCGAATTCGCTATTTTCAGTACATGTCAGTGATATAAGCATACAACCCTTACTTAATTCTTTGGAACAAAGGAAACGCATGTAATAAAGAATAGTTGGATTACTGGCTTAGGTTAGGCTCAGCAAACACAACTATGACGATCGTGGGGTGACTTGAACGATCCCATTTAAATTTGAACACAGGATATAACATTTTAATATAACAGTCTCAAGAAACGATCCATTGAAGGTTATCTGACAAAAACGAATTACATTAACTTTATTTAAGTTTTAAAAATGTAGTTTATTCAATATAGATATAGCAAATAATATTAATAAATCACATAATAGATAAGTAATTTCGGCAGCTAAATTGATTACTTTATAAATAAAATATATAAATATGTGCGTTTTTTATTGTGCTTTGAATACCAAATAAGTTAACGTATTTTGTAAAGCTCTAAGGTATTCACTGAAAAGAATTTAATAAAATGTATTTAAACATTATTAATTTCACTTTAACTCCTTTGTAAATAAACAACAGAGCGAACATTGCAAACGTGAAATTACATGTTTACAGCACAACGAAAACAAAACCTCGTACTGTTACAGCTAGTTCCGAAAACATTTCTTGTAATCAAACATTTTCTTACGGAGCATAAGTTGCAGTCTGCTGTGGTGCCCAATTCATACTCGGGCCATAGATCGCGCGCAAACTGTTTTGAGTCGCCAGACAGTTAAGACCTTTTTTAATATCTCTTAATTCCCGTTTTCACTACAATACATGGTGAATTGATAAATTGGAAAAAAAACAAAACATTTTGATAAGAAAATGTTCCAGGCCTTAAGTTTAGGGTATCTCACCGGGACTTGTTATTGATGGGGATTTAGGAAAACCTGGAAAATACCTCAATAGGTAGGAGGGTAATGGCGGGATTCGAACTGCAGGCCGTACGATTACAGACTTCGGCCACTAACTCTTGGGCAAGTGAGTCTAAGCCATAATTATGACAGATTCTATTCGATGAGAAAAGAGCTATAGCCCAAGCAATTTGTTTCGAAATACAAATTAGATAAGATGCATTTCGCTGTAACATTTCAATCTACTTGTGAGTAGCACAGATGTCTATTTTTAGAAACGTTAATTCAGGTGCAGCTGGGTACTGACAGTGCAGAGGTAATAAATTCAAACAGATGACATCATTATTCCGATTTCTGTAATCTGTTTTCACTGTGAAACATCTGTGTCCTCAATTATCATAATAATTCCGATGAAAGCCCTTGCTGTAGTTGAATACGGTGAAAAAAATACAAGTATTGTATTTAGCAATACTCATACCTCAGAGTTTGACAATAGTGGTAACTTTTCTAACACTCCTAATATATCTTTTCGTCAAGCACACTCCTGTGAAATACAAAATGAGGGTCGTAAAAGCATGTGCTTAAAAATTTGCCAAACTAATGCTGAATCGAATTGTTATTTTCGGAAAATTAAAAAAAAAAAAAAAAAAAAAAAAAAAACAGCATGGCCTGTGTAGAAAATTTGTTTCCAGCAAAAAAATTCTATTTATTACAATATTGGTACAGCATAAATCCATTAAATAAAATTAATATGATATTGTGATTACCCGAAAATTTAGCGTAAATAGATTACTTATCGCTTATGTGTAACTGTAAGCTGATATTATTTCCAATAGTTGTGGATAAATTCTTTTTTAACCATAAATCATCCTTTATATTAAGATTGTTTTTGACAGGACAGAGGGAATTCAAATCATATTTTGAAAGTTTCGGAATGAACACTTTACGAGATTCCTAATGTTCCAGTGATCGTTCAACACACTAACAGTTGGTCACTTACTATTGGCTTCTCTAAAACTGAATCGTAAGAATTATTGGCCAGAAATTCATCTTAAAAGTTGTAACATATATTTTGAACACTTTTGACAACATTTTTCAAAGGCCGTGTTGTTTTACACAGTTCCTACATTTTATTGATCATATTTTTAAGACTCTGTAAAGTACTCTAGTTACTTAATGCTTACCTTATATTAATGTTTTAAAACTATAGCCCTAGCACATTTTTGTAAATTAAGTTCCTTCTTTTGGAAATTGTGCCGTTTTGCGCTCATCTATTTATCCACATCTGTATTTCAGCTCCGTTTCCCCTGCCCCTCCTCTACTTTTCTTACTTGCTATGTGGACATGATCTTATTTTGTGTTTGCCTATTGACTGAGACGCTTTGCCCATTAACTAATGGAAAATATATACTACTGTGCGTTTCGAGTACAGCAGTACAGCTTTCTTTCTAGACAAAGGCTTTTTGTGATGTTTTATGAAGACACAGTTAAGAAGTCATTCGTAGATATTGATATTTATTTATTTAATGACTCTTTTCTTACGTCTGTGCACATTAAGTCTACCAATTTACAACAGTATCTTCATTTTGATAGCTGTCACCCCTTGCATATCAAAATATCTATTCCTTTTTCTCTTTCAATCCGTGGTCATCGTCTTTGTAACAACTTTTCACCTCTTTACAAGTATATTAAAAACCTAGCTCAAAAGTCCCAAGACCAAAATTATCCTTCGTCTTTTTTAAAATCCCGTATAATCCCAGCTCACAAAGTTTTCCAATGCAAACCTAAAACGTTTAGTAAGAACTTCATTAACCTTGTTACTACTTACGTGCCTGTAATTGAAAGTATCAGACCTATTTTGAAAGAATGAAACGATACTTTGTTAATGCACCCATCTTTAAATGATTTTTCTAAATTTGTACCCCGCCTTACTTTTAGAACACCCCCTAACAATAAAAGTATATTTTGCCGTAACCTATCCCCTCCGAATTTACCACGTCCCTTTGCTGACTCATATCCTTGCCAACACCCTAAATGTAAAACCTGTGCGCTAATTATACCGTGCCATTCATTCCACAGCCCTAATTTATCCAGAGAATTTAACATTTCTTCATTTGCTACCTGTTCTTCCAAGAACGTCGTATATATGTTATCTTGTAAGCTTTGCAAAGCATTTTATATTGGTTTAACTTCTACTGTTGTTTCGCTACGCATGAACAATCATAGACGTTCTGTTAAAACTAAGTCTCCCTTGCCGGTTGTCCAACATGCGTTATCTCACTGTAAGGATGTTGATGATGCTTTTAATCTAACACTTATTGATGCGTTACCTACACAATGCTCTGAAAGTTTACTCAGAGATAGAGAAATGGCAGTTATATTTTTACATAAAGCGCGTATACCACCTGGTTTATATCTTACATATTAATTCCCCCCCCCACACACACACTCATTTTAGTTTCATCTGTTTCTATGCATAACGTTACCTTTGATACTCAATATTTACTTTTATCACCTTCACTTGTATTCTGGCAATAGAACTCGACGAGTTCGAAATATAGCGATTTCAAGTGTGACCGTCCTCCCTGACTGGGGTTTTATTCCAGGTTTTCCTCAGTGCTCATTACTGGCAAATGCCGGGGAGATACCCTCAACTTAGGTCTGGAACGCTTCCTTCCTTAAAAAAAAAAAATCTTTTCTTAGTATATCATTTCATCTCATGTATCATCAGTGTCCACCGCCTGTGGTGCCTCAGTAGTGAAAACGGGCGTTAAACACAACTAAAAAACTAAATAAAAAATATAAAAATAGGTTAGTTTAGTTTAAGTTTAACAAATAAAATAATAGAACATACTAAAAATAATAATACTGCATAATAATACTTTTTCTATACTATTCTTAGTGGAACAAATGTTACTTTTTCATACGTTATATTAGGTTAGTTTAATTTAAGTTTAACAAAAAAAAAAATAATATAACAAAAATAATATTACTCCATAATAACACTTTCTAAATCGTTGCTTATATTTTTAATTTTCATACTTTTTCTACACAATTATTTTCTACACATGGAATAAAAGTTACTTTTTCATACGTTAGGTTCCTTAGTTTTGTTTAAATTAAACAAAAAATTAATAAATAATAATAATAAAAAATAATAACACAACACAAAGAAAAATTATTTTACTTCATTTATTGCATTGTAACCAATCGGCTTTCTTCGCTAGGTTCTGGACTGCCGTCTGCAGCTGCTTTCGGTTTGTAATGACAAGTGATAAACTTAAGTAAAGCGTAATTCTAGAGGAAGAAGTGTGAAGGAGAGAACGTGATGGTCACATCAGCTTCGGGGAAGCCATCTTAATGATCAAAATGTGGGTAATTTGATGTTAATATATAAGTAATTGGTAACATACGTTATTCTACAACATGTGTTTCGGTTGAAGCTAGTCCCCATATTCACAATTGCTCAAGGATTCCCGTGATTTAAATGAAATATAGTCGTAGCGTGCAACCCCGGGATAGTTAGACGTAGGAACTGAATAATGTTCAGGTAATAGAAAGAATAGTTATGTTCATGGTTGTGGCATAAATGTAATTTGGGGTTTATGTCATAAATGTCAAGGTTGTTCAGCGCAAAAATGCTGTCAATGTTCAATAATAACTTGCTCCTTGTAAACTTCTACTTTGACGTAAATTCTTCTTTCCTGTGCATCCTCAATGCGGTACGGACCGTATAGAACGTCACTTCGAATGCAATGCTCACTGTACATAATCGTGTTTTGGCCAACTGAAAAAAAACGAGCACTTTGCTCATTGATATAACCATCCAATAGTACACCACATTTGCCAGACTACCAGCAGTTTTGGAGATTACATGTTCTATATAGTTTGGTTCCTTAGCTCTCAACAACGAGCAGAAGTCTTCAAAAGAAAGACCCTAAGTAATTCAAAATTTACTGTTGTAGGTGTAAATTTCTATCTCTCCTGAACTCAAAATAATATTATTACTTTCTATTATTTCTAAGTATTCAATAACTCATGAAAAAATAGCATCAAACCAAAGAAATGCTGCTTTGAAAACACAAACAAACCAAAGCAAAGAAACATTAACTTAGCTCATCGCGTTTTTCATAAAGAGCATTTGAGAATAAAGTTAGAATGGGATAAAAGTTTCTTTCAATTATTAAATATCCTTGCTAAAATATAATCATGCTAAAAATCTATAGTGTGTCTCTGTATTTGCTGTCCTTTGCTTACATTAATGTTTTATTAATTTTGTTATTTTGCCAATCAAATTTCTATATTTATTTCCATTCTGTTTTGTAAACGAACGCACAGACTGTTATAAATGTTATTTAGTGCGATTTTCTTCGAAATACTGGATGGAAGAACAGTAACACATTTCTTCTCAGGTATTATTACTTCTTAAGGTATGATAAACAAAAAAAATATAGTAACAAATGTTTTCTTCTCGAAAGGTTTTAAAAAAATCACATTTTTTGTTAAAATATAACGTCTAACTTTCATTTTTTTTAATGGTATTAAACACCAGTTTTTACTACTGAGGCACCATAGGCGGTTTCTATTTTTCGTGTTACTGTTTTAAAATATTCTAATATATTATGCGCTGCAACTTGAGTAAGCTATTTATGATCATATTTTAGTTATAAAACATATCGGATTGGATTCAGTGCCTAAACTAAATTTTATAAAAGTCAATCATCAGTTTCACAAAATTGTGAAAACTGGCATATTGTGTAGTCATAAACAGTTGATAAAAACAATTCACAGTCTAGGGAAAACGAAATCTCATTCTCTTAATTTTGTTTTTTTCCTTCTTCATTTCTGCTTACTGTTTGTGTTGTAAAAGTATCATGTATGTTAACACAATTTCAAGAAAATTGAATATTAAAGGCGGTCAAACGCCAGATTATTCTCTCTCGTTCTCGTAAGTGAGGGCTGCCGTACGGGAGTGCTGCTACAAGAAAGTCGTGCACGAGCGCCGCCTCTCGTAACAAGTGATTCGACAATTCTTGCAGCCAATACGCGAGTCACCAAAGCACTGAACGAGTCTTGCAGAAAGGAAAAGTCCCAACAGTGACGAAAAAGCATAAACACGAAAACATCGTTTCTCCATCTCAACATAACTGTTATGTAATAAATAAAAATAATTGAAGTGTCATCTAAACTAACAATAAAAGATACGAGCTAAATGTAACAATTTCATATTTATCAAAATCATTACAATATATTTGTTTGAAATCTTTAAATTTCCAATAGTTTTAATAGATACTAATTTCACAACTCATAATTTTGGTGTTTTATTACACTTCTGCAGTACTAGCACACACAATCGGAACTATTCTTGTTTTTGTTTCCACGTTATATGTATGACGCTTAGTACGCAGATATATATTCTCAAGAATTTTTGTTTGGTACGAAAAGTTTTAAAGTTTTAATTTAGATATGTTATTTTTCTCTTATAAATCAAACAGGGTTAACATTATGCATCAGGTAATTTCAGTTGGATGTTTTATTATTATAAATAACCAATATAATATTATTTACCCAATCACGATCGATACAACTTCGTTTCTCCTATTCAACCAATCTCTCTCTGGTAAAGTTCTTTCACTAGAAAGCACGGCTGTTAATTTGTTATTACACTTTCTTTCTCTCACCGACATTATGCAATATTTGTTAAGCTTGGTTACAATTGCCCACACATCAACGCCCTTATACATTTATTAAAACCGCCGCACAGATTAGTAATCACTATATTTCGAATTGCAAGAGTTAGTCTGTTACGTTGCCTTTTACTTTCTTAATAAAGTGGAATTTTCTCAGTAAATATTAATCATATCAAGAAAGTCATTCTAAAGCTTTTACTTGCAGTAATGTGATCTGTTATTTGTGTGATTTAAATTCTTCTTCTTGTTCTTGTTCTTGTTCTTGTTCTTCTTGTTCTTGTTCTTGTTCTTGTTCTTCTTCTTCTTCTATGGCACGATATAGCTCTAGAAGGACCTTCGGTCTACCGCAGCGACCTCAAGTGAGCAACACAAGAGTCAATGGTTTAAACACTAGAGTGTTCAATAAACTGTAATGTACTGTTTTGTTAAAATATAACGTCTAACTTTCATTTTTTAATGGTATTAAACACCAGTTTTTACTACTACTACTGAGGCACCATAGGCGGTTTCTATTTTTCGTGTTACTGCTTTAAAATATTCTAATATATTATGCGCTGCAACTTGAGTAATACATTTAGTCAATCAAAAGTATACGACTCGGGCATTCCTCTTATTCGTGGCTGTACTTTCGCATGTCATGCAAGTTACTGCATACATTCATTTTCCCCACGTTTCTGGCAACTACTTATGATATAAATTATTATTCTTCTCGTTTGGCACTACAGCCCCGGGTGAGCATTGGCCTGCAGCGGCTACCTCTGCTTCCTCTATCTCCGTCTTATAGAGGGCAGTATTGCAGAGGGCTTGTAACCAGATATAAATAATTACCATTCTTAATTCTCTTTGATTAATTAAATGTTTAACCAACTCATGAATTAAACTCGATCACCTGGAAATTTCTCTTCAAATAAATTATTGACAGCGTTAGCGAACTCGATATTGACATTGCGAATATAATTACTCATTATGGAATAGCATAATTAGACCTAATATTAACATTTAATATTCTTACTTTAGGATTAGGCAAAGATTGTTTCTTTCACTGATCAAATGACACTGAGTGGAATGAAATTCAAGGTCAATGTAGCAGTTCAATTACCTTTGCCCACCAGCCACGACTCGGGCTCCTCCATTGACCTTGAGCGATGGCTTATCGGCCGATGTAGTCAGCTGTCACAGGCCGGTCATCAGATAATTGAATGGCTGTATAGTTATTTGTTGTGATTTTCCGAGGCGCGCATTGATAGCCTTTTACGCTTTGTTTTGTTTAAAAATTGTTAGCGCTAATTGAAAGAAGGGATTAATCAATTTGGCGGAAAAACTGTTAAGGTGTCTTATCGCATTTCCAGCACATTGTCAATGTTAGCCTTTCCTTAGTCTGGTGTTAATGGGAATACTTGTATAACTACTGCTGTGATAGCGTTTGCTTCCTGTAATTGTGTTGCCCATCGCTATGAACCACCCTCAACCTGGTTGGAGACAATTGCCTGGCAAGACTTTTTCTGAAGTCTTCGGAATACTTTGAATTGATTGTAATTGCGAATTTACCTAATGACTGTTAATGGGGCCACCAAAAAATTAAATGAAAATAATTAGGAAGAAAAGTAAATCTACCGTGTTCTGTAGATTATCAACAAAAGTTATCATTTAGGCAAAGAAAAGATTTTGCTGGTGGATTGTTATAAATACTTAGGTGTGTATTTGTCTAGTTATCTTTGGTGAGACGGACGGGCAAAGCAACTGCCGGAAAGATTTGGAGAGCTTTGCACTTCGTTATGAGAGTATCAAAAAAGAAAGCGAAAATTATATGTATGTAATTATATATGAACATTTTGTGTCTTTAGTGTGACTGTTAAGGGAGTATGAGGCGATCCAGAGGTTAAGTCAAGTGGATGCTATGGAGATAGTTCAGAGAAGAGCGGCCAAGTTCATTAAAGGGGCTAGACATTTTGGTTCGGAAGAGGTTAATGAATTAGGATAGGAATTGAAAAAGGAAAATGTTTTGCGTACTGTTTAGAAACTTGGAGAATATGCAGGTTTTGAAGCATGGCCGGACATTTAGAAAAGCATAGAAAGTGCCAAATATTTTGGAAGAAATGTCCACAACTTCAAAATGCAGAACTGATGTTGGAAAATTTGCCTTCGTTAACAGAACCGTAGAGGAGAGGAATAATTTACCTTAGCAATCTTTCGGGTATATTCTCTAATCTTGAAGAAATTCAAAAACAATGTAAACAAACTAGTGAGTTAATTTTTAAGAAGATTTTGCAATAGTTCATATTAACTTTTCTTTTTTTCTGATACTTGTGTTGTGTTAACTTTTTTATGTTACTTTGCTGATTTAGTTGGTATTTCTTGCAGCAATAATTCATTCGTTCACCTTAAAACAGCAAATGCCAATTTTGACCCATCACAAACATTAAAAATCACTTAAGTAGCAAGCAAATAAAATGTATGCATAGGTGCTATGAAAGTTTAAGCTTTCTTTCCACCATTTATTTTGCCTTACTTCTCTTTCATACACTATTCCCATTGAGATGGATGATGTTTGTACTTCCTTACACAATTATTAAAATGTTAACATAAAAAATAAGAAAAGATGGACAAAAATAAAGGCAGGTATCTGATTTTACATATCGGTGATGATAGTCTAAGGGTTGAAGCGATAATTAAATTTATAATGTGAGTTTATTTATTAAACTTGTTTATTGATTACGTTTATTCCTGCTACAAATTGTGCTTAATTTTTCAAGCATATATGTTAAAACTTGTGAACAAGCTTGTTCCACCCCATGACTTATATCAAATATAGACACTTGAAGATGAAGTAGTATATAAGACCGTGATATCTTGTTGAGCACAAGGCTTGCTCTGGCTGCAGACGTTATTTGAACTAGAGCCAGACTCCAGCGTGCAAACTGAAAGTAAAGCTATTAGTGGGAAAGTAGATTGCCTTTTAATGTTTTCTTTCCTTTTAACTTTCGCAGCAACCATTTATTTTGCTGTCGTCCAACTTTTCGGACGGCACTGTCAGGTTTGAATCAACGGAGCTGATGGCCTTTTCTGGCTGTAGAAAAGCACGGCCTTCCCAATGAATTATGAGCTTCTACATAGTCATTGACTAATGAGAACCTTCTTCTCTAGTGGATTTCAACGTAAAGCGTGTAAATAAAGAATTTAGTGTATTAGCTGATCCAAAAGGACAAACGTAGCGCCTGTATTATTAATTGAAGTTTCATGCATTGGAAAGTAATTCGCACTGTACGTAGCAGCGTTTCCTGTGTATGGCAGATGAATTTATCCATCCTGCAGAACTGCTTTCTCGGAGATTAAATATTGTTAACATACTATCTCTAAAAGTTAAGTGAGAAAATATAACAAGACTGTATACAAGAATAGATAATTAGGATAAGTAAATAATTTAGCTGTCTGACTCTAATATATTTCATTACTAAATTCATAACAATTTCGTTATTAGCGGTTGCATGATATACGTTGAGTGGAGTCAAACTAGAGATTTGCAATCCGCATCATTTCCTTACTAAATAATGAATTAGGTTGCAGCGTCGTCGTAAATGGACAGCGGATCTCCAAGAAAGGGTTTTTTTTTGTAATACTTATTATGAATATAATCATAATATTTATATTTTTCCGCACTTAATGCTTAAATAGTAGTTTTGTAGTATATATAAATAGCTATTTTAACGTTAGTGCTAACTCCGTAGTTTCGTGCTCAGAATATACACATATGCATGTGAAACTGCAAATGCAACTAAATTATATATGGTTTTTGTCTATAATTTTTAATTTGAGTGGCTAAACTTCGTCTGGCTGGAAATGAGAAGACAGGCTTTATTATTTGTATGCAGTGGCAAATATTTTGACAGGAAACAAAATTAAATTTGATTATGCCGTGTGGCAGTTTCTTTAAGTTGCAAACAGCCACAAGGTGGGAAACCCTTTTGCAGCGGTTCAACAATGGTGAGTAGGAGGATGCGGAAGTTTGGATGATGTGTTGGCTTAGCCAAGAATTCGGTTAATCTTAATGGATGATGTGCAGACTTTCTTCTCCGCCCACTCACGGCTCCTTTGATGGTGTCTTAATGCTGGGGTTTCCTCGATGCTCCAGCTAATGTTAAGCTGGTATTTTGGAAACAAATTTCTTGTCTCGAGGGAAAAGGAGGTGGAAAGGTGGCTGTGGATATAATACACTTGTTTTGACGATAACAGCAATTGCTCTGTGGCTCAGGGTTCCGAATCTAGAAACGTTTTATTGAGGAAGTGTCTCACCACTCCAACAGTTTTTTTATAAAGAAAATTCTCCGCACCAAATTTTCGTTCTTTCTACTGATAAATGATTATCGATGGACATAACCTAATAACCGATCACAGATGGACAATACTTAATTATTACAAAAAATTCTTTCCGTAGGTCACCTTTTCTGCTAGCTCGCTATCAGTCTCGCGGCCAACTGTCTTTCTCTATTGTCGTCCACGGCTACTCCGTTTTATCGCGCCAAGGCTGCTCTGTTCTCACCTCTCTTAGCTCGACTCTCGTATACCGTCTCTCTAACAAGCAATGCTACTTTCCAGTGCAACCTTCAAAATTTGGGGTGACTTTACATAAGTGATTACAAGGGAGGGGCAGGTCACTTGCCCTGCCTAACATTAAAGGAACCTTAGATGTTTATTGCTTCAAAGCCATGGGTCCCGTGTCGTACATTTACAGTACGAAAAAGAACCTCATGCTTGAAAAAAGAGGCCTCTGAGCAAAATATGTCGGTCGTTTCACGTCCTGAATTGAATGGGACGCTGGTGACCTGAGATGTTAAAGAGCGTCCGTAAATAAAACAAATCAACAAAAATCCCTGGCAATGAAACCTCTGCAGCAACACTTTGGTATTTCTACTGAATGGAACATTCGTACATTTTAAATATGCACTGTGAGACGTGTGTTGAGGAAAATATATGGAATAAGTATATAAACTAAATCTAAGCAACAATACATAATATGCATACATACACTTAATTCAGACGGCAACGATAATTGCCTAGAGGGTTCGAGTCCTGGGAGTCCCCGTCTCAGCCGTTCATATTATGCACATATTCAAGAATGAATATGCCTTAGTGACATGTGATGCAGAATTTTTTTTTTTTCTGCTTTCATACTTCTTACAGACAATAGATACAAACTTTGGGGGAAATTTTTGTAATATAAGGGTAGGGATGGACGAAGGGCAAAAGGACATCTTTTTAACACAATTAGGGATGTTTTACATTTTATGTTGGCAATTCCACTTTCTGCATTGTGGTATGTTAAAGCTAGGGCCTAATCTATTGTAAACGACCTGTTCATTTCCTCGAAGCTGTGTCCGGCCTAGTATTGCTAAGATGTCCGCTCAGCATCCCTTCCTCGATGCATCTTTGAACTAGCTATGATTGTTGTTTATTTATATTATTTTGTTCCATTGCTTATTTTGCATATTATGCGAAATTTTGTGTTTAAAAGTGTTTGTAATGGTTTATTGTTGTGTTCCGTTATGTTCAAGTAAACAAGGAAAAGTGGAAAACATATTTTACGAATTTCTTTTTGACAGTGAATTGAGAGAAAAGCGATTGAAATTTATTTCCCGCCAAGGTGAGAGTTGTAGCTTCTTACCAATACTGTATTTAGAGTATACATTTTATTTTATTATTTTATTTATTTTTAGTTTTACTCCTAATTAGGACAAGAGAAGTTGAAATTGTAATTATAACCTAACAAATATATTATACTTTAATTTAGGACATTCTGGTGGACTTAGTAGTGAACATTTTACCAAGAATGACAAGAGTAAACTGTAAAAGAATGATATTGAAAGTAGATAGCATTCCTTCGGTGTTTTCTTAAAAATCACAAGGAAGAGCATTAAAATGAAATGTAACATTTCATCTTGAGGTAGTTCACGCAAAGAAACAAAGGAGTAACTTAGTCGGTTCCGACAATTGTGCCATGACAAATAAAGTAATTAAATGTCTAGGTGCCCCGTTTAAAAAAACAACCGAAAATGACACCGCCGATGAAAGTAAATTTCGATCATGCTATTGCATATAAACCTCGACAAATTCTGTCCTTAAAACGGAGCAATCGCAGTCTCAAAAATGAAGTAAAATAAAGATTTTGAGATAAAAAAATAATAAGGAATTGAGTAGAAATTATACCATAGTTATTGAAAATTTTAAAAGTTTTAATATACCAGCATTAGAATGAATAGTTTTAACGCCCGTTTTTACTACAGAGGTACCACTGGCGGTGGACACTGGTGATGAATGCAATGAAATGATATATTGGGAAAGGATTTTATGGAAGGAATCGTTCCAGGCCTAAGTTTAGGGTACCTCCCCGGCATTTGCCATTTATGAGGACTGAGGAAAACCTGGAAAAAACCTCAGTCAGGAAGGACAGTCCTGGCGGTATTCGAACCCAGACCTCCCGCTCACGAGTCCGAGACTTAACGACCTCGGCCACCCGTGGCGGTACCAGCATTAGAAGCTGCAATAGAACAGGAAGATATCAAAACTTTATTTCTTAAACGAATTGCAAGATCTGGGGGAAATTAAACATCGGTGGAACGAATTCAGCGCTAGATATTGCATATTATGACAAAGTAAAGCGTCAATAGTTTCGGATTTCATTCGAAATGCGCCGCTGTTGGCTCTTCCAAACAGGTCAACTTTGAAACGATACAATGGGGCTTGTACTAAAGAAAACAGCTGCATCTGTTATACATATAGTTTCTTTGTACTGTTAAACGTGATTTATGCTGTAACAGTTCTTGGTATTTTCATTGAAGTGTAATGCTATAGCTGCGTTTTCCCGCTCTTTCTAATGTTCAAGAGGTGTTGAACGGAGCGCTCCAAGTGGACAATCAAACCCATTACTGTCGAAGCAAATGATCACGTCTTATATAATATAAAGATGTAGGTGTAGTTTAAAGTAAGTAGACTTTGAGTGCAGAACAATAGGAATTAACAATAAATATATTCCATTTATAGCGTCCATCCATGCATTTGAATATAACAGGTAAGACATTACTGCCACGGGTAGCCGAGGAGACCCTTAACTTAGGCCTGGAACGTTTCCTTACTTAAAAATGCTTCCTAATTTATCATTTCATTTTATGTATTATCAGTGTCCACCCCTTATGGTGCCTCGGTAGTAAACAGGAGGTTAAACACTATTAAAAAAAAAGTAAGACTTTTTTTCCTTTCATTTATCATGACTGTAAAAACAGTTTTAGAAAATAATATTAACAACGGTTTTAGAAAATAATATTAACGCCAATTACAATTGTTTCTTTGAGAATAACTAACCACATGGGTTGAGTGAACTTTCTGCTGCCATCTATGGTGATTTTTGTTAATAAAGTCTGATTGGCGTACATGGGGGCGAACGGACATGACGATATGGGGACAAAAAGAACATTTATGAATTGTATTGTTTTAACGCACATTTTTAGAGCTTATATGAACAAATGAATATAGACATTGGGTAAAATATCTATAATTATTTTGTTCCATATTTCTTTAGAGATATCCATTATATAGTCTCCGGTAATTCAACTCAACTAAGTGGGTATTTGCTTTTTTTATGGTGAGAAATCGAGTATTAAGGAGTGGTTTCTGTTCGCGGGCAGAAGCAAAAATCTGCAGTTAACTATCATAGCGGCGAAGGTAGATGAGATGCCACTGGACACAGCTTCTAAAGCATTTTCTGTCCGAAATACCTTGAGACGGCGGGTAGTTTTGGCGCCCACTTACTAAATTTCAAAGGAACTTAAGGGCCATAAGTGAAGTATTCTTTTAAAACTGGATGAAATTGGATATGGACATAAAGGCAACCAAGTCTAATATTCCGGTATGCTTTTGTGATTCGCATGAAACCCCTTTTGGCAATGGGGCTCAAACGGCTGGTAAAGACTTGATAAAAGAATTTCTTAGCCTTCATAAATCGTATCAGAAGGGCTTTCGTATATCCTCGCAAAAGAAATTAGCAGGAAAAAATTGCCATTTTAATGGAAATGTTTCAAAGTTTCTTCATTGGCACAATAAACCAACTAGCGCTTTCAATTGAAACTAGACAGGTTAGCAACTTATTTACAAACCCAAAAGAGTAATATCTACTCGAGGAGAGAAGAACGTCGAGGCTCATAGGGATTCTATAAAGTTAAGACTGTATGTCATGACGCGTTTCTGCAACAGGCCATAACGCACCTCAGTGGGAGCAGTTTTTCAGGTTCCTTGACCACTTTATTAGTGTGAAGTCACCGGGACCAGTCATTCTCGTTCTTGTGGAGCATGGATTGCGTTGCTCCATGACAGATAAAAGTGAGTACATTGCCACAAATATTCGTTCTGGTTCTTCGCTCATTATTGTGTTCGTGATGGAAATAATCCTTGTTTAGAATGTGATTATTGCTGCATTGAAGGCAACGTTAAAAACTGTCGCTTTGCCCCAACCACGGGGGACAAATGAAAATCTGAACCTTACATTGTTGTTCTGATATACTTAATGTAGCAATATTTTGTTTTTGTATGTGTTTGTTAATGTTGATGCATAAAGTAACTGTATTTACAATTAAATGTTTATATTTAACAATGCTTTTGAAATAAAGCGCTGTGGTATCTGTTTGTTCCGTTCTTACCCTGTTTATTGTGAGGCAAACTACGGGAAATGTTTGAATGGTTAAACAAACCATTGAGGTTAAACAATGTGATATTATTTATTCCTGCTGTCTAAACCAGATAATATGCTGACTTAAAGTTTATTTTTAAAAGACATTTTTTTTAGTTTACCTGGGAAATGAAACAAATTATAAACTGTGTCTGTTTAACAGTGAGATTATGATTTTTCTATTGCCTTTTTCAAGAACAAATTCAATAATTTTTCAGATTGTATATTTTCTGTATTAGTGTAAATGACATACTTTCAAATCAAAACAAATATTTTACTTAAAAATGCTGTGTTAAAAATAGGCATTATATATATATATATATATATATATATATATATATATGTGTGTGTGTGTGTGTGTGTGTGTGTGTGTCTGTGTCTGTGTGATTTTTAATGACGTACCATTGAAAGAGGAGCTGGAGTTCAGCTAAACAGTTGTGAAAGTTACTTATTCAAAAATAAAAATTTAATTCCTATATTCAGTTTTATAGTGCATCTTTTTTTCCCTTTTTGAACCATATTTTAGGCGCCAAAAACCATTGCTTATGCCTAAAAGCCCACTGTCTAGTCATAACATAATACCTTCAATCGATAGCATTTTGCTATCCTTCATTGCTGTACTTTGCGGGCATAGTATAACTCGAATTGGAATCGGCAATGACAATCCCTTATCTACATACTTGTATCCATCTGTGTAAAGCGTGCTAACACAAGTCCCATCATTTTCTGTGTGTCTATAGTATTCCACAAATTCTGATGGAATACAGAGAGAGCGAGAGAGAGACAGAGAGAGAGAGAGAACATGTTAAGGACATGGGTTGTTAGTTAACAACTTTAACATCATCTTTCCACCCTCTTTTGGTTCAACAATAATTGTGGATATAATTAGTATAAAATGTCAAGATGTAAATGGGCATGCCGCTCAAGATTTTGCTCTAAAAAAAAGGAATAAATGCAGTAAGGCAGTCTTAAAAAGAAGGGAGTGAAAAATAAACAGTGTACAAACTGGAAAGGAAAACATACACACGTGAAGAACTAGGCATGAAACTGAGAAACTGGGATCAAAAAGAGGAATTTTGACATTGTGATGAAAACAAAAATATAACAAGTTGAACTGTGGTTATTTAAAATAAACTTGTTCCTCAATATTAACAAAAAAATTAATATATCTTGTTTATGAATAATTTGTGGAAGGTATTTAAAATGGTACTTAAAATTGCCGACAGATACCGATTAAGGATTTAATTAAGATAAATTTTAAAAGTCAAATATAAATTATTTTTAACGTTTTTGTTTTGCTATAAGTGGCATATGAATTTCAAGACACTAAAAAAATGAAGTAGTTCTTGCCCCCCAACCATGACACAGATATTATTATATACCAGTATATAGTTTATTATAATGCTTGTGTTAATTTGAGAAACAATTTTGTAAGTAAGGAAAGGGAAATATTAATAAAGGAATGCGTCTCGACACCTGCGTGTCTGAAGGCGACCAAGCCTATCAGTGATAATAGAGACAATGAACCTGAGGCCGACTGCTTGGGACAGTAGAGCTTTTGTGTCAACAGTCGCGAAGCGGAGGGTTGTTCCATTAACATTCCAAACAGATACTTTAAGGATGGCTATGCATTTAAAACATACGATATCTCAGTAGCGAGTCACCCTGGTTTAATTTTGAAAATTTAAGAGCAGCGCCTAAAAGTGAGCTTACGCTCGCCAATGAGAAACCAGTATTTTGAAAACTCAGGCGCCGTGGGTTCGACTGTGTAGCCCCTTCGTGAAATGAAAAAGGGAAACAACCACGTGCAGATGCAGCATAAAAAATGAGGTGACACAACTTCTGTTACGCGGTTCTGGGGCAGATCGGAGTTCAAAAGGCCGATTAGTTTCATTCATTCAGTGAGAGTGATCCTCTTATTCACGTGCCCGCTGCGCTTGAGCAGTGAAGCGGTTCTCCATCAGCCATTCGCATTCGGATAGACGCTCAGATTCAGATTCGCATCGATCCAGACGCAGATGCTAGTTTCAGTTCAGGTCAAGTTTTTCTACATCTCTGATGCAGTTGCGCGCCGGCAACATCAAGAGCTTCGCGGTTTAGGCAGACATCTGTCGAGAAGCGTAACAATAATAAATCTTAATAATCTACGAATTATTTCTAATTAATTTGCGATCACTTCTCTCCAACCCTTCTCCCGTGCAAATTAAGGCCCAAAACAGCAGAATCGGGCCTCATCGGTTATCGTTCATTCATCAAGTTAACAACGAAACCACTCAACATTGGCGCCCTACATGGGGTCCCTACATCGACCCCAAACATTTCAAAACTTGGCGCCCAGCATGCGACCACTACATGGACGACGATATCGGTTACAAACAAAATATTCATATAGATATAGTAAAATTGTTCACAGTACTGTACTGTAGTACATTTCTATCCTCACGTACTCACTCTTGTATGTCTTGACTAGGACCACTTCCTAAATCAATGGAAGTAGATGTTTTTGTATCAATTGATTGTCCTATCTCATTTGAGATAATATGAAGCATCTTAGCAACATCATTAGTGTTACACACTATATCTGTGTAACCACGAGGCATGTTTTTCAAAGTTGTTGTAGTTCACTTGTTCATTTAACAAGTGAAAATTGTACTTTTAATATCTCTAGCATATTCACACACTTATACATTAAAGAACATTCAAACAATTTGTATTAAATAACTCCCCACATTTTCTCTTTTACGACCAGTGTTCTTTAAGAATGGAAACTAAATGTGTTTGAAAGTTAAGAAACGCATTGCACATTGCAAACTGCACGTTCTTGCGACTTGTATTGTACAAGAAGTTTTTATTTATGTATTTGGTTTTATGGACGGTCTTTAACATCTCAGGTCATTAAATTCTGGGAGTGAAACGGCCGATAAGCTCAGAGGCCTCTTCTTTCAGTCTTGAGGTTCATTTACTTGCTAGCATAAGGAGATACTTTTATATATTAATATTTAATGATGTGAGCATGAATCAAAACGTCATCTCTTGACTCAGAGAGAATTTCACAGACATTCATGCAAAAATATGTCAGACTTACAAGTCCCCCTTCTTCGACTGAACCGTTCATTTTTAGAGTCACTCATATTGCAGATTGATCTTAGATTTTCAATTAAAGAGCCCAGTTCTCAGTTATGCAGCAAAAGGTGCAGCTGCAGCTGGATTAATCGCCCATAACCGAAATGCAAATAAATTGATTAAGAAACTCGAGGAAATTACACATATCTATTTCTTCAGTTTTGGGATTTTTTTAAATTTTAAGCAAAATTTACAGCTCCCACAGACCCCTGTAGAGCAGACTTATTACTTAAGATAGCTTCCTGTTAATGTTTTAACATAACAGTTTAAAATTATGCAACGTTAAGTGAAAACATCCGTTATTTAAAAATGGCGCTATTGTCTGTCACTTGGAAGCTTTAACGTGTACCCCACCTACGTAGCAATTGAGGTAAAGCGCGAGGACGGGGCAGTTGTTGAAAGACTGCCAAGCAGGTCGGACGCACATCTCCTCCCGCTAGAAAGAATCAGTTCTATAGCATATGAAATGTGTGATAGTTGAAATTATATTTGACAACCTGGGATAATGTAACGAATTCATGTCTGAATATCGTAGCTCTTCACAACATAGTCTCATTTAGAAAATGTATGTGGTGAAAATAAATATTAAATATGAAATACTAATTCTTTTTTATTACTGAAAATTTTTGTTGAACACACATGTGTTTTTAAATTTTGTGAATCATGCACAGTTGCATTAACAGTGTAATACTTATCAAGAAAAGGAAGAAAATGAAACATAATGTGGGGGAAAGAAAGTTTTAAAAATTATTTTCCCCCATAACTTTCCATGGAAGTCGGAAAGGAGAACAAAAGCACACAGGAGTGTGAATAGGGTGCGGAACCGATGCAAATGCAGAATGTCTAATGCCAGAAACAGTCGTGTAAGACATTCCTCTTTTCCCTCCCTTTCGAGCTGTTTTTTTCCAGCTTAGCACGTTAAAGTCATATGCAGTTGCACATTTCTCTTTGTTTTTCAAATGTGAGTAAAAGAAAGTATTAATTTTCACACATAGAACTTTAAACAAAAGCTTTGCTTATTGTTAAGGCATTTTTATCCCACTGCTGTTGATAGTACTATTAGCGTGCTATAAATAACGTTCGTTTACCTCCATCAAGAAGAATCTTGAAGATGGCAATCTGTCAGTTTTACGAGCACTGTTGAACCTGTCAATCATATAAGCTTCCAGTTCACTTACAATGTCGACTATCAAAACTGATGCGTTGGTGATCCATCCTGCTAGGAAGATGCGTCTTTAAGAGTCGCATACATGAAAAAAAATCATTCATATCAGCACTCAAGGTTGTTGTCTTAATGACTTGGTTAACTTGTATACATCGTACAGTGCAAATATGAATGAGTTATATACTGTGCTTTCATTTTTATTTTGAAATTGGTCTATAGTTTTTGTAAGTAATTTCACTTTACTTACTTCCTGCACTATTAATATCATAGCCGTTAAACGTACCACAGCTTGCATATATTTACATTCAGGGAATTAGTAATGGGTTTATTCACTCGAAATATTCGTTATAATTCAGCCTTTGGGCACCAAAAATTTGAACAAATGCTTGGAAGTAGTAGTGATCGATTAACACTTAAAATATTCTCACCTATTTCTGGCATGACATTAAAGGCACTTGCTTCTATCTAGTAAGTACTGAAATCCTGTGAGTTTTGTTTGGTTGATTTGTTTTATTTACGGACGCTCTTTAACATCTCAGGTCATTAGCGTACCATTTAATTCAGGGCGTGAAACGGCCGACAAATTTTGCTGAGAGGTCTCTTCTTTCAAGCTTGAGGTTCTTTTTTGTGCCGTAAATGTACGACACGGGACCCACGGCTTTACTTCCCTTCCGAAGGAAGCCATGCTTAGGATTTTTACTCCCGAAAAAATCCATCGGTCCTGGCTGAGATCGAACCTGCGATCTTACCATTAAACCACCAGGACCGACGAAAGCATACCAGAAGGAAGTGCTGCAAATAAAGTCAGCACATGATCAATCAGAGCCTTTATTATAAAATGTATCTCATAACATCCTAATTTATCTCCAAAGAAAGCTGAAAGTGCATAAAAATAAAATCAACTCAAAGTACGATGGTCATTTGAAAATTTCTCGGAATCACCCACATATTCCAGCAGTTTTGAAGCAGTTTTGTTATCAAAACCCACCATTTTCTTTAGAAACATGTATGCAATATGCGTGGATTGAGATATATATTTCACTTGTAGATCTTCTTCATTTTAATAATTATTAAGAAAATAAAGCACTCGCACTCAAGTTCCGAGAGGTTTGTTGTTAATACGAGGGTAATTTGAAAATTTATCGAAATAAAGTATAGAATGATGGCATAGCTTTTGAAACTACTCTTTATTTTTCAGCATAGCCTCCCTTTACATTAATGCAGGTGATATTTCTCAGCCAATATGTTTTCAAAGGCAATTACCTGCTGAAACGATTTAAGGTGCAATTACATTTTCATATCATTGAGAAATGAAAATTTAGTACATATTTGTATTACACAGTGTATTGATACGAGATCAAGAATATGCAGGGTGTCTCACCTAGCCCTGCGATCTCAAATATTTTCGAAATGAAACAAGATGTGAAAAATGTAGTTGTGCAGGTACCCATGTCAGGGACTCACACAATGGAAGAGTGTGCGAAATATCACTTTTAACTCAAATTTACTTCTTTTTTAATGGGACATTTTTCTAGCGAACTGAAAACTAGAGGTACAATTAATGATAATAGAGTTGGTTTTAGTTTCCTAATTACTAATGGCGTACAGCTCACAGAAACTTCAGGTTTGTAAATTATATTCAGCACAGTAAACGCACTCATAAATAAGTTGGAACATCTTATCTGATAAAACTGTGTCACTTCAGCAGATGTTCAAAGCAACCAATATTGTGGACACGATGAACAAGCGAGCGTTGCACAGATTGTAGTGTTTCAACAAATATTGCCGCACAATATGCTGTGTCATATTCTCTAGTGCCGTTGAGAGCTCCTGATACACGCTATCTTTCACTGTGCCGCAGAGAAAGTAGTCTAACGGCGTCAAGTCGGGGGACCGAGCTGGACATCTCAATTGAGCACCCTTCCGATTTGGAAACTTTTCATCCACAACTTCTGCGGGAACATGCTCAAACCACATTGATAGACGCATTTCCAATCCCACGTCCTTCAAGAGAAGGGGTAGAGTGTTTTGTAGAAATGACGCATATCGTTGTCCATTTAATGTTCCCTGATATAAACACGGAACATAAATAGAGTGGTTGGCACTCCAATGTCATTGATGACCAACCTCGCAAAGCCAATGGGAATTTTGCAGAATTAGTGCTCCTCAAATTCACATTACCATGATGTGAACAAAGTTTCATCCGTAAACAAAATATTATTTAAGAATCATCATTGTCTTGCTACTGCTGAAGTGCAAAATGACAGAATGCGATGCGGGCCTCAAAGGGCGGCTGTACTATTTCCCTGTTTCACGCTAACAGCAGTACAATCGACCAGATCAGCAGACACTAGTACACTGAGCAGTGGTGTATTCTGCATGCTTTTAGTACAGAGACATTGCAGGCAATCCATGCTCTGTATACAGTACCACACTCTTCGCATAACATTCAGAAACAATGTCTGTTTGTCACCCTATCAAAGTTTACTCATTTCAGAAGATATGTGGTTTAAAACAGTGAAAGCAATTCGGTTATCACTACCAGTTTTCAGTTCGCTAGAAATACTAAAAAAATTGAGTTGAAAGCGTTTTTATTTATTTATTTTTTTAATTTCTGGATTGTGCATACCCTCCCATTATGTGAGCCCCTGACATGGGTGCATTCCAGCGCAATTAGATTCTTTACATCATTTTTCATATATTTCGAAAATATTTGAGGTTGCAGAGTTAGGTAATTCACCCTGTATATTATTTACATTATTTTATACATGCGAGCATGAAACTTGCATTTAAAACAGTTTGTAGAAATATCCACAGAACTTGGAATTGTTATTATATAAATATGATGGATTTTAATCTACTTTTCACAACATGCTCTAAATATCAATATCAAAATGAAACTATTTTGGATAAAACATCAAACTTTTTGAGCGGCATTGACCTCTAAATGATGAGTCAGCCTCATACTATTGATTGAAGTTTTTATACTGTTCGAACGATATCATCATATTGAACTTCGTGATATCATTGTCAAAACACGTATACACACATTTCTTAAAATTAACAAAGCCTTCTTTGACGACTAGAAATAAGCAAGGTTCATAATGAGTCAATAAATACGTATAAAAGCTATACAGTTTCTTAACACACTTAACTTATCCTTCACTGAAACTCTCCGCACAGACGGAATATGTTCACTCCCTGAAATTAAGAGTTTCAAACAATGTACTTTCTTAAACTCACTTCATTGCTCGTTAACTATTTGAAAAGTATATACACATTTTATATTTTATTAGCATTGATCACTATTGCTTTTATTTATTTGTTTTACAAAATATATTTGACTATCTTCATTAAAAACCCTCTTATGACATTTTTGGCTGACTTTAGCACAGAAGTATCCATGGTTCATTAACATCTTAGGAGCATACAAACCGAATAACAAAGTTCTGCCCTATCAGAAGGAGGCTGTGAAGTAGAAGCTGATGGCTGTACCAGAAATAGCACACGTAGTTCCGATGTTATTAATACAGAATTACTCAGTTTTAGGTGGAGATAAAACAGTTCGTTCGGATATGAATTAAGGAGTACGATGTCATAGAGAGGGAGTTAAGAGTTTGTGACAGAAAACTGTTGATGTTAGGCAGAGTTCAGGGCAATTTTCATTGTATGGTTGATGCTTAGACAACTTCGCGTCCACGGTAGCAAACGTTCTATCACTGCTTGTAAGTTTCGTAATGGAAAATGCTTCAGGTAAAACAGAAATCAGTAATCTTACTTTGTTTCAAGTTGAATGTAAGATAGAAGATATTCGGGTTGAGCTACATCATAGGGATCAAAGATAAGCAGATATATACAGAGTTTCCATCAATATCTGCAATGAAAGAAATATAACTAGGTAAAAATCGTAAACTCATGATTATTACCGGATCGAAAAATGCGTCAGAAATTTATACTGTACAACATTTTAGTTAAGACAGAATTTGATGGTATTTCATTATTTAGTGTCAGATAAGTGGGTATTTAATTCTCAAAAGTGTTAAGGCAATGCATATTTCAGTAATGTTAAGGAAATGCAATTTTTGGTAAAATAAAAATTTCAGCAGGTTTATTATTTCAAATCATATAGTTTCAGATTGTGCATTTACTTTCCTAATTCCTGCAATATTTTTGGCTAAATGTGCAAAATTAAAGGGTGTTTCCTCTTTAAATGCCTATAATGTCATTTTTAAAAGAATTGCGATTTCTGTAATTGCTATTTTGAAATTGGCGGATTTCTGAGGTATGGAGAGTTGACTGCTCTGAAAAACAGTTGAAGGATATCGCCAGTGAATGAGGGACGGTACAAATTGATTATATTGCTTGTTTTTCGTTATGTTTAGTGTGATTTATTTACACAAGTTGAACTATTATAAAATGTAATTAACGATGTGATAAGGTATTATTATATAGTTTATTAATTTAAAAGCGCGTGTAAATAGGTTATAAATAGTGATAAATTTGACCATTAAAAAAAACGTAAGCACATTTACAATGCTTTTGGTACAGTGTAAATAATTAAACATGTAAAAATAATGATCATCGTCCCGAAAGAAAGAGATCCAGCAAATGTGTAAATAAAATTAAAAATGCATTATAAACAGATAGCTGCAATCTTGTACTGCTGAGAAAGAAGTTTCTCAAACTGCTGACCGTGGTAATGGTAATTACTTATTGGTTCATAGTTAATGTAGAAATAAAAATTCAAAATATGTGGAGATGATATTTTTCAGTACCATATTATCACCATGAATACAGAAGTTATGAAAAAGTATACCAGAGACTTGAATGTAATGAACGGATGAAGCCTACACTATAGACAAGAGCTTATGACAAAGGCTAGGAACTATATAAATAAAGAATTTATATAGTTAAAGGGCAATTGCTACATAACAAATAAACCAAAGTACCCCCCACTACCCAAAACTAAATAAATGCATGCATTCTCGCTATCAGAACACACTTGAAGTTGGCTGGTTAATTGCAATTTAATTTTTATTTTAAGCGCGCTATTATGAAACCTTGTCCTGTGGAATATTCGAATTCCTCACAAAAATATTTTAGAATCGTTGGCCTTGGAGCTATGCTCGTTGCTGCTAGTAGTGTCACGAATTCGAATTACATTTAGGACATGGATGTATTGCTGACCGCATTGCCTTGGAGTCCTGCAATTGTACTCATGTCTAACAATCATTAAATTCCCACAGAGCTATTTGCCCTTAACTCCTCATTCGAATTATGACTAATTGATTACTTATTTTAGATGTTGAAACGGGGAAAAAAAACATTTAATTTGTTCAACAATGTTGTCAATAATGTTTTATTCTCATTGTTTATTAAAGAGCTTAATTGTTTGCCTTAATAATTACCCCACTAGCTCAGATTATCATAATGACCATGCTATTTGTTAAAAAATTCTATCAGGAAAATATAATTTGAACATTTATTTTTTCAGGTTATATATTGAAAAAGTATTTAGAATTGTGAACTGCAAACAGAACGGCGATTTGAGTTTCACTTAGGTTGTTGTTCTTGATTAAATTAATTATAGTTTAAACCCATAGCCAGTAGTATCGATGGAATTTAATGTGTTTAGGCGGTTTTATAGGTCATGCAAACAAGAAACAGCTGCTGTGTACAGAGTGAGCCACAATTCCCATACCAAGCTGAATTTATTATAAGACACAAACATGACTATTAAAGAGCCAAGACTGCCGAGCCGATTGCCACCACAAATGGTTAGTACGAGACGCTAGTTTAGTTTAATTTAGTTCCTGGAGCTTTGGGTGAATTCACGAGGCAGTCACAGAGACCTACGAACATAGAACGTGTTATTTACAATTACCATAGTAGCATACAATCTTTATTTACAATAAATATCATGTATATTGCATAAATAGTTACAATAAAAATGAAACAGCAACACCTAGAACAACTCAACCAAGTCAACAACAAACTAGAAGCAGAAACTGCCAAATCACTCACACAAATTTTACTGTATACATGTTTACATATACATTGATATATAAGTATAATGTATTTTAACTCAGTATAATATATTGTCACTTATATATTCTTTTACGGAGCAATGGCCTTTTTACATAGGTATTTTCTAAGAGCAGATTTAAAGGATTTATCATTGTTCATAAGGCTTTTAAGCTAGAAGGAAGAGCATTTTGTACTAAAATGCATTCATAATAAACTCCTTTTTATTGACAGGATAGTGTGGAAGCCAGTCTATGTAGATTTTAATTTTGTCTGCTATTGTTGTTACGTGTATTTTTATTTTGAACAAAATTTTCTTTATTTCTTATATAAAAGTTCGTCAGTGATAATATATACTCACACGCTATACGCGTTGTTACAGACAATATAATATTCACTTTTCAGATCAAACTCGCCAATTTTCGGATTAAGGAATTTTTCAATTGTGCTTATGAGTTTGAATGAACGTCGTTATAGACTCACTCTTTCGGAAATTTTCTCAGCAATTCTAAATCAGGTATCTGGGACCTTCGATTCAGCAGGAAGACGTGCCGATCTCTAGAAAAAGCAAGATATACGTTGAGGTTATTTGCGTTTCGATCCGATGAGCTTACTGTGGAAGTGCAGCAGCAGCAATCGAAAAAAGGAGATAGGATCACCGAGCTTAAAATTAGTATTTTTATTCTAGTATTTATATCTTTGTTAAAAGTATAAAAGAATATAGTATTTAAAACTGACAATAATAAGAAGCTCTAACCTGTGTTATAAGAGATGTTCAAAATGATGCTCCTCAGCGGCAATAGATTGCCCTCATCTGCAGAGGAAATTCTGGTATTTCATCTAAATTTTCTTCTGTAAGATTCCTGCGGTTGGAAGCACGTTTCTTGTTATTGAGAGATCCTGTTTCTCATTAAGTTTTCAATAAGCCGGCGAACAATTTCTCTACCCGGAATGCGATTACCAGAATATTTTCTTGCGAATCGCTATATGATTTCTCTGCAAGTATCGTTTTCGTACATAAAATCCTTTCTTCAAGGCTTAATTTATTTAGCGGCATAATTAACTAAGTACACGTTTACACAATGAAAACACCGAGTAAAATATGAACACATAACCCTTGCTGACAAAGCCTCCCTCAAACTAACTACAACCGCTGCTTCTCGTATCAGCAATATACGGACGGCCTTGACAACTGCCTTCTCGCAGTACGCAGTCATACTCCACCGACCCTTAATTTATATAGGCTCGGTGCACACATTGAAAAGCACTATCGTTTATCTATCTAGAAAAGTTGCTTTTGCAAAATAAGTTTCGAAAGTAGGAATCCAGTTTCCAGGTGAAATGTCTGTGAAGTGCTTTTGCCGAAAATGGGAAAGTACGTCGGCAGATTTTGTTTTGAAATTGTTTGCTAAAGATACAAGTGCTATTATTCTTCATGAAGTCACGTAATATATTGGAAGATCTTCAATAAATGTTTCATCGTACTTTTGGCGGCATAAAAAATCTCTTATAGACTACTAAATGTGAAATAAAAATTTCATTTGAATTTAACTGCCTAGATCTAAAGAGGGTACACTCAGTGATGTCGCTTGTTTTTTTTGTTGGATGACCATAATCTTGAAGTAACCACAAGAACTTGTTACTACTGAGGCACCACAGGCGGTGGACACTGATGGTACATGAAATGAAATGATAAATTGGGAAAGGATATTTTTTTTTAAGGAAGGAAGCGTTCCAGGCCTACGTTTAGGGTACCTCCTCGGCATTTGCCAACTATGAGGAGGAAAACATGGGAAAAAAACTCAGTCAGGGAGGACGGTCCTGGGGGGGGGGATTCGAACCCCAGACCTCCCACTGACGAGTCCGCGCCTTAACGACCTCGGTCACCCGTGACGGTACGGTCGAGGTGAGTTAATTTTAAAGGTATAATCAATGAAACCTGATTACCTTAGGATACTTTATATAAATACTTCCTGTAGTATTTAGAACATTATCTGTGCAAGAGGCCAACTCGTTAAATATTCTGCACAAAGAAAGATTGCACCGATCTTGAAAAAAAGTACTGTCCAATAGAGAAAAGGAGTGAAAAATTTATTAAGGCAAAAGACAGAAGAGACGATGAGTGCATAATGGAGATTTTCAGTGCTGTATATGCATTTGGATTTTAACAAATCAGCAGATAAAAATGTGGTACGTCAGAAAATGTTAACTTCAACTCAGAATAGTAAAATAAGCTTATATGTCAGTGCATCGCCTCAGAGATCTATGCACTCGGAGTGAAATGAAATTGTTATGTAGCAAACGCGCAACTTCAGATACTCTCCTCGGAATGCTTTTTAAATGCATGTTCTGCGACTTTTATAAAAATTCTCTTTTCATTCTGCAACATTTTTGTTTGTTCTTGCACTTTTAGGCCTGTGATATGCACAGTCAACGAATGAATGTAAGTACTGCAAAATTGCTGGCCAGTATTGTCAACCTATCCATTTTCCTACTTAATACAAAATAAAATCTCAGTTGAAATTCTCTTGTGTTTTTGACCTCTTAATTTTTGTAAAATAATCTTTTAAAATGAAATAATTTTTGTCAAAATACATTGTAGTCATAAACATTTCAGTAAACAGAAATATGTGTTCAACCAATCCCAAAGTTGTCACGGCAGGACAATATCATTAGCGGCAAAGTACAGTGAGTGAAGATTGCGTCAATTATGTCATCAGAAAACAGCTTTTTTATTAGTGTTTAACGCCCGTTTTTACTACTGAGGCATCACAAGCGGTAGACACTGATGATACATGAGATGAAATGATAAATTTGGAAAGGATTTTTTTTTTTTAAGGAAGGAAACGTTCCAGGCCGAAGTTTAGGGTACTTCCCCGGCATTTGCCATTTATGAGGACTGAGGAAAACCTGGAAAAACATCAGTCAGGGAGGATGGTCGAAATCGAACTCCATACCTCCCGCTTACGAGTCCGCGCCTTAACGACCTCGGCCACCCGTGGCGGTAGAAAACAGTATTAAAGAGGGCAAAGTTGCACTATTACCTAATCGGAGTGGTATTTGCCGTGTTTGTGCCAAGAAGGAATCGTCAGGGAATACAACATCAATACAGGAGGCTCCTAAATTTGATCGCAGTGAAAATGTGGCATGCCGAGTACGTGGGATGTCCTATCAAGAAATGATGTTCGTGTTACGAAACGAATATGTGGTGGATGGGTCTGGAAAACACTAGGCGTGAAGAATACCAACGGTCCAGTCAAACTACGGAACTAAAATATTTGGCGTATTACGGATCGCACAAAATGTTGCAGTACTAATAGCAGCCGTATGTGACAAAGCATTTCTCTATGTATAGCAATAATACAAATGTACGAAGGCAATTAGGAAAGTAAGTTCGGTCTCGTCTCGTCAGAGGCGGTAGCAGCGCTATTCTTGATTCACTGTGTAGTTTGGTTCAGTACGCTCCTTACAGTGTCGGTGTGAAGTTGCTTTCGCCTGTTTCTTTCACCAATACAGGCTTTGTGCAGCAATAAAAGCTCCCGCCAAGTAGTCAGTGATACGGTTTCTGTAGGCAAAGAAACAAACGGCAATCGCAATTCACCGTGAGATTACTGCAGTGTACAGGAACAATATGAATGATTTGTTCTACGTTTTGTGTCGTCAATTCCAAGACGGACGCACTAACATCGATGATGATTCAACCAAGAAGCTCATGGCAACAGTTTATAAAGAGCAAGCAAAGCTGCATGGGGGGTGGAGTTCATGAAACGAGTGACAACAATAAACAAAGTTCTACGCACAGGGAATTTCAAAGTTTGTGAAGCGGTACGACAATTGCCTGAACATAAATGTAAATTATGTTGTCTTCTTAAATGTCATTAAATTGTATTCCAAGAATGATTATTGATAAAGTTTCCAGTTATAGTGCAAAAAAATGAGCGCAAAGGTTGTAACATTGGAACATTTTCATAGCACCATGATAAAACAACTTTCACTTTTTTCAGATAATTTTTGAAAAAATATAAAAAATAACAACTTAAATAATAAGTGATAAAAATTTCGGTAGTGCATAACTCACAAAAAGCACAAATAGAGCAACTCCTTTATCAGTGACTTCTGTAATTAAACACTCTTATCAGTATCAACAGTAACACTGAAAATTGTGGTTTTGTTATATTTCCACGTCTTTCAGTCAAGTTCTCATTGGAGGTACAAGAGCTGGAAGGAAGTACCCCATAAATTTGTCAAGGGCGACTAATGATATTTCAGGGATATAATCTAACACTTTAAGCGAACATTTTGAAAATAAAAACTTACAGTTTTATGCATTATATTGACATTGTCTAAACCCATTTAAATTTACAGTGAACTTAGAACCGAAATGTTCATTGTTTGCAGTGAGCATTTGTTTACCAATATTTATCCGCTGAATTGCCACCTATCCATTTCTATTGGATGTCTTTATAAATATTCTGTACCACACTCTCTTGCTGATGCCTGAGCAATGGTTAACACAGAAAGTGTGCTAGGGAGAAAACCCCCAGGATATGGAAGGGGAAAGGTAACTTTCAAATACGGGAAAAGAATTTTAATAAATTATAATCCTTTACTCCACAGTGAACAAAAGTTAATTAACGTGCAAATAACTGAAATTTAGCTCGTTCACAATCATGCACCCACCAAAAGTAACTTTTAAAATTTACCTCAGTTCCACATGTTAAAATGAGTTTTAAAAATTTAAAACAGCAGTTAATTATCTGTTCATAACATGACAAAACTTCATTAAAATATTTTAAAAATAAAATTAGTATTGGCCTATTTTGAGAAAATGTTGAAAATTATTTATCTACACACAAGTCCGAATTATATAAAAGCAACCAATAATTTAAAATAACATTAAAATGTTACAGTACCACAAAAATGCATACAAACCTCCATATTACTGAGATCATTGGGTGGAGGTAACAGAGAGAGATGCGAATCTGCATATTTAGAATAAAGACCAAAATGTATCTAACGAATGCAGACCCTCTTTATCAGCAGAGAACAGCGCCAGAAAGGCCAACGCTAGAAACATTGCCTTCATTTAGTCTTGGGAGGAACTTATCTGTCTCAACCATTAGGAATGCGAAACAATCAACAAAGACTTCCAGCGTGGACACGAGCATTCGGAAGGGAGGGGAATCCAGTTTCCAGGTGAAATGTCTGTGAAGTGCTTTTGCCGAAAATGAAAAAATAGACAAGAGTCACAAGAGCGGCACAAAACTAAATAAAATGATCCCGTTGATAAATTCTTTAAGAAAATGAACTGTCTAATTTTAAGAGCTATATCATATACGAAAATAATTGAATAATATTTCAATTTTAAATTAAAAATATAATTTCATTAAAAAAAAAACGAAGTTTGCGTCACTAAGTACAGCGAATACAACTTTTGGTGCCCACGAACGGCTATAGTCACTACTGAAAGTCACAGTCTGTTCACCATCGATCAAAAAGTTTGTCCTAACCCTCATTATATATATATATATATATATATATATATATATCTTAATTTGTATGAAAATATGTTGAAAATACTATACTGCACGAATAAGCCTTATCTCTAAAAAGCAATCCCATTGAATTGATCGAGAAGGTAAATTTTTAGAGTGTACCTAACACTCCAAGTTGAAACGCATTACTTCTTACAGATGGAGGGTTTGGACACCTTCAAATACTAATGTGCAATTCTGCGTTGAACTTCTGACGTTACTAAAAGTACGTTCAAGCCCCCCATTCTACGGTTAGTCGTCCGGAAGAGTTGGACTCGTTAGAACTTTGTGTTTCCACACACGGACCATTGAGTATGCTACGGGGGGTGATGAGCTATCTGAAACGTTTAGATTACTCCTGCAGAGCTTGGAAAGCTGATACTAGATTAGACCGCCCAGCCAGTGGTACAGGTAGCTATCTGGAGTGAGTAATGAAGGGATCTGGTTTAGGTATCAAGTCGCAGGCCTACCGGAAAAAAATCTATCTCACTAGACATGGAAGAGATTCCCCAACAAAAAACACATTACCTAAAATATAATTGCTGCCTTTTATGTGTGAATCGTGAAAAAATCCTAATTCTTAAGACTTTTAAAAATGATAGATAATGATTTACAGTATGAATATATGATCAGTGATTCTTTTTGCATTTTCAATCATGTAACGCAGTTTTATGAATATTATGATGCATTTTTGAAAGCGAATAGAGCAGTTTTGTGACACTACATTTCCGCTGAGCAATGGTGAAGCTGAATAGATAATTCTGGGAAGACTGAAATTAATTATGATTGCATTAATACTTCTGGTTTCATGCTTTTTAATGAAGGCAATCTTGTTGATTTTAGTACCTATTTATATAATATATATTTTTTCTTCAAAATTGCCAAAATGTAGTGAGTATATAGATTAATATCTTTATGAACCAAAGTAGAAAAAGGAATTGAACTTTATAGATTATCTGAGGTAGAGTGCAAATACAATTGATTGTTTATACCTACCCAAAAACATCTTTAGTGTCCTTTTAATAGAAAGATAATTAGTTGCCGTTTTTCTTTTAAAAATTGTTGAATTTTTGGGACTATTAAAAGACTATAATCTGCTAACTTTTCTGAGGGAGAGAAGGTAGGATCAATGTCTAATTAAAAGAAAAGGGACCACCTAATTGAATGTAATTTTCGCATTATGATCAGTCAAAGAATCGAGCAACCATGTTTGTTACTGTAGTATATTGGTAGTCTCATTTAAGTTTCGTGAACTCACATTGTTCAGACAAAATATACTAATGTTAAGCAATCGTCCTGCTCTGGAAGAGAAACTCGATAAATGTAAAATTCGGGGTTTGAAGTCGGTTAATCTTCCAAATACCTTACTCCGTGCTATGTCATCAGATTCAGCTTTGCGAAATTTCCTCTTCGTAGTGATATATTGAGATCCCCTAGCAACCAAAAGCTCATTTAAGCTTTTATTCCCATTGGGAATTGGTAATCAGCACCATCCCCTTTCTCTGCATGGTCTGGGTCAAAGTCTCTGCACCGTGTTCCACAAATCATAAGAAGGGTGTAATTTCTACCAAAGAAAAGTTATATATTCGGAATTAGGAGCAAGGTCACTAATTGTACGAGTAATATGCTTGTTACCATAGTCATTTCTAAACTACTCATAGCCAAGTTAGCGTATTTATTATTCCATGCAAAACTGCCTTCTTTTCAATTACAATGTAAAAATAGTTCACAAATTTAATTTCGTTTCGCAATTTTATTTCTGATTCAAATAACATTTTCCTTTTTCCTAATAGGTCTATGAGGAGCGAGGTATGAATGTGAATCTCCTACCTTGGCACTTTAGCTGAAAAAATATAAAATATTCTTTACTTTATGATCTAAGGCTATTCTGGAGGCAGTAAGGCTGTGATAACATACAGGAGATGCCTTACTGTGAGTCCTCACTCCTTCTATAGAATCATTTAAAGAAATTCTCTGAAATGTTAAAATAACAATTTAGAACTTTCTGACACATTCAAACAAAAATAAAATACAATATCAATGATGCCACAAAATAACAAACTGCGCAAGACAGTCTTAATTCTTTCTTGCAAAATATTACATGAGTGAGAACTGTTCGATTTTATCTCTAAATATGCTAAGTTAATCTTCGTCAATTTTGGAATGTTAAAAAAAAAAAAAAAAAAAAAAAAAACTTGTTGCATAATTATTCGTTAAGTTAATATTGTAAGGAATTTTATAATATGGTGTAACACTTTTCTTTGAATTTGTAAAGGAACATTACAGCGGGCTATAACAAATATTATTACTATCGAGTCATCCAATTATCTGATAACCGATCGGCGGCGGAGACCTGCATTGGCCGATAAGACATCGCTCAAGTCTAGCAGTGCTACACTAACTAGAGGCGGAGCAGAGTTACACAAGAGCCCGTGGTAGAAACGCAAGAGTGACAGTCCAGTCCTTTCTGATGTACTTTTCAATGTCATACAAGGAGATGCTAGTACTGCATGGCTTCATTTTCCACACACATCTGGCATCTGAGTATGAAAATACCCACCTGCTTCTTAATTCTCTTTAAGAATAAAAGATATTAAGTCGGTTATGAAACGTATTACAATTTGAAACTCATTTCGTCTTCAAAAAAGATCGCGACGGCAGGAACAGACTCGATAAGGACATATGAATCATAAGTAAATACTCTTTGTGGAATTGAACTAGGCCTAGAATGTGCCATTTAGTATTCTTAGCAGACTATATTCGTGTATTGATACATGTTCTTTCTTTACTGCTCAAACGACACTGACGGGGTGTATGAGACTCAAGGCTACCTAGGTAGCAGTTCGATATCCCCTCCGCCCATCCCGATGCGTGTAGCGTAGTTAACCTTATAATTGGATGGCCATACTTCTTCGATGTCAGCTTTGCCACGGGTCTGACTGTTTATCTGGTGAACCCAAATTTGAACCGCCACTTCCAGGGACTTTTTCAAGAAATACCTCAGAAACTGAGTGCACTAAATCTCGTAAGAACCACTGTGGAAGTATTTGGTATGAGAAATAGAACAATGTACTCCATAGCCTAGATTCTGGTTAGAGGTGGCACATAACCCCTAAATAATAGGAGTGTGTTTCATTTAATTTTGTGAGATGGCCATTAGTAACCAATTTGTGTGATATATCGTGTTGTTTAATAGGACAGAAACGTGTAAATGCGTTTTCAGATAGAAATGCACAAGAGGGAAGGCTTTTGAAAGAATCTGATTAACGCGGACTTGAAACATTTGACTATCACTGTAGGCAGGGCACGCCTTATTCAGATGCTTTTTTTCTCCGGGGAAAATAGCCAATGAACCCCAGTGCAAGGGAGGAGAGGGAAAGAAAGAAAAAGCGGTTTCTAAAATGTATTGGGTCATAATTCATTCTTTCACTTCTGTTCTCTAGCTCTTAGAAGCCGCCGTATTTTCAAAGAGATGCTTGTTAAATTTTATCAGTCAGCGCCATCCATTGTCCGGACAAGCTAACCGAAAGAATCTCCGGAATTCCTTGTGGGTCGATGTTGCACATTGCAACTTTACTTTTACTTTAGGCCCTTGGGTGGTTTGCTGCGGTACTGATGCTCTGGAAGACTGACCTTAAGCTTTAACGACAAAAATCTCTTTACATAAGGAATAAAAATAAAAGTTACTCATAGAATACAAAATACGACTTTTAAATTGTGACATTCTGCCATGTGAGATCTGTTTATTGTGACGATCATCAAATGTTTTAAGTAACAATTACGTTTTAAAATGCTATGGCCGCTCAGTAGCGCCCCCAAACCATATGGTCACTTGTACTCTTCGGTTCGGGAGTTTATTTCCTTCAGTGGCTGTCATACGGGCATGTGATATTGAACACCAAAGCCTTGCAAAGTTTACTTGAAAAAATATATAAAGAGATACCTACTCGTATAATTATGTGAAGGGCCTTTTTCGTAGTCATTAGTTTTCTTGTTTTAATGTGATAAATCAATCTAATTTTGAAAATAAAACTTTTCGAAAGGCTAATACTAAATCTTAAAAATAATGTTATATTTTAGTTGAAGCACCGATTCTAAAAATGTGAATATATTATATTTAATATACAATTTTATCAGAAGCATAACTTAATAATTCATAGTTAACATACTCATGAAAAACAAAAATATCTACTAATGATCTCTCTCTCTCTCTCTCTCTCTCTCTCTCTCTCTCACACACACACACACACACACACACACACAAACAATGCGTGTATATTATTTTGTATTATTTTGATGTTCTATCAGAAAGAACTCTATAAACATAATTTCGTTAAATTATGCTTGGAATACGGGGGTTCTACTACACCCTGTCTACCAAGAGCTAATATGCATTATCAACAAACATTATACTCTTCCATGCGAGAGGAAGAGAAAAGACATTATGACTGAACATGGATGGAGATGGAGAAAGTAAGACAGGTACATTGAAGCAAGCACCTTTTTATTAGTTCAGCAACGGTCACAGTTTATTATCATCAATATATGTAGTAGTTTCATACATAAAATTATTATTATTGCTTGACAATCCTCTTAGAGCCATTTATTAATAAGTTTATTCATTAATAACCAAAATAAAGGCTACACTGAGCGAATATTTTGTGAAATCCTTACAATGAAGGAGAAATGCATTAATTATGCTGTGGTAAACAATAATGTGCATTTGTTGACATCACAACTCAACTTTCATTAGGTAGAGAATAGTATTGAACGTGTGTGGTTGTGTGGTACCGAGCGAGAAATCAACTGTGCTACTTTGACCTGAGAGTGGTCACTGTGTGATAATTCTATCGGCCTGAAAAAACAGTATTATTAAGGACTCCACCTTTAGTCATGAACTTTTTTTTCTATATTCATTTTAATACAACACAAATTTGAAAAACCATTTTTATCCTAATAAATTGCAAATTTGTCGATTTTTAAATTTTTTACTTGTTTTTGTTAGAAAATGTTTCAATATTTAAAAACACATTTTCTTCTGAACTTGTAAATTAATGATTATGTTTTACAAATACTATGTTTAGTAAGATATGAACATAATGAGATTTGTTCAGATTTTTGTTTTAACAAATTCCGAGAGAGGTGTCTGTATAAAAAATGCAATTTTAATAAATTACGGTAACTTTATGAATCTTTGCACGAAACTGTTAGACTTAGGAATGTCATAGTTAACAAAAACATTCGTTTGTATGTTGTAGTAACAATACCGGTTAGATATCTTAGGCCTCATTAGAATCTACTAACTTAATGATATATGAGGGCGGAGCATGCTACAGCCTGCATCTGATCTTGTACAATCTCCGCCCCGCTGTGTTATACGTATGGTACATTTTTCTAACTGTAAAAATTGAGAGGGTAGTATTTCTAGATTAATCTTGGAAAAATATTTAAAATGCAATTTCTGGAATATTAAGAGCCCAACTTTCCAAACATGTCTGATTTGTATGTTGTTTAGTTAGTGAAGTATCCTTTGTTGATTCACACTGTATTCTCGCAGTAAACTAAAACAAGTAAGTAAAGAGAGTAATGTAATGCACTTTCAAGATATGTAAGCAAAAACAGTCCTGAGGTCATACATAACGATAGAATTTAGATAAGCGTGTGTTAGTGTGTATCTGTGTTTGCTTGTACTTAAACTATCACAGAAACTAGTTCAAGTAGTTTTTATTTACATAAACGTGAAGTAAGTTAGGAGCATTTTTCTTAAATTTTCTTGTCCCGGATATACAGCAAGTGTCGATTTCTCACAAATTCAAGTATTCCGGCTTGCTCTGATGTCTAAAGTCCTCATCCGCACACACCCACTTGGTTTGGCAACGCTGCTAAGCTCAAGAATGGGCTGACTTTCATATACTATTAACTTATGCACTTAGTATAGACATACAGACTTCATCTGAACTTCGGACAGATTCACCTTTTTCTATAACATAAGAAACTTTCTTAGCCATTCCTAACATTTTACATGAAGGCCTCTTTAGAAATCTGCCCTAGCACAGATTTCTAAATAGAGAATAACGTTAGATAAAATGTATTTAAAAAGTCGTATGAAGGGTCTATTAATAAGGAGGATCAAAATTTGGCCAAAACTCCATACTTGGAAAACAGCGAGCACAAAAAGAACCCCCAACCTTAGAAGGACAACAATCGTAAGCTTACTGGAAATAAAATATAACATAAAATCTTGTCCAGAATTTATTCAGAAGTATTTGACTGAAGATTAGATTAACAAACTCAACATGACAAATGTGTGCAAACGGAAGCGTAATCGGTGCATGCACCCTCAACAACCTATCAAATGGTGTAAATTTCATTTCTCAAAAACACAAAATAAAAATTGGCAAAAAAAAAAAAGTTCCTCCACACCTAAACTTTAATTATAGAAAAAACTATTACGACATACTAAAATTTGAACTCGAAAGGGGTAACCAACACAAAGAAGTCTAATTTGAAATACTGCAACTTATGGGTTACCGACTCCTCTCTGTGTAGTGGCTTCATCACTTTGAGAAAGACTGCCCCACTTCATGAACAGTTAAAATTATAGACGCGAGCAGGAGATATAAACAAAGTCAGAGCAAACGAGAGTACCTGCAAAATTTACAAAAATATTCCATAAATTAAACAATAGTATTCTTATTTTAATTCCACGTTATTAAATGATAATATGATACTTTTCCTGTAAGAATATAGATAATGACACAGAACAATTATTTCAGTTGTCACATTCAACGAATTTCAGTACAATATGCGACACTTACTAAGTATCTTAAACCATAAAATAAGTAGAAAAACTGTGCTATAGTTTTACGAAGTATGACAGTGCTTGGACGTGAACTTCATTGAGGAACTCTTTTTATTTGTTTGATTTTATTACGGACGCTCATTAACATCAGCGTTCCATTCAATTCAGGACATGAAACGGCTAATGAATCTTTTTCAGAGACCACTTATTTCAAGCTACAGGTTCTTTAACGTCTTGAAAATGTACGACAAGGCACCTACTGTTTAAATTTCTTTCCACAGGAAGCC
This sequence comes from Metallyticus violacea, assembly GCA_030762175.1. Classification (NCBI taxonomy): domain Eukaryota; kingdom Metazoa; phylum Arthropoda; class Insecta; order Mantodea; family Metallyticidae; genus Metallyticus; species Metallyticus violacea. Next base: position 105,781,375 of record CM060833.1, read on the forward strand.
ATACTTAGGATTATTAGGCCAAGAAAAAAAAAAAAAAAAAAAGCAATCGATTCTGGCCGGGATTGATCCCCCAAACTTGGGTCTACGAGGTACATATGGTTATCACCAGACCACCAGGACCGAGCGACGGAAGAGGAAGGCCTGAAAATTCCAGCTATTGAGATGAACTTTCCAACATTCCTATCTTAATTGATTTACTTGTTGCTATGGTTATTTATCTACTCTTAACTCTTGGTGTATTTTGGGATACTATTAATTCTCATTTGATTTATTTAATTTCTTTTAGCTGTTTAAACACTCAAAAAATTGAGTATTAGCATTCATTTTAGTGCAATATGTTAACTATCCTTTTGTCTTCCTAATATGGAATGTGTTCTTGCGTGTTAACGGGCATTCCTGCAGAAAGCTAATTGCATCTGTAGGTTACCGTTAGAGAACAAAGCTCTACTCTTCATGAACACGACGTCATTCATTGTTGTTCCTTAAACAAAGAAACGATTGAATTAGGAAATATGTTGAATCATAGGCAAATAAAGATTGTAGAACATATTAAAATAATATAAACTTAACATTAATTTACTTATTTGCTTCCCATTATAAGAGTGCCATCCCTTCATTTTCAGCCCTACTTTGAGTTCATCACGTCACTGTCACGATTAACAGACAGGTGTAAGTTTTCAGCCGTGACGCCTTGATCACGTGATATTAGCGCAGAGGCCGGCACTCTGAACTAGCTGCAAACAGAGGAAAGTATTTGGGAAGCGTTATGTTCATCTGAAATCGGTTTAAGTCCATGGTTCTTGCACAGACGTAAGTTAACCTTTAGGCTTCTAAATTCCTTATTTCATTTTGGCATCAAAATTCTACTCATCTCCGGTTAATTATCCGTAAATAACTTATTTTAAAGGAACCTGTTTTTATTGTTTACCTTATGATGTATAAGTTGTTTGTTTAATGGTGATACATATAAACACGTCATTTGTTTTTATTTTGTTGTTTATGAGGTGGGGTTTTTTAGTGACATTACTTTGGGTAGGTAAATGTATCTCATTGTACTATATGATCATTTGTTAACGGCCGCCCATTATTATTATTATTTAATAATCCTCTAGTGTTTAATGGTATATTTTTATCTTGTATTCAAAGATACGTATCTAAGTTGCTTATTTGCACCTGATACCAGTGTGTTTATTTCTGAGAAATCACATGCTCAATTTTCAAATTAACCAAAATATATTTGAAGAGCTAAATGTTTGTTTAAAGCTCATAAGCTTTCTTTAAACTTTGGTAGTTTTTTTTTTAAATTTAATACTAATTCTAAGCATGTTCCATTAATTATACCATAAGGAAAGTTCGCCATACCAAGTTCTTGGGGCTAGGAATCGACGAGGAACTAAATTGGGGATGGAAAAAAAAACATATTTGGAGGTCACAGTTTATAAGCCCTGCTTTGCTTTTAGAAGCTTATATCATCTTGTTAACTGAAGTGCACTAAGATTAGCATACTATAAATATATTTCTTTCCATGTTGAAATATGGGATACTTTTTGTAGCAATTCTGTTCATAGAAAGAAAGTGTCATCTTCCAAAAAAAGAGTTTAAGGCATTCCTCTGTGAAGTTGGTTCATGACAGTCAAGTAGGCTTTTGTTTAAAACGCTCAAATTCCTATTCTTACTGAAGAGTGCATTTTATTCTCTCATGAGATTTGTTGCTGGCACCTTTGATACTTTTAAAATTAATCTCTCTGTACATATGCTATGCATGCTACTTACTTAAGCAGAACATTAAGTTCCCTAAATATTTTCAAGAAAGGCAATTATTACTCTTCATATAAGTATAAAGCAGCCTTCTAGCCTGAAATTCTTATGTAATTCACAAAAATGGAAACTACTGAGGAAAAAAAAATAAATAAATAAAGATTTTTTAATAACTCGGGTCTTCTATAAAATGGATGAATATTTTAATTCTAGCACAGTTTAACTTGAATCTATCATAGACTATGTCAGTATTTCATGTATATGATTGAGGAACTTTTATTAAGTTATTTATAAGTGGTGACTATAAAGCTGCCTAACATAAATGCTGATGATTTATTGACTATCTCATGTGTTTGAATCTTTTATAAGTTGTGAGGCGTATTCAATATCCTTAAACTTTATTCACCGTAGTGTCTTAAGAACAAAAGGAGTTAATGGCCTGATTTCCTTACATGAAACAAAATATCTTATTTTATTTATTCGTATATACGGAATTGTGCAATTAATTAATGCCATTAGAGCGATTTTTATATTTTGAATTTCAGGTATACCCCCTGCTAATAATTCGATTTCACTGATTTTCAGAAACTATTTTTCTTATTTTTATTTCAATGGCATATAGCGAGTTCCCTTTAAAAATAAGTAAATAAAATTGTGGCCGCTAGAGCTAATTTTAAACTTCACTTTAACCCCCACTCGGTTTTCAGGCATACCTCCACTCCAAATGGCCCGATTGCCCTATTTTTGGAAAATATTTTTATCAATTTATTTTAAAGAAATATACTGAGTTTTTTCAGAAAAAAAACAATATTTTGTGGCTGCTAGAGCGATTTTCCAATTTTTTTAAAAAAGTTTCGCTTTAGGTTAACCCCCATCCCCTATAGTCCAATGTTGCTAGTTAACGAGCTCGACGAATCATTTGTTAATTGATGGCTATATGCCGAGTTCCGTTGAGGAAAAAAACAAACAAACAAAAACTGCGACTGCTAGAGCGTTTACGGACACACACACACACACATTTTTTTTTTTCTTTCATTGTAGGTAACTAGTCGGTTCGAACAGCTACAATGACTTCATTCCTTCTGAATTCGCTAATAAACGTTACCGCCAGTGCTACCAACATCACTATCTATTGTTCCTTTGTGTGAATTCTCATCGCCAGCCCTTCGATTTATGATAACTGTTTTTTCCTTGCACTATTGAAAAATTAATATATTTGGTCATATAGCATTTGAAGAATTCCTTGATGGCACTGTAACTGTATCACTATCCTTGCTTAACCTTCTGGGTTGTGGGACGCCTTCAAGTACTGCAGTCAACTATTGTTACATTCGACATCAATCATGGGGGCAGTAGACTTGAAGGTCGTGGCCATGTATCAACATACAGGAGCATATTTCTTATGCATATAACCAGCTCAAGAGTTAAGTAATTTTGTTCAAAACTGCTCTGAAATTATGATATCGCATGTTTTGTATGACTTGAATAAGTTTAAGAAGGGACTGAGTATGGTCTTTTTCAGTAACACTGCACTCGTTACGATTCAACATACACAGAGAAATGTCTCTTAAAGAATCTTCATATCTGATAAAAGTTTCAGTTTTTACAGTAGTTAAAACATTTTCAGAAAATAAATTCCTTTTTCCATCCACCTAACTTGATGCATTGACCCGGAAAGAGGACTTTTTAAGTTTATTTTCACTGTCCCCCTTTCAAAACATTATAGAGAGCTCTTGAGTGTATGGTGATCATTGAAAATTTGTTGGTTTTTTATTTCACTTTCATAATGAGTAGCTCATTAAAAAGCTCTCCCCATGTCTTATTTTACCACTTTGAATATTAGCACTGACAGCGTTCTCTCAATAAGC
>CM060833.1:105790000-106062500 GCA_030762175.1 Metallyticus violacea
ATGGGATCATTATTTTTTCTAGGTAGATATTTAAACCAGACCATGCCCTTATTTAATTTCTGCAGTTTAATTGAAAAGTTAAAAAACCTATACACTGTGTCAGATAGTGAGATAGTGGATTTTTTATGTGATGAAAATTATATTTCAAATAAGCAATTTTAATTGTCTTTTTCAGGCATCAGATTCTATTTTTACAGGTTTTATATTAGTTGTATTACCTTAAATAATTTATCTTTAAAATCTGCTAGAAGTATTTTGTTTGAATATAAAATTATGATTATATATGTGAAATTCCATAATTAAATGGTTGTGAAAGTGAAAGGAAAATGAATAGAATATATTTGTGATGCCTATTATCGGTTTATAGTGCATATTTCTTCCCTTTTGGGGTGTATTTTATCCGCCAAAACCATTGTGTTAGTGATTAAACGTCTGCTGTCTGGTGGCGATATTTGAGACTTATAAAGCACTTCTTTAAAAATATCCTTCCGCCGACTCTTGCATCGTGGTAACTTATCAAACATTGAACTTCCGTAATAGGAAGATTTAAATTTCCTTTCGTGAAAAAAATGCTTAGAACTTGGGCTATTACAATATTTCTAAAGTCTAACAAAACACTATAATACCCAGCCTAGTAAATTAAATGATACTGCAAAGCATCTGCATGTAGTATTTCCGCTACGTCTCCAGAATCCATAAATAGCAACAAAGTAATAAACACAGGTCTTAACGTACACGTTTTAGAGATTGAAGTTGAATTTTACCAGAGATTTGCATATTCTCTTATCAATTTTGCCTGGAGTTTAGGACAGTAGAATTTATAAATGAACAAATCTCTAGTGCTGTTTGGCAAACAAATGATATTCACTCAATCATTATGTAAACATTAACATGGATTATAAAATGCGTGGCATTACATTGTATATCCTTTTACAGTGTATGCGTCCATTTTCGGTAGCTCGAGCTAATTTCTCTTTTTCCAGAAATTTCGCTCACTAATATTATATCGGGAAACCTATGCTAAATCCTTTCGAAAAAGAGAAACTATTTCCTCTTCAACGTACAAAGATTCTTCTTCCCATTCACCGTGAAATTATAAATGTTTGGATGCATGCATTGAGTGCTAACCTCACAAAGTGGGGATTGTTTGTTGTGAAGTGCATTAACCATTCCCGCCCACAACTGTGCGCTGTTGGCCCCTTACTAGGTTGTGATGTTAACAGAAGCAAATGTAACATTAAATATGTTGGTTGAGACTTATAACTTCTGTACCTGAGGCGTAGATAAAAATGTAGTTCGTATTTTAATTCGTAAAAGCAAAGTGTAACTCAACTTACTATATAAGTTATTCATAAAACAACTCAAAACATCTTGGAATGTAAGTCATTACAGTAAAAATTTCATGTTCAACGTGCAATAAATAAAGTAAATTTCACATTGCAACTGCAACACGAAGCGCATGCGCAGGTTAAGATGTAGTTGACGAAAGAGAAAGAGATATTATCTTATCTAGTCCCGAAGTTTCTCACAGCAGTAAAGCAAACAAGTTCTCATATGTCAGTGGCATTTTCCTATTCTACCTCCTATGAGCCCTTCCACCAGAAATTCCCAAAAGACCCTGGTGCTTATACGCCCATACTTATTTCATCCAATTGTCGTATATTCATATGCTACCTATTAACACAATTAAAACAAAAAATGCAATGCTTATCACGCTAGTGAATAACGGCAAAACTATCCACTTATGAAATAAAGATCACCTTTGTTAAATTGAAATTATGGTCAGCTTGAAGGGGAGTATAATAATAATAATAATAATAATAATAATAATAATAATAATATTAATAATAATAATAAAGTTTGTTTAAGGACGCTCTTTAGCATCTCTGGTCATTGGCGTCCCATTCAAATCATAGCGAGAAACAGCCGATACATTTTCTTAGAGGCCTCTTCTTTCAGGCTTGAGTTTCCATAAATCTACGACTTTACCTTCCTTCCGAATGAACCATACTTAGCATTTTTACGCCCTAAAATTCATCGACTCTGGCCAGATTTGACGCCCCATGACTTTGGGTCTACAACACACAGGAAGGGAGTGAAAACGCAAGCTTTTCTGAAGGAGTCTTAGACAACAGACAGTAGTGGTCTGCAACATAGTTCCTGAATGGCATACCATTATAAAACGCGAAAAACAAATAGAATTGAATGTGTTCCTAAACTGTGTGAAAAGAATCCACAATAAACAATCAGGATATATTTTATTGAAGTTATGTATTTTGCAGTGACATTTCATAGAATGCACTATGTGGCGTGCAAACTAGTGCCGTAAATCGTCCAATCACAGTAGCAACACGCGGAGGAATACACCGTGGTTTGTTTACATCGCTACCTAAAAGGCGCGAACAGCGTATAGGTGTGGGAACCATGGCCACTCGACTGGACCAACTGGAAGAGGCCTTCACTACTCTCCACGCCACTACTACACAGACACTTGATAACATCCAGATACGCATCCATGAAAGCAGAGCAGCCGCCTTAACCGGAACAAGAAGCATACAAGACTCCCAGTATTCGCACTTTACGGTCATCAAATCACTTTTGACCTCCATACGCGATGACATTCCATCAAACGGAGAGATAACCATGCATGGAGACTCACATTATACGGCACCACCTCAACGCCGCTCATACCACCATCCACAAGGGACTAACCCTCATCGGCGGGCGCAGGATCACCTAGCCTGGCCTCGCCCGGATTAAAAAATTAAATAAAATGATGTTACCCACAATTCCGGCAGGTTGACGCCAGGGCTGTCAAGCCATGGCGTTATTTCCTGCCCCACCCAAAAATCCTATATAGGCATTGAGCCTGTTTAGGTATATTTATCACCCCTAATTCCTGGGTGCTACGGCGGAACCAGGCATATTAACTCCATATACCCACTTAATGAATAAAAAGAATCACCACAGAATTACTTAGTATGTAGTATAATTTAAAAATTAAAAAAAAAAAAAAAAAAAAAAATAGGTGTGGGAAAGAGGCAATGTGACTTCATTGGCTCGCAAGGGAGGAGTTTGGGCCTCTGTTTTAAAAGCTTTTTTCAGAAGGTAAACTCTTTCTGCTTTCAGTTGAAATGTTTATTTCTGAGCGAGAATTCATTTCTTCACATTAATTGTCGCGAATATCCTATAATTATATAAAGGCTTATATTTATGTTTTTTAATTTGTTATGTTCTAAGAAGATTAATTCCTGTCATTTAAATGCATTAGGACTCACACTAAGCTAAGTGTATTAGCATTAAAAGTAGAATTTTAAAACATTCAATCGGAAAGTGTCTTTACTAATTTATTGAATTAGAAATTTTTATATATGAACTTTTGAAAATCTAATGCGTTGTTAATCAAGTGCCATAAGCAAAAATTATTTATTAGTCAAACGTGGATTTTTTTTAATGTGCACTTAGACAAATAAAAAGAAATTGAGCAATTACAACATGTAAGTCGCATCCAATGGAAAACATTCGTAGATCCGTGTGTTCTTATGGCCATGTGCACCGTTCTCGATCAACTGCTGATTGAGGGTCACTGAAACGTGATCAAATTTTAATCGCGGTGCATCATAATTAATTCTTGTTCAACGTACCGCTATTACCTGACCGGGCGCGAAGTTGCTGAACGACCACGATTCTACGATAATTACACAAAGAAAGCATCTAACTCTGTAGCCAAAGTAGTAGTGCAATTACATTCTCCTTGTCTGCTCCTTTGTTTTTATCCTGCGATTGATTACCATGTGTAGGTAAACGAAAATGGAAAACAAATAAAGGTCTCCAAATTTTTCTCAGCATCAGATAGACATTCTGTTGCAACCAGTTATCTCATATTCCAATAAACCGTAAAATAAAAAGACTGATCTGTGCTCTTTAAAGGAAAATAAGGCAGGCAGTGATTTAGCCATGCATTTCAACAGATACCGGGCCATCTTTACCAAATAAATAAATAATAAATAAATAAATCGCTATTCGTTAAAACAGCGTGAGCCGGAAGTGTAATCTTCTATCCATGGTTGAAACAGAATGAATGCGGTTAGTAGGAAACTCTAACCTCTCAGTCATTTCATTTACTAGCCCTACTCTGTATCCTTTGATAGCAGGAATGTTTCTTCAAATTTCGTGTCCCCATATTCTTGAAAAGGATCACCTCTTTCCACAGTGATGGTTTTGACGCTGGTTCCGATTTAAGCAATCCAGGTATATTATATCGCCCTCAATACCTTTATGAAAATCGAAACGGGCAGCCACTTTGTGTAACTTCACTACAATAAACGGAGTTGATGGGTCCAGCACCTGCGGTCAAAGTTGACTATAATCAACCACCTCGTTTAACTTTGATTATTGTTGATGCACCGAAAAATCGCATTGAACGGCCAAATGCCGGTCGTATAGCCGAGCGGTTTAAAGTACTGCATTACGATTGGCAACTTCATAGATAAACCAGACCTTGCTTCCGGTTTTTTTTTTTTTTTTTTTTATTATATAATTACCTGAACAAGTATGCCAGTTTCGTGTGACGTTAAACGTTCGAAAACAAACAAATAAACAAAAACGTGGTATTGTAGATCTCATCGTGAGATGTGTGTTAGAACTCAAAATCTACCTGATTTTTGCCTGTGCTATCTTATTGTTTTGTAAAATCCAGGAATCCTATTTCTAATTTGTTCTCTATGTAATTTTTCGCATGACATCTGAAACGTAAACGTTATTGCTGCCCTTAAATACATTATATAAGTATTAAGTCATTTGAAGTGGGTAGAATGTATAGGTAATATATTTCACATGATACCAAAATTGAGACAATTTAAAAGCTACTTGTGCAAGTCATTTGAAGTCGCATGCTCAAATGCCACAATCAATTTCCTCCATGAATGCGCCTCTGAAGTTTCTTGTTTTACCCAAAGGCTTTTCACCGCTTATTCCAAAGCTTGCTAAATAGGGAAATAGTTGGGAAAATTCTGTGCGCTATTTGCTAATTAGAAGTTTCTCTGCGTGACAGATGAGATTGCACTGCCGCAGATTTGTTGTAACAAGCTGTCATGCTCATTGGATTGCCAGTCATAGGGATTATCTAATTACTCACCGAAAATGTCTCGTGCAGATCGTTTACACTTTCAGCTGGATGAACGGTAAATAACAACAAATTTTTAGGTTTAAATGAGTTCGCTTCATTGAGAAGAAAAACCAGATGACCTTATCGAGTAAGGTTCGCATACGCCCCTCTGCATTTGCTGCTCAAGAAGTATTTACTTACCCTGGATAGCTGTACACGTAATCATGCTTGAAAGTGGACTTAACCAACCGTGTTAACGTTTACATTCTATGAAAAAACGCAGATTCAGAATAAAACATTGAAATGTTAAGAAAACAGTTTGATTTACTCAAATACATTAAGATAACACAAATAAAAATGATTCAGTCTTATTAAAGTTAGGTTACATAAAATAATGCCTGCAGTTCAAGAGACGTTTATTTTTCTGTTAACTCGGATGTTCAATCTTCCCTGCATAGAATGTAGTGATTAGTTTCTATAGGAAACAAGCCCGAACCTTTTAGAGTAAATATTTTCACGGTTGCTCCCTTCCAAAAGTTTCTTGGTTCCTATAGTACGTAGTACATTCAGCAGATCCCAAAGTCTTGTTTTATCTACCAAAGCACACGCTGTTTTACCCTTGACAATATTTAATAAAATTAAAATGCATTTCAAATGACAAAACTGTGAAGGCAAGAAAAAGAACTGGGCAATAAAAGCAGAAATGATGAAAAGTAAAAACTTTTTTTTTATTTGTTTTATTTACGGACGCTCTTTAACATCTCAGGTCAGCGTCCCATTCAAATCGGGGCGTGAAACGGCCGACAAATTTTGCTCAGAGGCCTCTTCTTTCAGGCTTGAGGTTCTTTATCGTAAATATACGACTCGGGACCCACTGCTTTACTTCCCTTTTGAAGGAAGCCATACTTAAAATTTTTACGCCCGAAAAAATCCATCGGTCCTGGCCGGGATCGAACCCGCGATCTTGGGTTTACAAGGCAAGTATGGTAACCACTACACCACTAGGACCGACATTTTGGAAAGAGAGCCTTTCGTACGACGTCTTTGAGGAGTAAGTAAGCCTTTGTTGATCAAAAGCATTTATCCTCTTTCTTGTCGCTGCTTCTACTGTCGGGTCATCGTTCGACCACCGCCACGGGTGGCCGTGGTCGTTAAGGCGCGGATTCGTGAGCGGGAGGTCTGGGGTTCGAATCCCGCCAGGACCATCCTCCTTGACTGAGGGGTTTTCCAGGTTTTCCTCAGTCCTCATAACTGGAAAATGCCGGAGAGGTACTCTAAACTTAGGCCTGGAACGTTTCCTTCCTTAAAAAAATCCTTTCCCAATTTAATTTATCATTTCATCCCATCTATCATCAGTGTCACCGCCTGTGGTGCCACAGTAGTAAAACCGGACATTAAACACCATTAAAAAAAAAAAAAAAAAAAAAAAAAACGTTCTACCGGGCGATTCTCTCACTAAAGGTCTAAACTATTGTATACAAAATGTTGCCATTTAGATAATGGTTTGTAAATTCATGTAAACAGTATGGAATTCCCACTATAATGAACTCATCTAATGATTTTTTTTTCTCCACGTCACTGATTCTGGGCAGAGTGACTCGATTGTCGCTTCATTAACAATGCACAATCGCAGAGCGTGTGTTCATCGTTCTTAAATACTGCCAAACAGGTTCATTTAAAACGTGCCAGATGTCATTTTGTTGTAAATTTAATGATAGACATGTACTATTCGTATTCAGTAATTCTTTAAAATGTTTGACACAACAGGAAACGTTACCACTCAACATCCAGGAGACCGAAAATTACCTGCAGATACAATGGCATCATTATCAAAATAATTTCGATGACATCCAAAAAAATGGTCTACCTATAGAATAGCAGTAGAAAAGGAAATCATGCGCTTATCGTGTCTTATGAGTTCAAGAATTGGATATGACGTAATGCAGAGTGATTTAAATGTAAATAACACATTTCTTTCTTTATTTCCAAATGAATGATACAACTTATTACTGCTTAAATGTATAGTATTCTTAGGAGATCATGAACCTCTATGGAAAATGTTGAAAATGTTCCCTCTCCTGTCGCTCATTGTGCTGCAAGATGCTGGCATATTGTCCTCTACGTGGTTCATAGATGAGCACGGTTCCGTTTATGCGGCTATGCGAACTCCGAGTTCTGTTGGGCCGTTAAAAATCCACACGTCATCCATGAAGTAACTATGCAACAAGGTAAAGTCGGGATTTGGTGCGCAATATTCGCACAGGGAATAGTGGGCCCAATTTTATTTTTACCACACTGTGGACGCCACAGAGTACCCCACAATTTGGATGTAAGGAACGGTCATGGATATTTTCAACAAGATGCTATATGCCATGCACAAAACCAATCCATGGTACTAATTGAATTTTTCTTTAATGATCGGATAAACTCTAAGAACCTGTGGACACAGCTCTCCTGATTTGGGGTTACTTAAGACACAGAGTTTACGCCTTACGCCCCAGGCATTGGACAATCTGAAGCACAACACAGTTCTCCAACCAGATGCCATTAACATGGAACGACGTGTTGAGTTATGCCTTAAGAAGGAGGAATATTTTTATACACGTTAATAATCACCGAAAAATAATCTACATTTGAGTTATAATAAGTTGTGGCTACCATCATTTGTTTTGAAATAAATAAAGAAATGTGTCAGTTCTATAAATCACTGTGTTCTTTAAGCGCGTTTGCTTTTGTTTATGGTTTAGAAATTATTTTACTTCAGAAAAGTTAAACGTCACTTGGTATGGTTTCATCTGGGCGGGTAAAAAACTTCTCGTATATGGGCGCGGTCAACAGCTTGTGATAAGAGCGAGTGATTCCGGAACATGTCCTTGTGTTGCATAAAGCAACAGAAAATTCACAAGAGTCATTGCATTCGCAGGAAATCGGTATATGGTGTGATATGTCTCGTATATGAATTAAAGGCCCTGTGCTTTAACAGTAAATATTCAACGAGTTCGTCATAATAAATAGCTGATTACTAACTGATATTACCAATAAAATTATACATGTCACACTCCAAGTGACTATTTTCAATATACATTATGACATCCTGTTTTGTATCATTGAAAGTATACGAGGTGGTATCCAGAATATTCGGGACTGGTGCTGCCATCTGGTCAAAAACTTACTTTGAGACTAATGACCGCCGTCACCCTCGAAGTAGTTCCCTTCCACACGTATACACCGGTCCCAGCGATTCTGCCATTTTCCAAGTACATCTTGGAAGTCATGTTCTTTGAGGGTGCTTAGAACAGACAGCGTTTCTTCTTGAATCCTCTCAATGGTGTCGAACCGACGTCCTTTCAACATGATTTTCAATTTGGGGAGTAGAGTGAAGTCGCAGGGTGCCAAATCAGCCGAGTATGGTGGGTAGGGGGTGGGGGCAACCGTCATGTTGTTTTTCGTCAAAAAACTCATGGTGAATAAGGAATTGTGACAGGGCGTTTTATCGTGATGCAACAGCCAGTTCGCTTGTCGCCAAAGCTCGGGCCGTCGTCTCGGCATATTTTCGCGGAGCCATCGCAAAACGGTACAGTAGTACGTGGAATTCACTGTTTGATTTGGTGGGGCGAATTCTTTGTGCACAATCCCCTTGGTATCAAAGAAAACGAGGAGCGTGCTCTTGACTTTGCTCTTCACTTGTCTCTCTCTCTCTCTTTTTTTTTTTTTTGTTTTTTTTTTTTTTTTTTTTTTTTTTTGTTGTGAACCGAGTATGCCACTCAAGCACACGTGTGCGGCTCATGCGTTGTCCCCCAAATACTTGTTGGATCATTGCGAGGGTCTCCGTAGCATTTTTCCCGAGATTTGCACACTCTCTGTTCTAATCTTGGATACATCGTAAAATCGCCACACTTTACACACAGAGTATCATGAAAAATTCTATAGAATCTGAACACATCTACCCAGATACATGAAACTTTAAATACTCGCTCACCAGATGTGCTAGTGTTGCCACCTAGCGGTACAAAAAATCTACTGAAATTACTGTTAAGAATGCAGCACCAGTCCCGAATATTGTGGATACCACCTCATATATATACTATTTGTAATTCTTTATGTAAATAACATAAATTGGGGTCTCTAAAGAGAGATTCGTCTTGTATTTGCAATACCATAAAGTTCTCCCACGCTAAATTCCTAGCGCTTTGGGTTTGGAGTGAATTATTGTGAAACTGATGTACCAAAAATTTAAAGTAGGTTTTATTGTACTATTCATGGTATAAAGAAAACGTCATTGAATCCAGATAGAATAAAACATATACATTAAAGTTAGATGCCAAAGGAGAGTTTGCAAAGATCATTTACATTGCAAAATGTAGAGTGGGCTCATTCTTGCGCTGATAAAAGTGCCTGCTAAATTGACTAAATCGACCAAAGCGATACGACACCGCAAACAGTCGCGAACTAACATGCAGAAGGCTAGAGAAGTGAGTAGATCTCCCTTCAATAGCAGTTCAAAATTAGAGTTTAGTATTAGCACAAGTATACTAGTGCTTGCTATACTTCTTCAACATGCTTAATCCTGGGTTTGTTTACACTTTAATACTACTACACAATTCGTCTCCAATAGTCGAAACGCAGTAAGCCGACATCCGAGGTAGAATTTGTCCCAGTTAATTACAACATGACTTGTAGCAACTCTCATAGTCAACGTAAACAAAATCTTCACTCCTATGTCTGTGTTAACTATGTATATAACTACGGTTCGCATGCTTATGACCTAAAAAGTGGGAAATATGTAAGCAAACATAACCTTAAAAAGTTTGATACTTATTCAAAATGATAGAAATTTTAAAACTAAATTATAAATGAACTAAAAGTATAAAATAATTCATCCTAGTCAAATGCAGATTTATAACCCTATGCAAATTCATAAATCTCTAACGTTTTTAGAAAATTCTTCCAAACGAAAAAAGTGGGGCGCATGCAATAGTTTGTCTGAACCTTTTGTGTCATTTATTTAAACTATACATACCCTTAACACTTATTAATTTTATTTATTGCATGCGCCCAACGTTTTTCGTTTGAAAGAAGTTTTCTAAAAAGTTTATGAGATTATGAATTTGCATGGTGGTTATAAATCTGCATTTGGCTAGGATGAATTATTTTATACTTTTTAGTTAATTTATAATTAAGAAAATAAAAACGTGGTTTTTAGAAAAAATTATTTAAATTATTTTCTACTTTTTAGTCTTATGTGCACGTAATTTTGCAATCAGTATTAGACATCTCGATTAAATAATGACAAAAATTGAGCAACTTTTAGATTTCGTTCATTGATTTTTCTCTTGATCACATCTAAAATATAAAATTGTTTTATTCCATCAAAAAATCGATTAATTATTCTTTTCTTTAATTAAAAACAAAATACAGAAACACAGAGTTAATTTTGAAAACTTTTATTTCTGTATTTAATACATTTGTGCCAGATCCTCAATATACAAGTCAACATTTTTATAATATATGTAACCTATTATATTATATTAAATATAATACTCATTCACTACTTATTTATACAATTGATTGTTAATACATATGTTATACATTAACACTAGTGCAATTGAATTTATGTAATAGAAATCAGATTTATTATACGTTATTAGTAAGGATTTAATTGTGAGGATTTAAATTTGATGTTTTTATTTGAACAGTTGCCGTGGTGACTGTATTATTATAAAAATATAACAAAAATAATTCTAATCATTTTAGATTCAAATAAAACGTTGAAATTAAATATAAAACAAGTTACACTATAATCTATTTAATGTATTGATACATATAATACAGTCATCATATAAAATGTTCTTATTTTTTAAATAAAGAGTATTATACATTTTACATTTTTATGCGTTATTAACGAAACTACAGAAATTTGTTCTTACTATTCAATTTTACATTTTTTTTTTTAAACCTTCGTGTTTGATATTACGCTGCTTTACTTTCAAAACTGCGGAACCATATTTATGTACCATGGAACCATTGAACCATAATAACTACCGTATTATATTGTATTGCCATCCATTTCTGACCTATATGCAAATTTTCAAGTCTCTATCTCATTTTGAAGTGTATGAAAAATTAATTACAAAATTCCACTCGAACAGACAAGAAAGCTAATTAATAAAAAATAAATAAATAAATTTAAAAAAAAACGCTTGAAAATGGCCAAATATGACACCCCAGAAAAGAGGACAAAATATGACCAAAAATACACGAAAATTTAATTACATAATTGCTACATTGTTTGAATAGCTAAATATGACCAAATAAAAAGGCAAAATATGACACAACTGCTGAATTATTTAAGTCACATTATTTAAACATTAACACACGAGTTTAGTTTTTCTTGTCATGGCTTAACTAGAACGACACATTTTCTTCTGTTATTCACATCTCTTGTTCCTGTAAAGAACAATAACAGATATTAAGCTAACTGTGCATAAACAAATACGCATCTACAGTGAAACAAAATTCTAAGTATTACATATCTATTTTCATTATCCATTTATGGGAACGTATCACGCAGTGCTTGTTCAAACTCTCGAAGAGGAATCTTCTCCTGTTGTCAGTCAGAATGGTTTTATATCTTGAGAAGCTACTTTCAATGTCGCAAGGTGTTATGGGAACATATTTAAACAGAGTGCAGTCCCTGTACTATAGTATGGATCGTCTACGCTAAGGTTTACAGTCGTTTAAAATGTCAGTAACTTTGCTTATTGTTGAAAATACATGATTTCCCTCCAGCCCTTTCTTAAGTTTGTTCTTTGTGAAAAACGCTACATTGCTCTTTGCTCTCCCTACTTCGCATTGTAGGCATGTTGATGTTCACTGTAGCCTTCAAATTCTTTCTACTGAAGTGTGTAGGACACGGGACAGCTATTTGCACCAGAGGGTCGCTGCACATTTGTACACGCCGTGCTTAATTGCAGGCCAAATTCCATTGACAGAAAAACCAAAATTTAAATAACTCTTTCTCAGAATAAGTAATTCACGGAATATAGGTGCATATTATTGTTAAATATTCAACATGTTTTAATATGCCTGAATGTAACCAAAATGTGACTTAAAACGCCAAAATGTGTACAATATGACGAAAATGGATAAAATTACATATATATATATATATATATATATATATATATATATATATATGAAATACAAAAATCTGTAAAAGTAATCACAAACATTCAATCATGTTTAATTCAACACTACGACTTAATGATATAAAAATATTCTAAATATCCTAACCCTATATGCAACGCAAATATCAGTAACGGTTTAATTGCTTGCCGGCCAGTGTTTTCAATTGCTTGCCGGCCAGTGTTTTCTTCCTTAAAAGTCCCTTACACTTTTCACAATACCTCACAGTATTTTGTTAATAACCAGCGCAGTTTTGCTTCCTAAGCTAATCGCATGGACATTGCGACTTTGCACAAAATTAACCAGTTTCACTTGTGGTGAAAGCTGGCCCCGTTTCGCTGGAATTCCCCAGGGAGATGCTGATGAAGTGGGATTGGACTTTTTATGCGACCGTGAGGAATACAGTCCGTATGTCCGATCTGAAACCTATACCACGAAATTGAAAGCATCGATCCCAGCTGCTGTTCAGTACCCAAGGGAGAAAATTGAAGGCCTGCCTGGTTTTTACCCTGTAACACACAGAGAGAGTTCCCAAGCACATCAAAGCTTTCTTTCCTAATATTTCTACGATAGATATGATAATAACAAACAGAATTCGTTTATTTTTAAAATTTCGTAACAGCTCTTTCTTGCTTCTGTCCAGTTGACGTTGCTGCTTTGTTCATTCTTCCGGTTCAGTTTTCCCACTAACATAATTTTGAACATTTCTATTTATTCTTGACATTTTCTCCGCCATGTTAACAGACTCAACAGAAATAAAGTGCGCATTTCCCTTTCCCCGTTCAAATTTGTTTATGTACTTGACTATTTAAGCTTTGGCATTGCTCTTCAACCATTTCTGAAGTAGTAAAAGGTTTAGTTTTTTCAAAAATGAAACACAAAAACAATATATGCAAACAAGTTTTAATTTGTTCATTAGATAAGTAATATTTAACGGAAGTTTTATTACTATTACGAATTAATCAAATAACAAAATTTTGAAAAATTGTAATGGTAAATGGGAATAAATTGGCGTTGCATATGTGGCTTTTACTACCTTGTTCCCTCTATAGGGACAATTATAGTAATGCCTGTCTCGTGATTTCGCAAAACTAACGTACTTTAATTTAAAACATTAATACCAGTAGAGGTGATATGATATAAAAGTATCCCAATAGGCGATTTATTTTCTTACCTAGAAGTAGTAAATATTAGTTTTGATCTTAAATGTTTTATTTCTTAAGAAACACATTATTTATGTATGGGAAAAAACAAAGCACAACACTTATTCTTAAGTGAGTAACTGAAGTTATTGAATTATATCTTCATAAACTCAGGTGGGCGATTACGTAAGTTGGGCGTTAAATGAATACCTGGGTATCAAAGGTGATTAAATAGTTTTAAATGACGCTGGTGAGCAATTCCATGTTAGCACATAACCTTCATACACGTATCGATGATATTTGGTACAGCTATGGATTTTGTAAAAATCATTATTTACAAAATGATAGAACCGGAATTTTAATTAACTAAATTATGAAGTTTTTTTCTGTAAAATGATTTCTATTTTGCTTATAACTAAGACAGCAATTAAGTGACAAGTAGTCCACAATTGTCTCAGTCAAAATTCAAAGAAAGTACCTTTTAAATTACTTACAACATAAATATGTTTGCATTTATCGATTACTTACAACACCATTTATCTTGAGTTTAAGGTAATACTATAATGGTTCTAATAGCTTTCAATTATTCCTCAGAAGATGAAACTATGACGCGATAACTTTATGACATTCTTTAACACAAGTACCTTGAACTTCTTCAATAAAGGAATTGTGTTACGAATGAAGTAATTTAATATTACTTAGGACCACTGTGCCAACAGCAAAAGTAAATTAAGGCTTAAATGGGCTCACTTTAAAGTCTGCTGCACAAACACTGCAATTTCTGAATAGCCACCTAACCAATAACACGCTTATTGCTTCTTATTAGAGTAAGCTTTCAATGCCATCTAACCAATAAAAGAGATTCTTATTACGAATAATTACAGCACAGCTGTGAAGCGTAATCACTAACAATTTTCATGTTTCTTACAACTATCAGTAAAAACTTATTCCAATGAGATAATACATTGTCTAAGCTAGGAGAGGAATATTTGTTTAATATATATTACGTAATGTTTAAATGTGTTGATAAGTACAGCTGCTGTAATGATGATTCTTTTTTAAATTTTGATTTTTTTAAAGTTTAGTGCTGTAAAACTTTAAAATAATGCTACGAAATGTATAAGTGCAGGTAGAATATTAGTATTGTTATACAGAACTGTTCAGGACCTCAGGCCCTCAAATATATCCGTTACCCTAGATGCAGTTTTACATACATTAGTTAAGAATCTTGTATCTCAGAAGAGGTTGCATGCATAACATTACCCCAAGAAATAGCACAATTAAAGATATTGAGATATACTTACCTAGAAACAAAAGACGCAACTATCTCTAGAAAAAAAAATCCGAATCTGAAATTATAATTTAACAAAAATTCATTTTAAAATAATTTCACGTACAACGGAAATATTTCAAATATTAACAGTGCTGCCGAAAAACTGAGGTATTTGACAGATTGTAATATAATTTGGTATTATTTAGTAAGAGAAGCAAAACCACTAGTTAATGAATACGATATATTAGCAAGCCCTGACCTTATACTCTAACAGAACCTTGTGATGCTTGTGACAACATCATGATATAACATTAAGGACATAAGCTACTGTTTCTCTGAACGAGAAGATTTTGTTTCCATGGAAGAAAATGGAACCACGGTCCATAAAAGAAATTGTCTGATTATCAGAATTCTTAGAGAGGAATACAAACAATTTAAATATAAGAATCCAGATCTAGAAAGGAACTGTCGAATTCCCGTGCATTGCGAATCAAAAATTGTCTTCTCCCTGGTTCCAATGATATCCACAACGATTGTGTGTGTTTGCAGTCATATTTCATGCTCATTTTGGAAGGTTGTAGCTCAAAATACGAGGCATACAATTATCTGGTGGCGATACGTCTGCGATAGGCGATAAGCAATCGCTCATGCCCAGCCGGGCTGCACTGCAGTCGAGGCTAAATGGCGCGGAAACACACTATCTCTAGTAAAAATAAGAGTGACCGTCTAATAAACACTAATGTTATATACTCACCCATGTCATGCAAGGAATGAATGAATAATGTTTAACGCCCGTTTTTGCTACAGAGGCTCCACAGGGTATGAAAACTGATAATACATGAGATGAAATGACATATTGGGAAAGAATTTATTTTTAAGGAAGGAAGCGTTCCAGGCCTAAGTTCTAGGGTACCTCCCCGGCATTTGATTGATTCGTTTTATTTAAGAACGCTCTTTAACATCTCAGGTCATCAGCATCCCATTCAATTCTGGGCGTGAAACGGCCTACAAATTTTGCTCAGATGCCTCTTCTTTCAGACTTGAGGTTCTTTTTCGTGCCGTAAATGTACGACACGGGACTCACGACTTTACTTCCCTTCCGAAGGAAGTCATACTTAGGATTTTTACGCCCGAAAAAATCCATCGGTCCTGGCCGGGTTCGAACCCGCGATCTTGGAATTAGAAGGTAAGTATGGTTACCACTACACCATCAGGACCGACACCCTCCCGGCGTTTTCCATTTATAAGGACTGAGGAAAACCTGGAAATAACGTCAATAAGGGAGGACGGTCCTAGCGGGATTCGAACCTCAGACCTCCCACTCACGAGCCCGCCCTTAACGACCTCGGCCACCTGCAGCGGTGTATCATGTAAGGAAGTGCTGCAACTGCATGTTTTCATTTTCCACACATTTTTAGCATCTACTTGTGAAATTATCCTTCTTAATTATAAATATTTTAAATTAATAACAATATTATTAATAACCCCATTATCTTGATAGTCAATAAACAAGAGAAACAATTTCACATAGCAAAAAATGGTCGTTGAGCATAAAAATACATAACAGCCATAAGAAATCGTTAATTAGCAAAATCAGTGTTTAATAGAGAAGTAAAGGGTAATGAGCAGAGCCCTATCTTTGGTCCCTTTGTATACTCCTAATTGTTTGTCAGTCATATAACCATCGCTTTAAACATAGAGCATTATGGATAAAAAACAAATCAAACTACAGAGAAGATGCTTCCCCTCTCGTATCCACAAGAGAGCTGTATGTTTGAGGTGAATCAATATCCCATGCACAGTAACACTGTTACGGGTTGCTTGGAGCTTTTCGGTGTTCAAACCGAGGACTCTAGTAATGAATAGCGTTGTGAGGAGATCTAGTCCTTCAGGCTAGCCGAAGGTTTTCTCCCTGTTTATTTGATAAGGAGTGGGTGGCCTACTGACTTTTCGAGGATGGTTTCTTTCTCTCAAATTTAGAAATTTTATAAGAACCTTTGATAGTGCTTTTTTTTTTTGTATTTTTGATGCAGATTATGACCTGGAGGATAACCTGAATTAGTACCAGTAATATATTGCAATAATAAAGTGTCATCGAGAAGTCGCTCCGCAGTCTTATGTGGACGAGGTTTCACTAGGGAAGTGAATTAGGATGGCAGAATTGATCGTGCGCCGAGCGTGTGGTTATTGTGTTCACTTAACCACCAAGGCAAACACACACTTTAAAGTCCAAACCTTACCAACGGTGGACGGACTAACTGCTAAAAACCGTTTTCGAAGGAAGGAAGAAAAGCAGGAGTACCAACTTTCTTCTGTGTAGTACACATCACCCGAGTGTGGAGGAACTTGTTGATTGCCCATCATATTGTAAATTTGGTGTTATTTAATAAATAAAACAAATGTAGACGTTGTGTTTATTTATAGACCATAGATAACTGGAATAGGTATGTTAAACTCTGTAAAACTCTTGAAGTTAAAAATATGAGTAGTTTTGCAACCAAGATAGAATAATGAAGATCACATCGGTAGGTCACAGCTTTTGGAAGAGGAAGATGTTAGTAAAGAGCAAATAAGACAATTGTGGAAGATAACCAATCAGGGCAAGAAAAAATAAGTGTAAAAGAAGATGGTAAAAAAACTGAACAAGAAAAGAAACAATAAAAAAGTCTGAAGGAACCGAGGGGGGGAGGCGGTGCAAGAGGATCGGAAGCCAACAAAGAGAGGAACAAAACAAACAGCAATCTAAGCGAATATAAGAAAGGAGTTTAGAAACATAACATACTAACTAGCAAAGATAAATAGTTGATCTGATTAATTAAGGAAAACATTGCAATGCCGTGCTAATAATTAAAAAACGTAGAGTATGAACGCTTTAACACAGAAACGTCGCATTTCCTGGGTGGGTATATACTTGTAGCTTTAGGCGTTAATGTTGTATCAAATAATCAGCGTCTCCCTGCTCGGGTTATCAAGAAAGTAATTAGAACAGCCGCTGTAATCACGGTTTGCATGGCCCTGTTTCAATTGCCTTCCGGCAGCAACTCTAAACTTACCGCAGTGATGTTACCATCAACTCCAAGTGGACACTGGGGATTCAGGGAAGAATGATAGAAATAAATAATACGTCACAATAGGCTGAAAATAGTCTACCTTCGTTATTTCCGTTAATTCTGCAACCTCAGTAAGTTAATACAAAGTTTTTAAGCTTCGCACGAGTCACCCGCACGTATTAGTAGCGTCGGGCGATGTGCACGCGTAGTCATATCTGTGTATAAACTGACATTATTTTAAAGTATTACTTGCCCATGAAGATAAAACCATGTTTCTTTGGTTAAAAAAAAATATTTGGGATAAATTTCTCAGCAATTAGCAATATTGACAATCAAATTTCAAAATTTTAGTTTCTTTGCGTAATCACTCTCCTGTATGAGGGCTGTTCAGTAAAGAATGATTATAATTTCTTTACTAGCATAATTTCTTGCTCTAAAATTTAACTTTATAATATTTTTTTAGCCAGCTTAACGTATAATGTATACGTAATACCAGATTCATTGTTGTCACTTCCGGTTCCCGCCTGTGAGAGGTGTGCAAGTTGAAACATGCTCAGTTTTGCCTACAGCAAAATGTGGGTGACATGCGACGAATAATATGCTGCTTGAAATTTAGCCTTCGTTTCAGCAGGTCTTCAGCTGAGGCCTATGCATTGCTATAGGAAGCCTATAGAGAGTCTGTTTTTCCCTTAGCACAGCTCGAAGATGGTTTAAAATGTTTAAACAGGGGAGGTAATCCATTGTAAAGAAAGGTGGGCCCGGATTCCTATTTGTGTTCTTAAAAACATTCACACCGCTTCTCTCATTGTGAGAGACGATCGTCGAACAACATTAAGAATACTTTCAACAATAATGAAACATTTACTGGGTGCCATCCATATGTTGGTAACTGAAAAGGTTCCATGACCGCTGATTCCCAAACAAAAGGACGTGTGCGTGCATGCAGTTGACGATAATATTACAGGAACATGTGGAATTTGTTTCAAACATAATCCCTGCTGATAAAATTTAGCTACATCATTTCGTTTCTGAGAGCAAACAACAAATATCTGTCTGGAAATCATCATCATCAACACGAATAAAAAAGCAAAAGTTGCTGCTTCTGCTGGGGAAGTTATGGTCATCTTATTTTTCAAAATCCAACGAATAATTTATCAACAAGTCGTACTTGTACACAAACTGTAACTAAGCAACACTACAGACATGTCCTGTAAACTCTGCAAAGTCATGTCACACACAAAAGGCCACATGTCCGTGCAACAAGCTGGATGCTGCACCACGATAATGCGAGGTCGCACATTGCAAATGTTGATGATGTTGCTTAAAGTATCCCAAAAATAATTGTGAAGTATGTCCCTCACCCTCCCTATAGTCCTTATTTAGCCCCATGTGACTTTTCCTTTTCCCCAAATTGAAGAAATGCCATCGTTTGAAGCATTTCCAATCTACAGAAGCAATGGTGAATTGTGGACGGGATTCTGAAAGAGTCTGTCAAAAACGATTTCCCTCATATCTTTGAAGACTGACAGAAACGCTGGAAAAAGTACATTGCATTCAACGGAGATTACTTTGAAATTTATCATAAAATATGAGAATGAGTAAAAATATGTTGTGAGAAAAAAAGTATCATCAGCCCTGGTAATTGCTCTGCTGCTGTGTAGTTTTATTTTAAGAAGTTTTGTAGCTGATCTTGCTGAGGTCTTTGATATTCCTATCTTTAGTGACGAATTCCTGAAAGACTTCTCCTCATACCTGTGTTATCATTTTTTTTCTGTAAGTACAGATGCCTTTTATGTTTTCAGTGGTATACAGTCAGTCCTGGTGGTGTAGTGGTCATCATACCTGCCTTCCAAACCCAAGGTCGCGGGTTCGATCCGGGCCAGGACCGATGATTTTTTTCGGGCGTAAAACTCCTAAGTATGTCTTCCTTCGGAAAGGAAGTAAAGCCGTGGTTCCCTGTCGTACATTTAAGGCTGGATAAAGAACCTCAAGCCTAAAAGAGAGGTCTCTGAGCAAAATTTGTCGGTCGTTTCACGGCCTGATTTGAATGGGACGCTAATGACCTGAGATGTTAAACAGCGTCCGTAGATAAAACAAATAAAAAAAGTGATATACACTTCTCTACTTTTATGGTGCTGGTAGCTGGGACTAGTCTATCAAGAAATTTTCGTCGAAATCTTCTGTTTGTTTTGCTACAAGACTTTATTTTAATATACATGTCATATAAAACCACACGTTCTTGTAGAGTCTATTTCACTGCCGGCAATGCTAAACACATGACACAGCAATATTTAAATCAATGAGCTAGTGACAAACTCGGCCATGATACCCGCAACTGCAAATGAGCTGCTGCTTCCGTGATTTTAACGGCCCATTCGGCTGTATGTTATCGGGTGACAAATGGCTAAATGGCTTATCAAAAGCATCCGTGCAGAGCATAAAACTGTAATGTGTAACTTCCTTGAGACACGAGAGAACGTAGGCTTTCACGGTCGGAGTCATAGATGTCAGTGCAATTTTCTTACCGGCTGTTATGCCGCGATTTGCTGGAGATGAACTTTCGTCCGCAACTACGGATGACATCTTCAGTGGCGTGGAAGTAGCTTCCTCCGTTGATTCACTGCGTCTGAAGCGTTGAACGAACGAACAAATCTGGCAGGCTGAAGTTATGTATGGATGCTGCGTACCTACCCTGTGTTGGGCTAACCACAGAGACGGGATGGGGGTTGTAGGGTGATAATGCTGTTTTGTTTTTGGGGCGGATGGATTGTGCAGAAAAAGCTAATCCTAGTTGAAACGGGCGGATATGACATCCTTGGAGTTTGCATGATATGCGCATGTTGTTCACTGCTTTGTGGACAACATCAGTATATCGTCAACTGATTTTGCTGTTGTTAATTTTCTGTTTATTATTGATGGGGGGTTTGGAATGTTTTTCCTGTCGCTAGGTTATGCCCCTTGGTTATCCGAGGTGGCCACACGCTAAGCGTGGCATCTTGAATTTGACCTTATTCCTATTGCGACAGGAATAGCTGCAAAGTGATCGAACGAGAGCGCTTTCATGAAGTGGTAATTTGGCGTAAAATTTTGTGGCACGGCGTCTGATTTCATCCTCGATGTATGGGAGGGAAGAACTGTAATGTAGTAGCCTAAATTGAAAGCAGCGATATACAGAATAAATGGTCCTAAGTCCTTTATTCTGTACCCTTTGCAGAAATGCGAGCCAACTGCCAGCTGCCATACCCCAGATTTCACAGAGTATAGCATCACAGGGATGACCAGGGTTTGAAGAGGTGTAACTTCAGGTGAAATGGCATCGCCTTGGAACTGAGTACAGGGTACAGTTGAGAGATTGCTCCCTGCGGCCTGTGTGCAGTCCCGGCTATGTGTTCCCGGAACGTTAGACCTTTATCTAGATGCACCCCCAAGTAGGTTATGGAGTTCCACCTTATCATTTGTCGTCTGTGTGTAAGTGCGGGGGCGTTTGCGGGTACGCGGCGTTTTGTGAAGATTATGGCGTTTCTTTTGCCGGGTTGATTGACATTGGCCAACGCCTACACCACCTTTCGATTAGGTATAGTAGTCTTTGTATGGG
Organism: Metallyticus violacea; assembly: GCA_030762175.1. Lineage (NCBI taxonomy): Eukaryota > Metazoa > Arthropoda > Insecta > Mantodea > Metallyticidae > Metallyticus > Metallyticus violacea. The sequence continues at coordinate 105,811,353 of CM060833.1, forward strand.
CATGAAAGCTCTGTTAAAGTTTCTATTTGTTTTGTATAGTAAGACGTCATCTGCGCATTGAGCAGTGTTGACGTCTGCTGCGTGGTGAAAGTCTAACATGTATATGTTAAACAGAATTGGGGATAGAACAGAGCCTTCGGGGACTCCGCCGCGTATCGGCCTTAGTGTCGAGTTGTTTCCCGCCACCGCTACTTTGAAAGTGCGATGCTTGAGGTATGAGTGTATAAGATGAATGTAGTTTTTGAGAAGCTCCAGGTGAATCAGTTTGTACAGGAGCCCGGCGTTCCAGGTCGTCGAGAAGGCCTTTTCTACATCCAGAGACACTGCTGGGGTAAAGAACCCATCCTGGAAACCCAGGGCGGAGGCCTCCACAAACCTCAGTAGCTGTTGGATAGTAGAGTGCCCAGGTCGGAAACCGAATTGGTGAGGGGGGATGGTTTGAATGTTTCCCAGCAAGGGAAGCATACGGGCAAGAAGTAGTCTCTCAAACACTTTTGAGAGAGTAGAAAGGAGACTGATTGATCGGTAACTAGAGGGATGAGTTGCGTCTTTGGCTGGCTTCAACATGCATATCACCTGCGCCTCCCTCCACTCTCGTGGAAAGTGGCTCAGGCTGATGCACATATTGAACACTTTTGTGACAATGATCACAGCCTTAAAAGGAAGAGTTCGGAGCATGAGGCGGCGTTAGACCATCAGGTCCGGCAGCCTTTTTGGGATTGAAACGCTGGATTGCGCCCTGGACTTCGCGGGGGTGAAAGAATGGGAATCCTCAAGTCATCTTCATCTGGCGACCGCCGAAAATATCGACGGATGTCACGACGAACTGACTTAAGAAGGTGTCGTCCTGGAGGTTGTCTCTGGGTCTGAAAAGACGTTCCAGATAGTCAGCGAGAGCATTGACTTTGGCTTGGGGGTCGTTTACGAAGCTCGGGTACCATGGATTGGTCGGGAGGCTTTGTCTTTTTGACCACGGAGGTTCTTTGAAATCCTCCACACGTCGCCATCGATCAAGTTCTGTCTTGCCAAGTGTCCTCCCACGGGAGCTTTATGTGCTCGCGGAGGCGGGCACTAACTTGGCGGCGCAAGTTCCTTAACAGAGCTCGATGATGTGGCGTGCGGTGACGCTGGTAGAATCTGCTGGACGGATGAGGAGTTCCAGGTCAAGAGGAATGACTTCTGGATTAAGAGGAGGGGAGGTATGGATGGTGAGACTATGGGTGTGAAGCGTTGATTGCAGATTGCAGATTATTTATTGAATTGGGTGCCTTTTTGGCTGTTATAGTACAGCCTTACAGGTCATAATTTACATATCATACAAATTTATACACATTTTTCTACAAATTGTCATATGTAACCCATGCATGGGCGCTCTGACGCTCCTATGAGAATAGTTGCATTGTAAGTATTTTCAAGGCATGCATTCACTTGTTTACTAGTACATTATGTTTGTTGCTTATCTAGTTTAAATAATACAATAATAATAACTAACAATGTAACTAACTAATATTTACAGTTTTGCGTAGAGTTGAATTTTTGTGTGGGAGTGTACTGTGTTTCAGTAAAGGCCCGTTAGTGTTGCTATATTTATAGTACCAGAGCTCTCCGCTGATTGGTCCGGGACGTGGGGCTGCCGGCCACACATAATAACATAGCGAGCCTATTAAAAGCGAGTAAAAGCAAGGAGAGACTTCAAGAGGCGAGGAATTACACACTTTTCCTTTGCCGTCGACAAAGCTCGCGACATTCGTCGCATCATTAGAGGGCTGCCAGCGGATACTCCAGTGGGGGATATCGCTGACGACCTCAAGCGCCAGGGTATTCATCCCAAGTTAATCAAACAACTCACCAAGCCCGTTCAAGGTGAAAATGCCTCAAGAGTCCCCATTCCCCTATTCCTTGTAATAGTAGAGCGGGCTGATGATTCTGAGATAGCAATAGACAAGTTAAGGTCATTATGCTATTTCAGCATTAAAATTGAAACCCCCAGACGCCCTGGCAGTCCCGCTCAATGCCACCGCTGCTTGGGATTTAACCACTCTAGTGAGTTCTGCTCCCGGAACCCTAGGTGCCTACGTTGCGGTGGTCCCCACCCCCGTGAGGCCTGTCAGCGTGCCCCCACGGAGACCCCAACTTGCGCAAACTGCAAAGGAGACCACGTGGCCTGTTATGGAGGGTGCCCAACCAGACTGAGAATTATCAACAACACCAGCAGCGGCAGAGCACAACTGGGGTGCTCGACGCCAAACCCGACAACGGCACCTCCTACAGCAACTGCAGCAACTCCAACGCCAGGCCCTAGACCCAACATCCCGGTAAAGGCCGCAACTACAGGCACTGCAACTAACTACGCAGCAGCAGTGCAAGGACAGCCCTCTGATGCTCGGCGGAATTCGCGAGCAAAGAAACCTCAGACACAACCAAAACACACTTCATCTACAGCACCTACAGCACCACCCCCTCCCGCTCCCAAGCCTCAGAGGCAACCGCGCCCTCCCAGGAGAACTCCTACTGCTGAGGGGCCACGCACTTCCCAGCAGGGGGGAACACAGGAGACGAAAATGCCTCCAGGGCCCTCCCCCACCTCTTCCCACACCCAACAAGGCGAAAGCACCTTAGACCTTCTCCAATGGCTGTCACAACTGTGGCAAACATATGGCAGAAGGTTACAGGAGCTTCTCGCCCGACTCCGCCTAGCTCCAGACTCCACAAGCAAAATGATGATAGTTTTTGAAGCTATCGCCCTTTTCATCGACGACAACCAGGCAACCCGGAATGGCGAGCGGAACTAGGTCTCGTACCTCTTTCCGGTTCGCATTTTGGAATGCTAACGGTCTTGTCGACAAGAAGGACGAGCTTCATCATTTTGCAGCCCGGTTTGCCCTTGACGCCATTTTGGTCAGCGAGACGCATTTCCACCAACACTCCAACTCCCGTCTTCCGGGCTACACGTGCCTCCGGTCCGACCGAGGTGCCCCTGGCGGCGGCACAGCGATCTACATCCGGAGGAATGTAGTCCACCGCCCACTCCAGATCCCACAACTTCAAACCCTAGAGGCCGTAGCTGTTTTTGTGGAACTTGGTGGCACGGAGGTACTGATTGTATCTGCATACCACCCCCCATCCAGAGCCTTCGTGGTGACTGACTACCAATCCCTCCTCGCCCTACATCCTAGTGTCATCCTCGCGGGTGATTTCAATGCCAAACATTCTCGTTGGCATTGCACTCAACGCGCGGACGCAAGAGGCAAAGAAATCATTCGCTTAATTGATCGAGACCCCCAGCTCAGAGTACAGGGTCCCTGGCAACCCACCCATCATCCGTATAGTCGAGGACAGCCATCTGTCATCGACTTTACGATACTGAAGCACTTCCCTCACCATCTCACCCTCACTTCAATCAACGCACTTCATTCCGATCATAACCCTGTGTTGGCCGAAATCAACACCAGGATTGCCAGCCAAGATGTCGCAGGTCTAAACCGCGAGATCGACTGGAAAAGCGTTAAGGAATGCCTCGGCACCATCATTCCTCCCAACCCAAAAATCACAGACACCCACTCCCTAGAGACCGCGGTCTCATCCTTCTCCCTAACAGTCACCAAAGTGACCCACAGTCTCACAATCCAAGCCTCCCCTCACCTGCATCCAGACGTCATTCCTCTCGACCTTGATCTCCTTATCCGCCGCTCCTGGGCTGCCCGCAGACTTTATCAGCGTCACCGCACGCCACATCACCAAGCTCTGTTAAGGACCCTGCGCCGCCAAGTTAGGGCCCGCCTTCGCGAGCACAAGAAGCTCGCGTGGGAGGACACTATGGCTAGACAGAACTTGATCGATGGCGGCGTGTGGAGGATTGCTAAAAACCTCCGTGGCCAACGAGACAAAACCTCCCGTCCAATCCATGGCACCCGAGGCCTCGTGTACGATCCCCGAGCCAAAGCCAATGCGCTCGCAGATTACTTGGAACGTCTTTTCAGGCTGAGAGATGACCCCCAGGACGACGCCTTTTCAAGTCAGGTTCGTCGCGACGTCCGCCGATACTTTCGACGGCCGCCGGACGAAGACGACTTACGAATTCCTATCTTCCACCCTCATGAAGTCCAGGGCGCAATCCAGCGCCTCAAACCCAAAAAGGCTGCTGGACCAGACGGGCTAACGCCCCTCATGCTCCGCAACCTTCCTTTCAAGGCTGTGCTCTTTGTCACTAAAGTGTTCAATATGTGCATCAGCCTGGGCCACTTTCCACGAGAGTGGAGGGAGGCACGGGTGATATGCATACTGAAGCCAGGCAAAGACGCAACCCACCCCTCCAGCTACCGATCAATTAGTCTCCTGTCTACACTCTCAAAAGTGTTTGAGAGATTACTTCTTGCCCGTATGCTTCCCCTGCTGGGAAACATTCAAGCCATCCCCCCTCACCAATTCGGCTTCCGTCCTGGGCATTCTACCACCCAACAGTTGCTGAGGGTTGTGGAGGCCTCAGCCCTGGGCTTCCAGGACGGGTCCTTCACACCAGCGATATCCTTGGATGTGGAAAAGGCCTTCTCCACGACCTGGCACGCCGGGCTCCTATACAAACTCATCCAACTGGACCTTCCCAAACACTACACACAACTCATACACTCATTCCTCAAGCACCGCACTTTCAAAGTAGCGGTGGCGGGAAACACCTCGACACTAAGACAGATACGCGGCGGAGTCCCTGAAGGCTCTGTTCTATCCCCAATCCTATTTAACATATACATGGCAGACTTTCCACACGCAACAGACGTCAACACTGCCCAATACGCGGATGACGTCTTACTCTACAAAACAAATAGAAACTTACGCAGAGCCTTCATTCCCATACAAAGACTACTACACCTAATCGAAAGGTGGTGTAGGCGTTGGCGAATGTCAATCAACCCGGCAAAAAGCAACGCCATTATTTTCACAAAGCGCCGCATACCCGCAAACGCCCCTACATTTACATACAGACGGCAAATGATCAGATGGAACAAGTCCATAACCTACTTGGGGGTGCACCTAGATAAAGGTCTAACCTTCAGGGAACACATTGCCGGGACCGCTCATAGGGCACAGGGAGCAATTGCTCAACTGTTCCCTATGCTCGGTTCCAAGGCCATGCCAGTCCACCTGAAATTACACCTTTTTAAAGCCCTGGTGATTCCTGTCATGCTATACGCCTGCGAAATCTGGGGTATGGCAGCTGACAGTTGGCTTGCACTTCTGCAAAAGGTGCAGAATAAAGGTCTTCGGACCATTTATTCTGCATATTGCAGCTTTCCAACCAGGTTACTACATGAGAGTTCTTCCCTCCCATATATCGAGGAGGAAATCAGACGCCGGGCATCTAAATTTTACGCCAGTTTACCCAACCACGAGAGCGCTCTCTTTCGGTCACTCGGCAGCTTTTCCTGTCGCTACAGGCCTAAGCCCAAACCCAAGGTGCCGCGCCTCGCGTGTGGCCCCCTTGGATAGCAAAGGAGCATAACCTAGCAACAGGAAAATATTCCAAATCCCCATCAGCCTCAATAGTAATACAAACAGCGGATAGCAGCATGCCCATGCTGTTCTCAAAAACAGAGAACAGCATGCGCATAGCAAGCATACTCCAAGGATGTCATATCCGCCCGCTACAGTTAGGATAAGCTTTAAGCACAATCCGTCTTCCTCACTACCCAAACACCACAACCACCCTACAACCTTCATCCCATCTCTGCGGTTAAACCCATACAGGGTAGGTACGCAGCAACCACACACAGGCTGAGCACTGACTTCAGCCTGCCAGATCACTTAAGGGGTTCGAGAGACTAGGCTCCTCCCACCAGCCGACCGGCCGCCGCTCGTCCCGTACCAATCAGCAGAGAGCTCTGGTACTGTAAATATAGCTACACTAACGGTTTAGAAGCTACCACTTTTCAGGGAAAGCAGCCATACACCAATGAATCAGTGAAAGTGCTTAACCAGAGTAAAAGAAAGTGAAAGTGAAAAGTGCAACCCCCAGAGAATATATCTCCTCCAGTGAGTGTACTCAAGGAAAATTGCTGCCGGAGGCAACACATGTGCAATTGTGAAATAGTGTATTGCTGTTACTTGTGCCTGTGTTTGTGTCTTCGCCTACAAAGTGACCCAAGTGACCCAAAACAAAACAAAATTGTAAGTTCACCTGGCTGCCTCGTCAGGGTGGAGAAACCCACATGAAGGTAGGCAATTCCCCCAGAGATAAACCCCCGCCAACTCCGGAAGCATAAAACTCCACACCATAGCCGCCCTTAACCATGGGAGACAACAGAACCACCACCTGCCCCCAGCACCAGCGCTGAAGCAGTCCTTCACGATGTGCAGCCCAGCCCAGCTGAGGGGCCTGAAGCAGACCAGCAAACCGTACGCCTGCAGACCGAGCTGGCAGAACTCCGGAAGGAGCAAATATATTACACAACACTGCTGAGCAACATGCAGCCGACCGAGGAGGGTTGGGGATCGGTTGCAATCTCTCTAACGCAACTTTTGCAAGAGATTAACACCAAACGACAACGGCTGGTGGAGCGCAAAAACTCCTGGATCCCCACTTCCAACAGACGCCGGCGCCACCTTTCAAATGAACTCGACAAGGGGCGAGACGCCCCGCGCCCGAAAGCAGCAAAGAAGCTCTTCCAGCTGCCCACAAAAAACAAGTACCATGCCCTCTCATCCTCAGACAGCGAGAATGAAGACGACAGCACACAAGGAGCCACCCCGACCAAAGAAACTCAAACCCAAAACCCCAAAACCTCATAGCAACACTACCCCGAAAATAACCGCTACTCAACCGTCCACTCCACAAACTACGAACCCAAAACCACCAAATCGACCCACCCCACAGACGCCAACACCCCAGCAACCTCACCAAATTAAACCTGACAATCCCAGAGAAAGTAAACCCGCGCGAATAATGATTCCAGATCAGAATTCCATCAACATAGTTCTTCGAATACTCCGAAGTATCTGCCCCGGCAAGACATATGCCATCCAAAACAATAGTAACGGTCTAAAGGTAATGCTCCAAAAACGCATGGAGTTCATACCAGTAATGGACGCCTTAAGGGATGCAGGCGTACGATATTACAGCTTCACCCCCAAGGACGAGCTGCCCATTCGCTACGCCATAAAAAGACTGCCCGGAAACATGGACCCGGAAGACATTAAAGAACGCATTATCAGCAAAGGATACACGCCACTCACGGTGAAACAAATGGAAAGCAAAGGTATGCCTCTGGCTATATTTGTGGTTACGCTTCAGCGTACAGAAAAGAATAAAAAACTAATTTTTGAACGCGAAATATGCCACGTAATTGACCCTAATAGGGCAATTAAAACTCAAAACCATATCACGCAGTGTTTTACCTGCCAAACACTTGGCCACACTTACAAACTCTGTGTACTACACACCAAATGTGTACTCTGCGGGGGTGCCCACCGCCTACTAACTTGCCCCGAAAGAGGCAAGGAAAACGTCACGCTTAAATGTGCCAACTGCGGCCAATATCACCCCGCCAACTACCGAGGTTGTGACACTTTTCAAAAGGAACGCGACAGGCAGCAACTTGTGGCCTCAATAGGTAACTGCAAAAACACCATGTAAATAGACAAATTACAAACCCAGGGTTTTTATGGGACAGCCATACCTTTGCCCAACTGGCAAGTGGGCAATAGCAGCCCCAAAGCGGCACGGCCGAGCCAGCTGCAATCACTTCAGCGCCCACAACGGGACTGAGTGATCTAAAAGAAATTTTCGAATTAGCAAAATCAATGAATGTTACAAAAATATTGCAGCATCGTTGCCATTAAAAGCAGCACAGACTTAATGGGAAAATTAGAATCAACTGTAACCTTCATTGACAATGCATTGAACTAAATGGAAAGCACACAACTTCCTTCCGAGCTCTGCTCTGGAACGCAAATGGCGTCCTAAGGCATGATATGAACTTGAAGGCTTTCTGCGCAAAACTGGGCTGGATTTAGCTTTCATAGGGGAAACAAAATTAAAACCGGGGAATGTCTTCACATTCCCGACTACAATATTATACGCACAGACAAGGACTCAAGACCAGGGGGGGGGGGGAACGGCCATTGCCATCAAATCTAACATTGTTTTCGCCCGAGCACGGCTTCCATAAATGCAATGCCTAGAGTGTACTGCAATAAGAGTAGGAACACAAAACCAACCTATACTATTAGTTACTGCATACCGGCCTCCAGGTAGCCGGGGCCTCATCGAGGACCTCAACAAAATTCTCGACCTGGAAGAAAACGTACTGATAGCAGGGGATTTTAATGCCCATCACCCAATTAGGAACTCGCGCAGGACTGACCAACTAGGCACCGCTTTGAAGATTATGTACTTAGCACAGAAGACGTTGAGATACACGCCCCCTCTGACCCGACATTCTATCATATATCTGGAGTTTACGAGCCAGATATCTTAGACTTTATAATTACAAAACAGATGCGAGTGGGACAACCGTTACATGTTTATCACAGCTTAGACTCGGACCACTTGCCCATAATATTTACAGTACACAGCCGCTTGAATAGAACCACGGCCAAAATCGTGCCTCTAACTCCAGTGACTGACTGGAATAAATACAAAGCACTGCTGCACAAACTGGCTACATCCAAGCTGGAGTACACCAGCACAGAGAAAATTGACCAGGGAGTTGCAAGCTTTACTGCTTCTCTGCGGACAGCCAAGATAAACACTACTGAATCTCCCACGCGCACACCCCCTTGGGCCACGTACCCAGAGGTGGAGCACCTGATTGTTAGGCGACGAAGATGCACGCGCCGGTGGCGCGAAACCGGAGCACCCATATTTAAAGTCACAGCAAACTGGCTGCGTAAACTTATAAAAGTACAAATAACCACCAACAATCACGACAGGTGGGAGAAAAAGATGCAAAATTGCATCCACAATGATGGTGCGCTGTGGCAAGTGCTACGGAGCTTCAAAAGCGCCGGCTTAGTACATACTAACACTCAGTCCCTCCAAGGGCAGGGGGGGGGGCTTGTATTCTCAACGACAGACAAAGCAGAAGTATTTGCAGACATGCTCTAGCATCGCTTTAAAGAAAATCCAAGCATCAATCAAGTGCATGAACACTAGACTGAGGCATGGTTTCTAGCGTGGGAGGCATACACATACTAGGCAAAAACATTCGGCAACCAAAAAATTATCGACCAATAAGTCTCCTCTCCGCCATTGGTAAACTTTTCGAGAAGTTTTTACCGAAAAAAATACAAAAATCTGTCTCGGAATACAATGTAATATCAAAATTTCAATTTGGATTCAGAAAACATCATTCAACACAGCTGCAACTGTTGAAATTTTCAGATGACGTCACCGAACAGTTTAACAACGGGGCCTCCACACTGGCTTTATCTCTCGATGTGGAAGCTGCTTTTGACAAATGCTGGCATGAGGACATAATCTTCAAACTGTATAAAAACCCCTCACTACGAGATTACCACCCCCTCATTCACAGCTACTTAAAAAATCGCAGCTTTCCAAAGCAAAGCAGGCCTCCCAAAGCAAATCAACACAACGACGCATAGAAGCAGGAGTTCCACAATGAGTCATAATGGCCCCATACATTTACGCAGTTTACACCAGCGACTTCCCTGAACATCACCAATGCAAGGTGGTCCTGTATGCCGACGACACGGTCCTCTACGCCTATCACCAGAATCACAAATACGGCCTAAAAATTACAAAATTATACCAACACTTTCCTGAACATGGCTGCAGACATGGAAAATACAAATTAATCCAAGTGTGCACTGTATTTTTCACAAAGAAAAACAAACCCTCGGTCATGGAGCTAAACATAAGGGGACAACAGGTACCCTTTCGTCGGCATACAGGTACCTAGGCGTCGATCTAGACTCCAAACTGCTGTGGCGGGAACACCTGAGAAATACAGCCAGCCGTGGGCGACAAACTTCTAAAGTTGTGCGCTCCAGTATTTCGCAGTAACTTCGTTAAACTGAGAACAAAACTCACACTATACAAAGCGTACATTTTAAGCCTACTAATCTACGCTAGTGCAGCATGGGCTCACGTTCCAAAAACAGTAATGGCATCCCTTCAGACCAGACAAAACCTAGCACTAAGAAAATTATATTAAGTACCAAACCTAACCACAAACAAAGCCACACATCGGGAGATAGAGATGAAGCCTATAGAAGAGCTAATTGACAGCAGATTATCAAAACTCTGGGCAAAAATCCGGGTTCACCCGAATATGGTAATTCAGAAAATAGGCCGAGGCACGCCCTTACACCGCAAATATAGGCGGATAAAAATTATATAAAGTTATAAATATGTAAATAGGCTCCTTCTCCTCCCATCAATGTAAATAAAGGCAAACCACCCCTCCACCTTCCCCTTCCCCTTCCCCTTCCTACATACTACTCACTTATATAAATGTATAAACATATTTTAAAAAAACCTGCTTAGTTATAAGATTAACTGTAACACATAAGCAATGATATAAATTGCTGAAAATAACTATTTCTCATGTCCCACTATAAGGGGCATGTATGGGTTGTTTACACACAACCAACTTTAATACTAAACTTGATAACTGTACAGAAACGCAAACTGTATCCTGCAAGGCCATCCTCTGTAGTGCCACAGGACATTTTCTATCAATAAAAATCAATCAATCAATCAACGCTTCAGACGCAGTGAATCAACGGAGGAAGCTACTTCCACGCCGCTGAAGATTTCCACCGTAGTTGCGGGCGAAACGTCTGGAAAGTTCATCTCCAGCAGACCACGGCATAACCGTCCGGAATAAAATTGCTCTAACATATACTTTGAGACACTTCTAGGAAAAAGTTAAAACAATTGCACGTTAACCTTATATGTACTAGCTCATCATCAAACAATCTTCCCTGTAGAGTCTGGGTCTTACCACTTCTCCTCTTCCTTTCTGGTGATGCTGTGAGGCAGCTTGCTCATCAGTGCTTCCTTCTCCTACCTTTTGCTCATCATCAAACAATCTTTCCTATAGAGTCTGGGTCTTATTCTTTTCGTCTTCCTTTCTAGTGATGCAGAGAGGCATTAGTCACAGACGGGCCAAGCTTGCCCATCAGTGTTTCCTTCTCCTACCTCTCCTTAGGATTGGCGAAAGATGGGAGAATTCGTTTCCTATATGTCCGTATTACGTAATAACTGCTAACTGTTGCATTTCATTTTGTTACACGTGTGTATTGTACAGTTCTACAGTATAGTTATTTCTGACGTCACTAATAACCCAGACCGGAGAACGGATCAACTGGCCCTGCTTAGGGCGTATATGTATATACACACAATAAAATCTGTCATTCAGCTATCGTGTATATCAGTATCATCGTTTCCAACGGCTATGCTACTCGCTAGTGCCGAGTTTCCATTTGAAAGACCTGCTGTAAGGCCTATTTAGGTAATCGTTCTTCTGACATTCAGAAAATATACTCCTTCCATATTGTTTATTTTGTCTGTTTTATTGCTTAAGTTCAACCGTTAAAATTTAGTGATTCTGATATATTTTAATTTTTATATAGTCTTTTAGGGTGCAGCTAGGCACATAAATCAGGAATTTCATTTCAGCCGTTTCTATCTTTTTCTTATTACTCCTGATCGTGGCCCAATTCTCCAACACACACACGTTAGAACTCGTATCGACATTGTTTTATAATATTTTTCCATGATTTTTTTTTTAATTCATGGTACCACAAATGCGTTTATATTTTATTATTTTTGTTTCAGAACTGAACACTTTCCCAATTTAATTTCCCAAATATTTAAGAAACGACCTATTTATTTTATCACAATATTAATTATAATTTTGGATCGCATTTGACGTTTTCCTTTAAAGGACCATTCTTTTTTTATTTTTCAGGAGATATTTTAAAATTATATTTAACCATTATTTTATTAAATGAAATGAAGCAAGGTGGAACATATCATTGTATTATTTGCGATATAATACAACTTGACAATCCGCAGAAAAATATATTTAGAATGGTTGAACCTATTTTAAAATAAAACTTAGCTCGCTTGCAGCATCTAAGTACTCGTATATATCAGAACGTTTATGTGGCAATAAGCAACTTTGTCTTCTTGTTCGTAAGCTTGTAGTTGCTGTTTTATAAATACCTTTAATTGATTACTGTTTCTCTGTTCATTTGCATTTTCGGTTCAATTAGATCTATTGATATCTTCTGCTTTGCACTTTTTTTTCTTATCAAACAATTATACCTATTTCTTCTAGTTGTTTCCCTCTCTTCTGTATTACCTGCCTTTCTATAAGTACATAATCTGTAGAGGATCTACCTCATCTAAATCTGTGCTTTTTTATTGTTTGAAAACTTTCCTTAGAATATTTGGTCCTCTGTTATGATTTTTGCAAAATTGTAATCAATCGTGCTTAAAAGACTTGTACCGCTATATTTTATGCGTTTGTCTCCCTTATCTTTGTTTAAATATTGGTTATATGGCACCTCGTATTCATTTGTTTGATATCTGCATTGTTTTCCAACAAGGTTGAAAAATTTTGCTAGTCGTATTTTTATTTGTGTTGATGCCAATTTGAGTAATTTCTCATTTCTTGATGCTTAATAGCGAATTCCGAAGGAATTAAGCTAATGCAGGCGTACCCGTAAGTTAATTTAGACTGTTTTTTTAGGAAATTCTAAAGGAATGTAAGTATAAAAACGTGTCATTTTGTCTCTCTCTCTCTCTCTCTCTCTCTCTCTCTCTCTCTCTCTCTACATATATCTATATGTAAAAATAACACAATAAATGTAATTAAAATAAATACTAAATAAGAGGGAAAAGGAGAAAATACTTGGAAAATCACAGATTTACTATCGCAGTATTTCGGACAGCTCGTGTTCTTCTTAGGCAAGAAGACAAGTAGCATGTCTTTTATAAATATTATCAACGCATGTTAAGTCCGTCCGGGTGGTATAGTGGTAACCATACTTGCCTCGTAAACGCAATATCGCGGGTTCGATCCCGCCGATCGAACGCTGGGTTTTTTTTCGGGCATAAAAATCATAAGTATGGCTTCCTTCGAAAGGGAAGTAAAGCCGTGGGCCCCGTGTCTAACATTTACGGCACGATAAAGAATCTCAAGCCTGAAAGAAGAGGCCTCTAAGCAAAATTTGTCGGCCGTTTCACGCCCCGAATAAAATGGGACGCTGATGACCTGGGATGTTTAAAAGCATTCGTAAATTATCAAATAAATAAATAAGTAAAAACCGCCTATTAATGCTATAGCGGTCACAATGTTTCTCATTAAAAATGGCACATTTCTATCAATTAACATATGATTCGTCCAGTGGTCCATGGGGAGGGGGGTGTAACCTACTGCTAAATAAAAAAAAAATATCGTGTCGTTATTTTTGCTTTATCTCAACGAAACTCAGTACAAATATTTTTAAAATAAATTTATAAAACTAGTTTTCAAAAATCATGGCAATCTTAAAAAATGTTGGGGGTTAAAGCGAAATTTAAAAATCACTCTAGCGGCTGCAATTTTAAACGTTTTTAAAAGAAACTCTCTATACGCCATTGAAATGAAGTAGGAAAAGTAGATTTCAAAAATCAAAAAAATCGGAATGTTAAGATGGAGGTTTACCTGTAACCTAAAATTTAAAAATAACTCCTGCAGTACCGCCATGGGTGGCTGAGGTCGTTAAGGCGCGGACTCATGAGCAAAAGGTCTGAGGTTGGAATCCCGCCAGGACCGTCCTCCCTGATTGAGGTTTTATCCAGGTTTTCCTCAGTTCTCATAAATGGCAAATGCCGGGGAGGTACCCTAAACTTAGGTCTGAAACATTTCCTTCCTTAAAAAAATCCTTTCCCAATTTATCATTTCATCTCATGTATCATCAGTGTCCACGTCCTATAATGCCTTAGTAGTACAAACACTATTAAAAAAACTCTAGCCGCACCTATATTTATTTTTTCACAACAAAACTCAGCATGCACTATTTAAATCAAACAAGAAAAATAATTTTTGTAAATTATCAGATTGTTGGGAGCGGGGGTGTGCCTGAAAAACTTTTGAGGATTAAGCCCAAGTTTAAAACTCTTATCTAATGGCCGCAATTTTAATGTTTAAAGGAAATTCAACATACATCATGGAAATAAAGTAGGATGATGATGATGATTATTGCTTAAGGGCGCAAAACTTCTATGGTCATTAGCGCCCAAACACATCAACTACTGTGTCAGAAATTAAAAAAATAAATAAATAAACAAGGAACGCAAAGCCTGCGCATAATGAACTAACAGTAGTACTTTGTGCAATGAAATTTATACCCAAAAATAAATAACAAGGGTATAAGGCGCTACAGACATAAGGGTGTTACTAAAACACAGCCGCAAGAGCGGAAAACACAACCGTCATGTAATGGACTAAAATCGGAGCAATAAAACCCCAAAGCAAACACAGGGTAATATGGTCAACAAACAAAGACCGGTAGGAAAACAAATCAGCAAGAGCTGAAAACAAACCAGTCTTATAAAAGATTAAAATGGTAAAAATAAAACCCCAAAAACAAATAACAAGGGTAATGTGCAAAACAACAATGAAAGACTAGTTAACACGATTCAGCAAAAGCTGAAAAAACGACAGTCTTAAAAGAGTCTAAAAATGCCGTCAATGGTAAAAAAAAGTAAATAAATAAAACCTCACACCTTGCTCCAAAAACCACAAACACGGATAAAACGGAGAACTCGCTCAACAGCAACGCCATCATCTGCGAGAAGGTCCTCAATAGAGGAGGGCAAACCTAGGCTATTTCTAAAAACTGCCACATGATGGCATTCAATTAAAAGGTGACGCGCTGTAAAGGGGTGGTCACAGTAAGGGCAAGCTGGAGCGGGTTGACCATTAAAAAGGTGAGAGTGACTAAAACGGCAATGCCCAATTCTAAGACGAGCTAAAATTACTTCTTCACGACGAACAGCGCGAGAAGAAGTCGACCAGTTAAAAGGGGATGATTTACATTCCCGAAGCTTATTGGCGAGTATCATATCCCACTCATCGCGCCAGCGCGAGAGAATGCCTCTACGTAATAAATGGTTAAAATCGCCAAAATAAAAACGTTGCTCGTCCTCAGCAGGGTCTAAAAGAGCGGATTTAGCTGCGACATCTGCGGCCTCATTACGTTTGAGTCCCACATGTCCAGGTACCCATAAGAGTGTCACCCTGACGCCAGCGTCGAAAAGAGTTAACAATATATCCTGGACCTTCTGTACAAGGGGGTGGTGGTTGTACGGATTTCTAAAACTTAAAATTGCACTCAAATAGTCAGAACAAATAACAGTATTCCCAAGCCCGTGAACAGAAATAAATAATATCGCCCGATAAATAGCATAAAGCTCCGCTATGAAAATAGATGTCGCAACGTTAAGACCAAACGTAAAATCTGCTCCATTAAAAACAAAAGCACATCCTACCCCTGTGTCAGGTTTCGAGCCGTCGGTATATATAAAATTCCAGCCATTAAAAGAGGATTTGATCTCGCTAAAAGAACAACGAATAATATGTGCTGCGGTCGAAGATTTCTGACAGGACGTAAGCCCAAGATGAACGGGGGCCTTTGCTAAAATCCAGGGGGGAGAAGAAGTTTCCCCGGCTAAGAAAAAAGCAGGCAACTCAAAGTCCAACATCCGTAAAATCTCCCGAAAACGAAAGCCAGCAGGCTTAGGAGTAAAAGACCGAGCAGCATAAAAACCAACCAAAGACATATTAAAAAACGGCTCGTTCGTGGGATGACCAGGTTGCGCAGCTAGTCGACAACCGAAAGCAGAAAGTAAAACATCCCTACGATAAAACAACGGAGGTTCTTCAGACTCCGCACATAAACTCAACATGGGGAATGCTCCAATGGCAACACTGATACCCCGGTGATGAATCGGGTTCAGGCGGCGCAGAACAGAAGGCCGCGCAGAGCCATAAACAACACCGCCATAATCCAACTTGGACCGGATAAGAGAGCGGTAAAAACGTAAAAGAATAGTCCGGTCAGCTCCCCAATATGTGCCACTTAAAACACATAAAATACAAAGAGAACGTTCACACTTGCCTCTGAGTTGCGCTATATGCAATGACCACCATAGTTTCCTATCCAAAACCAAGCCAAGGAATCTAACTTCGTCTGCGAAAGCAAGAGCGTCTGGGCCAAGACGGAGCGAAGGTGGAGGATACTCCTTGTGGCGCCAGAAGTTCATGCAGACGGTCTTCTCTGCGGAGAAACGGAACCCGTGATTCACACTCCAAGCGTAAAGGCGGTCGAGAGAGCATTGTAGGCGGCGTTCCAAGAGACAAGTTCTCCGAGAGGAAAGATAGATAGCAAAATCGTCTACAAACAACGACGATTGTATTCCTGGCGGTAAACACTCGGTGATAGAATTAATGGCAATGGTAAACAGTGTGCAACTAAGTACCGAGCCCTGAGGTACACCATTCTCTTGAATTAAACAAGATGATAAAACTGATCCCACGCGAACATTAAAAACCCGGTCTTTCATAAATTCTTGAATAAAAACTGAAATGCGCCCACGTATGTTCCAATCGTGAAGCGTTCCGAGGATACCGCCTCTCCAGCAAGTATCATACGCTTTCTCCAGTTCAAAAAATACAGCAACCGTATGGCACTTCCGAATAAAACCGTCCATTATGTGGGTCGAAAGAGATACGAGATGGTCGACTGAGGAGCGATGACGACGAAAACCGCACTTAGCGTTCGTCAATAGATGTCTCGACTCCAAACACCACATAAACCGTCCGTTAATCATGCGTTCCAACACCTTGCAGACGCAGCTGGTGAGGGAAATCGGACGGTAACTGGAAGGAAGATGTGGGTCCTTTCCAGGCTTAGGTATAGGAATGACGGTAGCCAATCGCCAGGCGCTAGGAAATGTGCCATGACACCAAATAAAATTAAAAGTCTGTAATAAAAATGCCTTGCCTTCCGCTGACAAATGCTGCAACATAGGAACATGAATGCCATCCGGCCCTGGTGCGCAGTGTCTAGAGTTCGTAAGGGCATGCTCCAATTCCCTAGAGGTAAAGGGGACATTGTAGCACTCCTGATGGTCGGAGGCAAAACAGAAGCCCTTCGATTCGACCTGCTCTTTAATTGTGCGAAAAGCAGCAGGATAGTTGGCCGAGCTTGAAACTTCAGCGAAAGTACGTCCTAAAATATTAGCGACATCAATCGGAGTAGTGACAACCCAATTTAAAATCCGAAGACCGGGTATGGGCGTAAACCTAGGTTTGCCCGCAACGCGGCGTAGCCGTTCCCAAACTACGGATGTAGGCGTTGTGCGGTTAAAAGACGAGGTAAAAGCAATCCAAGAAGCCTTTTTGCTATCCTTAATGACTCGACGGCATTTGGCGCGCAGTTGTTTATAGCGAATCATATTTGCAGAAGTAGGGTGGCGACGAAAAGCTCGGAGAGCACCCCGGCGTGCACGCAACGCATCCCGGCATTCATCGGTCCACCAGGGAACCGGTAAGCGTCTGGGGTGACAAGACGACCGGGGAATAGCCTGATCTGCGGCTGTGATGATGACCGTACGGAAGTGCTCGATCACGACGTCGATAGATGGAAATTCACACCCTGAAAATTAGGCCATAGATCGAAACAGAGGCCAGTTCGCCTTTTCAATGAGTCATTTTGGCGCGCGCTAGGAATGTGCATTTGAAGAGAGTACATGGATCTGACACGGAAAGTGGTCACTGGAATATAAATTGGAGATGACGTTCCAGGTGAAATGTACAGCAAGTGAGGCAGAACAAATGAATAAGTCCAAGTGGGAAAAGCTGTGAGTGCTGTCAGAAAGAAAAGTAGGTTGACCAGTGTTGAGCAGAATGAGATGGTGGCGGTCGAGAAAGTCTGCCAACATGCTACCCCTGGCACACTCGGTGTTGGAACCCCATAGAGGATGGTGTGCATTAAAATCTCCCAAAAGTAGGACAGGGGGTGGGAGGTGAGACAGAAGATTGTCCAGGTCAACCATGGTGACTGTAACAGACGGAGGCAAGTAAATACTGCAGATGGAAAAACTGAGGCCAGAGAAGTGAACTGTAGCTGCAGCTGCCTGTAAAGGAGTCTGGAGCGGTAATAAAGTACAGCACACGCCGTGTCGTATTAAAATTAATACTCCGCCGTGAGCGGGAATGCCATCTTCGGGAGGGAGGTCAAACCTCACCGAAGAGTAACCGCGTAAATTACAAGTATCTTGCGGGCGAAGTTTAGTCTCTTGGAGACACACAAGCGGAGAGTCATTCGAGCGTAAAAGTAACTCCAAGTCAGGTCTACGACTACGGAGTCCATGCACATTCCAAGAAAGGATAGCCATTGTTAAAATTAGGTAAAAAAGTTAAAAATACCACCTTACTTTTTACTAGGCCCAGGACGAATCAAACGTCCTTTCTTAAGTCGCGTGGGACTTGGTGGTTTTTCGGGAGCAGGCACATCCTGCTCCATGACCTCCTCAGAGGGAGGGCTCTCCCGCTGAGAAGCATCCACCGACTCCAGCACCTGGAACCGGTTGGATGTAGAGAGGGGCGGTGATGGCAACCGCCTAGCGGGTTTGCTCCCTTCATGGGAGCGGGACCTCCGAGGAGGAGAAGGGCTCTTCTGCTTTTCAGCAGGAGTGGATGTTTTTAAAAAGTCGGTCTTTGTGTAGCTGGTCCTAAACTTAATTTCTGATGCATTAAAAACTATGGGCTTGGGTTTCTCAGTAGAGCGGTTAGGAGGACTGGGCACATTTGGGACCCGTGTAAAAACAAGGTCACAAGTCTGCGTACTGCTATCGCACTTCTTGATCGATGATGAAGCTGCTGCGCTGTATGTGCCGGTCTTAGGCACGACGGGTTGGCGAGATTGAAAACGTTTCCGGGCCTCAGTAAAGGAGAGCAATTCCTTCACCCGGATCTCCTGAATACAGCAATTCTCCTTAAAACTAGGACATTAGCGGGATGAGGCTGGATGATCTCCGCGGCAGTTAACGCAAACGGGAGCAGATGTACATGCTCCTTCATGAGATACTTGGCCGCAGGTAGCACAGATAGAATTGGCACTCTTACAAGAGACGGGCTTATGGCCAAAGCGCTGGCATTGAAAACAACGCAACGGTATCGGTACGTACGGGCGCACCTCAATGAACTCGTAGCCCGCTCTTATCCTCTGCGGCAATTCGACCCTGTTAAAAGTGAGGAAAAGTGTTCGGGTAGGCTGCAATTCACCCTTTTTCCTCGCCTGCACGCGATACACGGACGTGACCCCTTGGTCTTCCAAGCAACTTTGGATATCCGGGTCAGACATTCCGTCCAGTACGTTAGTAAAAATAACTCCTCGCGACGAATTTAATATGCGATGTGGCTCAACACGGATGGGATAACCGTGGAAAATCGTCGCCTTGAGCAGTGAGTTACTCTGAGACATTCCAGTGGTCTCAACCAAAAGTGATCCATTACGAAGTCGGGTGCAGGTTTTCACAGGTCCAGCTATGGTGTCAATGCCCTTCTGAATTATAAACGGGTTCACCCGGGTAAAAGATTGTCCGTTTTCCGTTCGACTAATCACCAAGTAACGAGGAAAAAGCTTCTCGGTTACTTCTTTAACGTCCACTCGTTTTCTTTTAATTTGTGTGAGATTATGTTCGTTCACCATAGCGATATAATCCTCCACCATTGCAACTGTCTCCGATGGCAGGCTGCTTCCTGGGCGCCACCCCGGCTTAGGTTACTGGCCCTGGCCTGAACAAAGTAACCTTAGGGTCACACCTTCCTGTGGGCTGACGAAGGGACCCAATCGCCTGCAGGAAGTCAACAGCTCATGCAATGGCCCTTCCCCGGGCCTGGCCTTTACCAGGGGATACGCTCCCGTCCTACATGATAACCCAGTGCTGGGAGGTACGCTGTTACCCAGTCACTTTTTACCGTGTCAAACACGGGGGCACCCATCAGACAAAGAACAGGGAAGTAGGAGAAATAAAACAATAAAAGAGGCGAAATAAAAAGGAGTCAAACGCGCTAAGCGCGGACCTGAGGGAGCAGCTCGGGTGCCTCGGGGTCGCTACGCCCCGTACCCAAAAAATTGGGCCCCTGAGGGGAAAAAAATAAAGTAGGAAAAATAGTTTCTGAAAATCAGGGGGTTACCTGAAACCGCAAATTTAAAAATCGCTCTAGCAGCACCAATAATTGTTTTTTCACAAAAATTAAATCAAACAAGAAAAAAAATTTTTTTAAATTATCAGATTAATGGAAGTAGGGGTATATCTGAAAAAATTTCTGGGGGTTAAGCCCAAATTTAAAAATCGTTCTAGCGGCCGCAATTTTTTTGAAGGAAACTCTATATATGCCAATGAAATAAAATAAGAAAAATAGTTTCTAAAGATCAGCGAAATCGGACTATTAACAGGTTATCCATAATTTAAAAACCTTATAGTACTAATATAAGAGTAAAATCGTTTAGTATGCACATTCGCAGTAACGTCTATGCTATTCAACTGTGTTTTCTGTTCTTGTTTCTTCTCAGATAGGATAAGACTCAAGATACTCTCGGTTTCAGTTCTTTGCATGTCACTTATTTAAAGATCAAGATAAAGACACACGAGTAAGGCATGAGTAAGAGAATAACTTGGGTTTGATTCCTGTCCTCCCTGACTCAGGTTTTCTTAGTCCTCATAAATGGCAAAAATGATACCCTTTTGAACGCTTTTGAATAGATGCTGGAGAGGATAAATGTATTCTCGAATAAAATGTGCTTGATATAATTTAAAAAGTGAAGTTCTATCTCCTACATTATTGGAGATACAAAAAGGTGTACCCTCAGCAAGAACTCTCCCATTATGTTAAAAACTTTTTTTGAACCAATTTTTCATTTGACGCATCAGGAAAAGTTGTTTTGGGTAAGCAAGATAAATGGGGGCCCTATATGTTGATATACAGAATGGGAATCTTAAGCTTGGAACATATTAATAAAATGTATTCATGAACTTATTGTTAATTTATATTTAGCTACCTGTCAGTTTGCGAGAAATAAATGCAGGACGAGAACATCATTTCCGCTTAATAAGAATCTAGGCAACTTACCGGAAATAAATTTACAGACGTAACTCCTAAGAAGAGAATGAATATTTACTTCGAATGTTATTTATTAGGTTAATGTCCTTAAAACTGGATTTAAATGAACTGTAGAATGCACTTGTTGCAAGCCACACATTGAGAGAAGCAAGTCTTGTTAAGCTGTCATTGTCCATATTTTAATTTTAAACAGAAGTTTCACGTAGGACCTCCTCGTTACTTTAACGTAGGGCTGTTTCTTTATCTGACGAGAGACAAGAAGCTCTTGCAAGGCCGGCAGTCTTCCCTAGTTCAACCTCTGTGTGTGTGTGTGTGTGTGTGTGTGTGTGTGTGTGTGTGTGAGTGCATGTGCAGCTTAATACACCAATAAAATAAACGGCTATAACTCTTAAATGAAAATCTAATTTAATTTGAGCTTAAATTTTTCTGATACGCCAAGATTTGCAATTTTAATTTTTATTTGATTTCAACATGACTACCATTTGTATATGGCATATGTCAAGCCTATTGTAACTCTCTGTTCAGATGTTTCTCAGTATGTAATTTTGAATATCAAAGGCGGATTCTGCGCCTCACATCATGAAGGTCAGCCACTGGTGTTTTACACTTGATCCTTACGAATCTCACTATGAAAACATCTAAGGGTGTTAAATCCATTGAACTGAGCCATCTTCTCTTACAAGTCATACCAGTTTTCAGAAGCAAGCTTACTGTTTGCTTGAAGTTTGTACCCCAGACCATTATTCTCTTAGGATCATGTCTGAAGATTGTATTCTCGACGAAACCGGCATTGTACATGTTTCACAGAATTTGTACCTGTCAACCAAAGAGCACGCGAGACTTTCTGCTCAAATCTGCGCATTTCTCTAGCCCAACTGAATTAACTGTTTGTTTATTGTTTATTCATTTATCAATCTCCATGATAAGCACTATCAAAATTGCAACTTCTTACCTACCAAACGTAGATACCTTTATTTCTCTTCGACGGTTATATTTTAAGCAATATTCGTTTCTTTTATTAGTGTTTTAAGCAGAACCCTCTTATTTTCATCCTTTCATCCTTACAGTGTTGCCATGTTGCCAGCTCGATTATCTTGATATAATTGGAATAAATTCTACGTGAATATTTTATTAAAAAGACAGCAGCAAGGTTGACGAACTACTTTAAATTTGCTGCATCATCTATTGCTGTGCTAAATGGTATCGCGAAATCCTGTGATATATCGGGCCTTTCGATAGTTGCCTCGAACGTTAAAGCATTATAAAATTACAATACTTTAGATAGGAAAAACAAAGCAAACATATAACTGGGTTGGACAAAAAAAATTGCGTCTTTCTTCTTGCACTCCATAGTTATGCTTTTATTGATGCAAATAAAAATATTGTCAAAATGTTTTATTTATTTCGCTTTGACTGCATTGGTCTCCTAGTGAAGTCTGTAGATTGTGGACTGAATACTAAAGGTGTAAAAGTCTGTAGGGACGAACGAAATTGAATGAATGTATGGTGGCGCAAATGAGCTCGAAGTGCTTGGCACCTTAAACCTATCTGCCATTCACCTTCTCAAGGCAAGGAAAGGCTTCGAAAGAAGTTTTATCCAGACAGCTTGACCTGATGGGGATTGGAACCTCCGGAATGTGGTCACAAACGCTATCGGCGGACCACGAAGAAAGTCTTATGATTTCATTAACAGAAATTGAAACAGCTAGTCCAATGCTATTATGAAAAAAATATTAGAGGTCTTTTTGGAATCGGTCCTGGTGGCGTAGTGGTAACCATACTTGCCGAGATATCCCAAGATCGCGGGTTCAAACCCGGCCAGGAACGATGAATTTTTCGGGCGTAAAAATGCTAAGTATGGCTTGCTTCGGAAAGGAAGTAAAGCCGTGGGTCCCGTGTCGTACATTTACGGCACGAAAAAGAACCTGAAAACTGAAAGAGGAGACCTCTGAGTAAAATTTGTCGGTCGTTTCACGACCTGAGTTGAATGGGATGCTGATGACATAAAATGTTAAAGAGCGCCCTTAAATAAACCAAAATCATCATCATCTTCATCATCATCATCATCATCATCATCATCATCATCATCATCATCATCATGTCGGTCCTGGTGGTGTAGTGGTTACCATACTTGCCTCCTACGCCCAAAACGCGGGTTCGAACCCGGCCAGGATCGATGGATTTTTTCGGGCGTAAAAATCCTAAGTATGGCTTCCTTCGGAAGGGAAGTAAAGCCGTGGGTCCCGTGTCGTACATTTACGGCACGAAAAAGAACCTCAAGCCTGAAAGAGAGGCCTCTGAGCAAAATTTGTCGGCCGTTTCACGCCCTGAGTTGAATGGGACGCTGATGACCTGAGATGTTAAAGAGCGTCCATAAATAAATCAATCAAAAAAAAAAAAAAAATCATCATCATCATCACGTCTTTCTGGAGGTCTAAGAAAATTTAGAGCCGTAAATTAATAGCAGGCTCTTGTTCCATTCATAATTATGGAAGCAGGAAATTTGGGAGGGAAAAAAACTGGTTTTGCTGCTAATATGAAGAAATCTGGAGAACCAAATATAATCAATCAGTGATGTAATAGCACAATTTGAAGAATCTAAGAAAGCATGTTAATTTATACTTGTGTGAACTAAAATGATTCTTAGCACTCTTTTAAGAAAATGAAGGGTATGATTTTCTTTTCTTTGTACTTGCAGATATTCAAACTAACAACGACTGAATAACAAACGAGGCGCTTTTCTTTCTTAATGGTGGAGTTAACACACGCATTTGCAAAGTTTGTTAAAAAATTACCCCAAACTTTAATTTAACAAGGCCATTATTATCTTAAAGTCACCTTCTAGTGTGGCTTCACTTCACTATTGGCCAATATTTCTTTGAAAGAGAAAGCAAAGGAACAATAAAAACTGTTACAGTTAATGAGGAGCATTCCTGCAATATGTTACAGAACTTCTGCAGCTCTAGACTGACCTAGAGAACATTATCTTCATGCAAGATGGCGAACCGTTTCTATACTGTTACAAAGGAGTTAATTTACACAGAGTTTTGTGATCGTGTCCTCAGTAGGCACTTTCCAACAATATGGCCTCATGATCTCAGTCTGGCTGACTTTGGGTTTAGACTAATTTTCCATG
Source organism: Metallyticus violacea (assembly GCA_030762175.1). NCBI lineage: Eukaryota > Metazoa > Arthropoda > Insecta > Mantodea > Metallyticidae > Metallyticus > Metallyticus violacea. The sequence goes on from CM060833.1 coordinate 105,835,632, forward strand.
GCAATCACGACATTCCTGCAGCAAGAATATTCCAAGATAATGTCTGCATGGCGCAGCAGAAGAATAATATATTTGTAAAAGAGAGCGGCGGACATAGTACGCAGTGTTTTGTAAAAGCTAACCCCATTGCTTTCACAACACGGTGATTTTTTTTTTCTATTTTAGAGTAACGCTTTATAATTTAAAGTAATTTTTGAAAGACTATACATTCATGCTTTGAATGAAAAACTAGTACCATGGCTTAGATCAATATTGTCATTGAAAGGAAATTAAATCATGCTTTCTCTTAGCTGGCTCTAGAATCTTTATAAATGTCTCTAATTTTGCAATTTTACATGACAATAAAAGCTAATAGAACTGTTTCAATCATTTCGGAAGTCTATGTTTGCTTACATTATCTGGTTTCCTTGCTAAATGAAAAAATAATGTTTAGTTGTTTCTTTTGATACCCTTATATTCTTGGTTGATCTTGTTTTTACTATCATACATAGCAGTTTGCCTATATTGTCATCATAATATTTCCAATTTACAAATAGTAATAGCCTGTTAATCCAATGTAAAATTTTAATATTGGGCAAGTTCTTTCACTAAGTTGAAACAAAGACTGTCGTTCTCTCAGTCCTTGATCTTCTCTTGTCTCTGTAACATGCTTCCCTATAAGCACCCGTAGAGACTGGTTTTCTGCATTACTGTCAAAATTGTAATGTGCTGCAAGCAATGGATTCGGACTGGACTCCAGCTGCTCTTTGTTAGATAGCTAATCCTACCTGGATCTGACTTAGGCAGTCATCACGGAACAAAACATGTCTATTCATTGTTTATAGTCACAATAATTGGTGCTGTGGGTGGACATTACGAGCATTTTCAGCGTTAGTTAATGCTGCTATAACCTTTCAAATTGTGCATCGACTCGTTAACATTTTTTACTCTCGCTGCCGAGGTTAATTATCCAAGCGAGATATATGACAGTATTTATCCCTTTGCTCCTAATACGGTGATAAAAACCATTTAATGTTTTGTTTAACATATTATCTAAGATTCTAGCATCATTCTAGAATATAGGGAAATAGGAAACGAAACAGTAGGCACATAATTTCAAAATGTTTTCAATGTGGAATGCAATGGCAGAGGTGGAATTCAAATCAATTGATGCATGACTTTGAAGGTAAGCAACTAACAACTAACGATATGTATTTCTAATTTATATTTTGATCCGCAATTATTAATTTGATATTAAATGTGGTAATAAATAGATTTTAGTTAAAGTCATCTGGGTAAACGGCCGTTTGGACAACATTTGTGAAAGATAAATATCGCAAATATACTTCTTTCATCCAAAGAAGTATTGGTAATCCTTTGGTTCTTGGACCCAAGAGCTGGACATGCGTTGTCCCTCTTCGCACTAATAAACAAACAATACAGTTTGTAAAATGTTTGTGTACACACCACATGTAATGTAGACAACTGGTGGGAGATTAAGTATGACAACGTTGCCTTTTATAAAGCTTGCGCACATGTCTTTTGACTTTAGTGGAGCAATAATGCAAGCCGTTATTTTTTGGCACGTATTGCGGTTCACGGACATAACTTCGCCCATTGACACAGAGTGTAACAAAATTACAAGACAAACTTTAAGGTAACCGGGAAGTTGAAGTCTAGCAAATAATGCAGCAGTATACATTTTGCACTGTATCTCAAAAATTTATAAAAATATCAATATGAAATTTTATGAGATATTAAGAATACTTAACTAAAGATGTTTGTAAATTTTAATTCTCTAATGCACATAAAGTTTTTAAAATAAACCTTATTTCACGATAATTTAAAATTTTGACAGGTGTGCATTTTTCTTGTTGAAAATTTGCACACACATGATGTATGCAAATGTTAAGTGTGATAAATAGAAGTATTTAAATATCACTATTAGTTGATAAAAATCAGTACCAATAAGAAACTTTTTTTTTTCAAATATTTGAAAATTTATTTCGTTTCAAGCAACTAGCATAGATATATTATTCTAGTTTTCATAATAGCATGTTATTTGAACTTTATGTAAAAAAAATCATTCAAATTCCACCAATATTTTATTAGGAAAATGAATGATTATGTCACAGTGTTTTCAGTTTTTAACACTATTTTATTTTGGTTTAAAAATGTTTAAAAAAAACTTTTCATATCCAATAAAAATTAATATTTACAGAGCATCTTTAGTTAATTTTTCTTAATATCTCTCGAAATTTTCATATTGATAGTTTTAAAACTTTCTGAGGTATAGTGTAAAATGTATACTGTTGCATTATTTGACAGATTTACATTTCCTGATTACCTTAGGCGAGTTCTTAACACCAAAATTAAAAGCAAACAAGTCATATGTATAAACATATGTACTGAAATGTCTGATCTTTGCGTTATTATTAAAAGATAACATTGAACGTGTTTCGAGGTACGATCGAACAGCTTAAGTTTGTTAAAATAATAATTAACTTTTTCAGACAATCGAGTGATGTGTTGCCATGGAGACTTGTTTACATTTATCATTTGAGAGGTTCAGAGCACAAGTGGCGTAACTGCACCGTTTCTTAAAATAGAGTTACTGTTATTATTTCCAAGTACGGAGGAGTAATTACGTAACTCCAGCATCACAAATTTCCATACAGATGGTAGCACTTTGTTCCTTCGTTCAGAGCCGTAACTCAGCAACTCATTCTTTCAATGCTACAAATTGTAATAATATGTGAAACAGATGGAGGTTTCTAAGATGTATTGTAAAATATTTAAAAGAAAATGCATAAAAATGTACAACAACATTGCATTTTATGATTCGTGTACTGGAGACAGGACACAACGTTTGTGTTTCCATATTACTGCTTGACAGACCTGAAAATGGAAGTAATGAACTACAAGTTCATGGTTTCAGGTCACAGAGTCCTACCTTACGATGCAGACCTCAGCTTAACTAGTCGTAAGAAACAACACCTTTTCTCTTCTGATACTTGGAGTAGATAATTTAAGAACAAGTCCGAAGAAGAATCCTTTTGTTGTGTGTATAATGCAAAGAGAAGAAATTTTGTCCCCGAAGGAACTACTAAACCAAGCAGTGGTTGACTATTGGTGGGTAACATTTGCAGTGGGTGAAAGTGAGGTGGACGCAGTTTCAGAAAACAAAACCATTTACCATGAAGTTCAAAGATCAGCCCAAATGATGAATTCCATGGAATTTATTTCTGTAAACATGAAGATATATCTACAAAATCAATTGTCAGTGAAACGGGCTGCTCCCTACAAGACCAGACATTTTGTTAAAGCAGCCAAGAAGAAGAACATGATAGAATTTCTTCCTTATGTTTCTCCTTTGTGTCATTCATATGTCAAAAACTTACCAATATTGTTCTACTTATCTGTCCATGGATTCAAAAACGCAGGTTTCTGACGAGGAAAATGATGAAATATGTTTTGTTAATGTGCTGCAAATGTGAGTACTGTGAATAAAGTATTATGGAGGGATTGATTGAATTAAGCTATTGGGTGCACAAACTAAGCAACTATATCTTTTTCTATAATTGATACGTACATAAAACGTGTTATTGAAAAGATTTCGATTCACATTGCAATAAGGTGTATTTATATATTTGTTAATTTTCAGCTTCACTTTCAAGAACTTGTCATTATCTCTAAACTGTCATAGACGAAGTGACCCCATTTGTGCGCTGAACATCTCATTCGTGGTTAGTCAGTTTCTTATACTTGGCTTGTGCCGCAGGTCTGTTAATGGCAGGATGTGATTTTTATGCATTGTCGTGCGGATGGTAATGAATGCGAGGCCGCAAGGCTATATGAGATGACGTTCTCAGACGGAAGGTAGCCGTGTATAAATATCTCCTGTAGTTTATCGTCGAGTTACTGAGAAAGAACCTGTAACACACAAATTGAGGACGATCAAAGAATCACTCGTACACCCGACCAGAAAAACTCGTTCTATAGTTGCGTTTAGCACATTTCGTAGGGAGGATAGCATGAACAGCTTCTGTATCTTTATTTTGTTCAACGTGTTCAAGGTCTTGTACATATCGCCAGACTGTAGAAATAATCATACCTGCCTGTTTAAATACGAATACCCTACCAAGGTTAGCCACTCATTGATTTTTTTTGATTGATTTATTTTATGGACGCTCTTTAACATCGCAGGTCATCAGCGTCCCATTCAACTCAGGGCGTGAAACGGCCGACAAATTTTGCTCAGAGGCCTCTCTTTCAGGCTTGAGGTTCTTTTTCGTGCCGTAAATGTACGACACGGGACCCACGGCTTTACTTCCCTTCCGAAGGAAGCCATACTAAGAATTTTTACGCCCGAAAAAATCCATCGGTCCTGGCCGGGTTCGAACCCGCGTTCTCGGGTGTAGGAGGCAAGTATGGTAACCACTACACCACCAGGACCGACGTTAGCCGCTCAAATATAAGGACTGCACAAGTCAAACATATGAATGTAAACAATGTAAACAAGTCTTCATGGAAACACAGCGTCATCTAGGGTACATCACCAATTGACTTGTATGGATAACATTACTCGATTGTCTGAAAACGTTAATTACTATTGTAACAAACTCTCTTTCAACATCATGGTGATACATCTCCTTAAAGTGTTTGTCACGCAGCAACATTGTCGGTCCTGGTAGTCCATTGGTAATCATTTTTGCCTCATAGACCCAAAGTCGCAAGTTCAAACCCTGCCGGTTCGATGGATTTTTTTTTCTCAGGCGTAAAAATCCTAAGTGTGGCTTCCTTCGGAAGGGAAGTAAAGCCGTGGGTCCCTTGTCGAATATTTACGGCTTGTAAAAGAACTGCAAACCGTAAAGAAGAGGTCTCTGAGCAATATTTATCGGCCGTTTCACGCCCTGAACTGAATGGGACGCTGATGACCTGAGATGTTAAAGAGCGTTCTTATATAAAACAAACTCCATTAAAATAAACTTAACGCGGTAACATATAGTAACGTTCAGTTAGTACTTTAAATGACAGCGAGTCCACTACCTAACAAGAAGACAAATAAAGGATTGTGTTAATGTGAAACACTTGTTACTAGTATAAGAAAGCAAACTAATGTCAGAATTATCTTATTTAATCACTCAACGTTTTCAAGAGATTGATTCATTGCTCCTTCCCTTCTCTTGAATTTGAGATGCTGTTGTCTGTTCGGAGACACTCGTAAGCCCCCCACCCCCAAAAATTAAAAATACACCCTTCCTTCTTCCACAGTTTTTTAGTTTATGCACAGTCCCTTGCAAAACTTTTCTCCATTACAATGGAATGTAATTGAGATTTTAATTCAAGTGTGCAATACACACCACATTCCTTCCAAGTGAAGAGGGAGGCGAAAAGGGACGTTTATTCATTCAATGTGTACTATAACATAAACATATTTAAGTGGTTAAGCTTTGAACCTAAAATATAAAACTATCGCTGAGCCTTTTGGCGTATATGTAACCGATAGAAATAAAAATAGATAATCAGCGTTTCTTTCACTAAAATGTTTACAACATATTTCTTTTCTTGAATGTGATAAATTATACTCAGAGAGCTGACTACTCTCCCTGTGCATATGAATATTAAGGTCAAGGTCATTGCACTGAATGAGCGCTGTTATGGAGTGCACTCAAAACCACCATGGAAACAGTTTCAAGAATATTTAACAAGAAATCCAGAAACGAATAACCACAAACTTCAGCTCCAAAATAGAATGCTGAATTTAAAACATACTGAAAGACAACAAACATTCAGCAATGAGAAAATCTTGAGTATTCGTGTAACTTTCTAAAATACGGGACATAGTTCTTTCGTCTTTGGAAATCAAATAATACAGCACAACGGAAGGTAGCTATCAAAGATACAGTAGCAGCAGCTCACAGAATATTATGAGTATCCATTGAAACACACGTAGTATTTTTAGATGAGAATAATTTCCCCAACATCAGCTATGGACTTACAGAGGTATTTCATTTTGTCAAGTCCACGAGGTTACAATCAGAACATTTAATGTGAAGACAACATAGTGGGTGTCGCTGTCTGGGGATGAATATTTGGTTAGCAGGAAAGCCTTTGTGGGAAACTGAAGTACATACTGTAAAATATGATGCTCAGCATGCACATGAAGCAATATGTTTCCAGTTGGTAAACAAACAACATAATTTAAGTAAAAATAAGCATGCACATGGCATAGCCTAAATTATCAAAGCATTTGATATTACTATATTACAACTATTCCCAATACAACTGCTGGACGTGAGGTGAGCTTAACTTCTGTATCTTGGTTATCTTTCATTAAAACTAGAAAATACCGGGAAAATAATGGTACCAGAATATAGATTAACCACTACCCGACATCAGGTCAGAATATCCATCGAAGTGTATAGCAAAACGTTCTCTTCTTTTTTAGATCAGCTTCTGATTCACTCGTAACCATGCTAAAACCCAAAGTACTTCTTTATGCGCATGCGCAGGACTAGTTTCCCCCCCAGTTCAAACATGTAACTGTCACTTGCACAGCAAATACACCGAACACAACCGCCTGGCCTATGTGCCCAACAATTTGTAAACTCACCCTATATTGTTTATCCTCATATTATCAATAATATTTAATAATAACCCCCCAAATGCCACAATACTAATGCATTTTAGATAAATTTAGGAGATTATAGCTATATAACTCTTCTTTAAATTCTCAGCAATTGCCCTTAAAGCTTCTACATAGGCAGGCAATTCCGCTAGAGCATGTAAATCAAACCGTTCCACAAACATTTACATGAATAAAAAATTCAGTGGACTACACTAGTACTCTCTGAATGTGAAACAGTGTGTACGTTAAGTTAATATACCGAGAGTGCTGGTTCAGACGATAACGTGTGAGAGTTTGCATTCGAAAGGTCCCGGGTTTTAATTTTTCAGTACCGGATATTCCAACTTTGGGCTTTAAGTGTTTCCCGTGATCACTTAGGCGAATGCTATGTTCCGCGCTCCCATTTCATGTCATTTTATTTAGTAGTACCGAAAGAGTCAGGCCAGGCGAATTGCTACTAGTGGCGTGACGATAGATATGCAGTTTGGAGAAAATTCCTGTCCTAACTCTGGCGGGTTCTGTTAGGGGCCTACTCGGGACGCTTCAAGCGGTACCTTGGTTCTCGCGAGCTTGCCGGCGCGGAGTTTAGGACTTATTTGAGGAAGAGTTTGAAACCTTTGACCTCATCAAGATTTGGTCGCCCCTCATCTCATTTCTTCCACACGGATGGGGCAGGTACAAAATACCCAAGTGTGGCCGTGTTGCTTCGTCCCTTACTATCTTATCCCATTCTAGAGTTGATATACCGAAGACATTCATCTTTTTCAATACAGGATCTTTCACTCATCACAAGTATTTGAGGCCCATCAAGGCGATATTTCGCGCGTCCTTTGAGTTCCTAGAAGTCCTGACTTCTTCCGAGTGGAAAGCATTTTGGCCACTATGAATGAAGTTATAGATGAAAGAAGGGTTCATAAATCGGAAAGAAGTAACACCGGCGCTTGGGTCCGAACGTTATACACAAAGGCACAATGGAAGCAAGAATGGACAAAATTATAGGATATGACGCATTAAACTAACGAAAACAAATGCAAAGTAGTAATTAAATTGTTACACTGTTATTACAGTCTTACATTATTTTATATTAAGTCTGTTGTATTTGTGTCATCTCATGTTTTATTATTTAACCATATAATTTAATAACAACTAAACGAAATTTACTGTTTATCGCCAAGCCTAATTCGCACTTTCCATTGTGGGGATGGTGATTTGTTGTTTATTGTTGCTGCTTCTGTTTCGTGGTGGGAGAGCAGAGAGGTACTATGTTCGGTCATATGGAATAAAAGATCTGCGCGGGACTGTACCCATACTTCAGTAATGGATAGCATTTTCCGCTACAAGGAACCTTAAAAACTGAAATAAGTATATTGTAATATGATCACTTTCCTTAAATACAGTGAAGTTACTTGAGTCAAGGGCCGCCTGACCACAACTGCTTATTGCAGAAGTGCAGCCGCCGCAACCGGAAAATGGGAGATAACGTCAACATTTGTATAAAGTTAGTATTTTAACTTTTAGCATTTATATTTTACTGAAAATATGTCCTGTATTTAAAACGGGTCTAGCTTTTCTTCCGTAAGAACACGGCGGTTCGAAACAAGCAAGGTTCTTTGTTTGAGAGATTCTGTGTCTTGTAACGTTTTAACAAGTTGACTACAATTTCTCTACTGGAACACGATTGCCGGCAATTTCTTTCGAATCGCCTTAACATTACATTTTCACATATGAACTGTAGGTAATAACGAAGAACAATTAGCAAGATGACATCGCAGAGTAACACACGAACACACAACCACTCGCTGACTAAACATCTCTCAAACCAGCTATTAACTGTTAACTGCACATGCATTATACGGTTTGACGACTGCCTTCTCCCAATATGCAGCCAACCTACTATGCTATGAGTATCGTATTATTCAATTGAAGATATGTTAATAAGATGATGGTTGATAATTTATTTGTGATTTTAACAGTTTCTACAACTGGATAATATGGGAAAACGTATGTCACTGAAATAACATTTTTAGATAAAAAAATTAATGATCATGTCAACTTCTTAATATTTTTGTGCGCTTTATATCTATCTTATTGCTGGGTGGTTCTTTTCTTCCCTTCCTGCAGTTCTGAGTTTCTTTTTCTCAAAATAGTCTTAAGGAAATAACGTCAGCATTTCGCGTCTCCTGCTATTTAGCCTGGAGGCAGCGTGAAATTGCAGTTATTTGTTGAAAGAGGTTTCTAGAAGCAGATATCTGTATTGGATGCTTGTGGTGTGATTTTGAAGAGAGGTTCTCTCTATTATTGCTAGTTGTGTTGAGAATCTTGGGCAATAAACAGCATATCAATATATTTTTTGAACAGAAAGAAATTATAAACATCCGAACTTAATCTGAGTGTTAATTCAGAAACGGATGGCTGAAATCAAAGTAAATATATTCGGCTGTATTTTAGGATAGATTTATTCACATGGAAATGCCATTGGAGAATTTTGTCTGAGTTCAGAGGGCATATCCCTAAGGATGGCTTTTCATTATAGGTGAGAAAAATAAGCAGTTAAATACGGGAAGACATTTAATGTATAACGAAAAGATAAAACTCTGCATATGTATTTTTCATAGTAGAGCTAGAAAAAATATTGTTTATAAGATCATCGACAATTAATGGGACAGGCTGTTCTTCAAGAGCATTGGAATATTCTACTGACCAGTAGAAACCAGTAGAAACGGTTTTGACATATATTCCTTGAAAGAGCGCGGGAGTAAACAGATAGTAATGTTTTCTTCTATTCCTCTGAAGTTAGTTTCCGAACTTGTTCTACTTTGCCTAAGAAAAACAAGATGAGTTTAATGAACATAGGACAGTGATTGCATAAGTAGCTTCGTTCTCATACTAATAGAGGGCAACAGATAATGTGATTATTAAATTATCTTCCTATGTGTCAATATTCTAAGGTCAAAAGTCCTTCTGATGTTAATTCATTGGTTAAACAGAAGGTTTGAGTATGAATAAAATTACAAATCGTCCTGTGATTATTACTACTACTACTACTACTACTACTACTACTACTACTACTACTACTACTACTACTACTACTACTACTACTACTACTACTACTATTACTACTACTACTACTGCTACTACTATTACTTCTACCACTTCTACTACTACTGCTACTACTATTACTACTACTACTACTGCTACTACTATTACTACTACTACTACTATTACTACTATTACTACTACTACTGCCACTACTACTACTACTACTACTACTACTATTACTACTACTACTATTACTACTACTACTACTATTACTATGATTACTACTACTGCTACTACTGCTACTATTACTACTACTACTATTACTACTACTGCTACTACTACTACTACTATTACTACCACTACTGCCACTACTACTATTACTACTACTGCTACTACTATTACTACTACTATTACTACTACTATTATTACTACCATTACTACTACTATTACTACTACTACTATTACTACTACTATTACTACTACTACTACTATTACTAATACTACTATTATTACTACTATTACTACTACTACTATTACTACTACTATTACTACTACTACTATTACTACTACTATTACTACTACTATTACTACTACTGCTACTACTATTACTACTACTACTATTACTACTACTACTATTACTACTACTATTACTACTACTACTACTATTACTAATACTACTATTATTACTACTATTACTACTACTACTATTACTACTACTATTACTACTACTACTATTACTACTACTATTACTACTACTATTACTACTACTGCTACTACTATTACTACTACTACTACTGCTACTACTACTGCAACTACTACTATTACTACTACTGCTACTACTATTACTACTACTACTGCTACTACTATTACTACTACTACTACTATTACTACTACTACTATTACTACTACTGCTACTACTATTACTACTTTTATTAGTACTACTACTATTATTACTACCATTACTACTACTACTATTACTACTACCACTACTATTACTACTACTACTGCTACTACTACTATTAATACTACTGCTACTATTACTACTACTGCTACTACTACTATTGGTACTACTACTGCTACTACTACTACTATTGTACTACTACTACTATTACTGCTACTACTACTATTACTACTACTACTATTACTACTGCTACTATTACTACTACTACTACTATTACTAATACTACTATTATTACTACTATTACTACTACTACTACTATTACTACTACTACTATTACTACTACTACTACTATTATTACTACTACTATTACTACTACTATTACTACTACTATTACTACTACTACTATTACTACTACTGCTACTACTATTACTACTACTACCACTACTACTATTACTACTACTACTACTATTACTACTACCACTACTATTATTACTACTATTACTACTACTACTATTACTAATACTACTATTATTACTACTATTACTACTATTATTACTACTATTACTACTACTACTATTACTACTACTATTACTACTACTATTACTACTACTACTATTACTACTACTATTACTACTACTACTATTACTACTACTATTACTACTACTATTACTACTACTATTACTACTACTATTACTACTACTACTATTACTACTACTACTACTATTACTACTACTATTACTACTACTACTATTTATACTACTACTATTACTACTACTGCTACTACTATTACTATTACTACTACTATTACTACTACTATTACTACTACTATTACTACTACTGCTACTACTATTACTACTACTACTATTACTACTACTACTACTACATTTACTACTACTATTACTACTTCTACTACTGCTACTACTATTACTACTACTACTATTACTATTACTACTACTACTATTACTACTACTACTGCTACTACTATTACTACTACTATTACTACTACTACCACTATTACTACTACTACTGCTACTACTATTACTACTACCATTACTACTACTACTATTACTACTACTATTAGTACTACTACTATTACTACTACTACAACTGCTACTACTACTATTAGTACTACTGCTACTATTACTACTACTGCTACTACTAGTACTATTGGTACTACTACTGCTACTACTACTACTACTATTAGTACTACTACTATTACTGCTACTACTACTATTACTACTATATTAGTACTACTACTATTACTACTACTATTACTACTACTATTAGCACTACTACTACTGCTACTACTACTATTAGTACTACTACTATTACTACTACTGCTACTACTACTACTATTAGTACTACTACTATTACTACTACTGCTACTACTACTATTAGTACTACTACTACTGCTACTACTACTACTACCACTACTACTACCACTACTACTACTACCACTACTACCACTACTACTACTACCACTACTACTACTACTAATACTACTACTACCACCACTACCACTATTTGTAAGGGAAAACAAAAGTAATTTATAAGAGGATTTTGTCTATTCCTCTTCCAATGCAACCGTTTCACTTTGCGTAAATACTTTCAAGCGTAGAACAAGCATCAAACACCCATCACGTCCTGGAGCTGCAAAATAAGCTGTAAGGTAAAAAATCATCGATAACATCCAGGATCTTATTTTGGCGACAGACAAGTATTCGAGTTAGCACAGACTACGGACATCTCAACGTGTTGATTTAATTTTTACCTCCTTAATTAATCACGAAAACTGAAATTCACGCATGATGGGTGCCGCGTCAGCTCACTCCGGTCCTAAAGTAGCATTGCATGCAAACATGGGCCTACTTTGAAATGTTAAATTAGAATCAAACGATTATTTACGGCGTTTTGTGACTATGGATGAAACATGGATTAATTACCAGTCTAAACAATGGATCGAACGAGGCGACCCGGTTCCGAAAAATGCGAAATGTGTTCCATTCGCTAGAAAGGTGGTGGCTTCAGGTTTTTTTTTTTTTTTTTTTTTTTTTTTTTTCCCACAGACAAAACAAATTCTCTTGATTGATTACACAAAAATTGCTGGAGAACACTACATATCACTTGGAGAGACTGAAAACAGAGATTGCGGGGAAAAGTCCCGGAATAGTCAAAAAAAGTGTGTTTTTTTTCGCCATGACAATCCGCCTGTGCATTCATTCCGCGTCGCTCAGGACAAATTGACCGTGATACGTTTTGAAATATTTCCGCATCCACCCTATTCACCTGATCTCGCTCCCTAGTTAACCCTCTCTTCCCGAAACTCAAAACTTTACTGAATGGACACAAATTTAAGTTAAATGAAAAGGTAATCAGTATTTATAGGGTTTTTAATAAACCCACTTCCCAATAGAATCAGGAACTTGTAGAAACATGGATGCGACCATGTCGAATAATAAAGTACGTTGCCAGCAGACGGAACGGTTCCCTTTAATATCAAACCGCTAACGTATAACAAGGCACTGCAAATTGTAAGATTAGAATATACTTTTGTTATTTAATAATTAACTTATTATTATTTTTATGAAATCGGACCTTCTGTTAAACTCACTGCAAGTAAGCCCTATCTTGTCATTTTCCCTTTTCAATTAAATTCGTAAAGGATTCTTAAATCCAGTAAGTCAGTTTCAAAATGATTTTATCTTATGGTTCACTGTTATAATTCTAACTCCACAACGATATAAAATATTTTCTCTCTTTACTAAGCAGAACGTTTAACAGGGTGTTTTTTTTTCTCTCCCTCCATTGCTGTTTAAACTGCTTCTTGCAAAGTGCTCCTGGGAAAAAAAAAAAAAAAAAAGGAAAGAAAGAAAGAAAGAAAAATGCTCGTGCAAATTCTTTCCTACCTCACCTCGCGCTTTCGCGTTCTCTTCCTATTAGCACCTTTGGGGGGGGGGGAGCAAATAAAGGTAAAACATTTTCCGATATTAGCCACACCACAACATACTTATTAATGGACGTTTTCCATTATTTTTCCAAAATGAGCATTGTTGTTAAAATTTCGTTGTAAATACATGTAAAATTCATGAAAAACTTAATACCAAATTGTGATAAAAAATATTCAAGCCCCGAACGTTTCGTGGAAAGAGGTAAATGCACCAGAGAACGCTAATGAGCGGATGTTTGCCATGCACCGTTTCACTTAAAAGGAAATTCCTCGGATTCGAGCTAACAAAACCGCAGAAAAAGTTCGATAAGGTCATAGGAAAACTATGCTTTGTCCACAATAGCGTTGAGAATATGTCGAACCATAAACCTTGTGAGGGTGGCATCTTTTGTGCGTTAAGGCAAAGGGATATTGTCCAAGGATCCAAGGATGTTTTCTATTGTACTCTGGTCATTCTAAACGAGATGTTTTGTCAGGAGAAAGCTTCTGTCCTTTTAAACATAGGTAAGAGAGACTGTTAAATGTGTTGGAGGCAGTTGACCTCACTCCAGCTGTAAACACTACAGTTCGAAGTAGCGTATCGTGATTGATTTTTTTAAACTCCTATGAGCCAGCAAATCAGATGAAGACAGACATTTGAAAGCAGCCAGTGTGAAGTCAGCATTTAAATTTCTAAGGAGATGCAATGGTATCATGTATTTCCTGCGGCTTGCTTGCCCCACTGATTCTTTTTTGAATTAGGTATATAAGGATATATTGGATACCATTTTTCATTACTTATGCGATATTCGTTCCTGGTTCCTCGTTCATTCAGCATCCAACATTCTTCTAGAGACACCGCGCACCCAGACAGCCGGAGTTCGCGAAGCTTATACCTGCATAGGAGGTATTTGCTTTGGTTCAGTACGCATAATGTTTCGTCTGGACAAACAGCCCAATAATCTAAACCTCATAGAATAAATGTACAAGTAATTCGACTCTATCTACGGCAAAGCACCGAGATTTATAAGAAAGTGATGCTAAATGAATCATTCTTAGATGTAACATCGAACCGCGTGTTCATTTACAACGCCAAAACCTTTTTGTAGACCTGTTTATTTATATCAACAAAATTGCCGCAATCACCCAAAGAATTTGTTGTTTTTTGTAACGGAAGCAACAAATAACCCTCTACCAGCAATCACCACCAGCCGAGGCAATAAACAACCAGAGCTAGCCGCCGTGATCATAACAGCCCAGCGTGGAGCGTTCAATGCTTCTTCCCCACGACAACCTCTCGCATGGTAGAAGTGAAAACTTGTTAAGTTTAAGAAGCAATATTGATATTGCAGTCTGTAAAACGTAATGGCTTGGGATAAAAGTAGTAGAGAAGAACAAAGTAGGATGTAATGTTGTGACTGCAGTTTTAGATAATGCATTTAAAATTGAAGAACATAATTTTCAGTTAATTAGATGCTTTATTATATGATAAAACTGATAAACATTATTTGGAGATCTGATCATTATCAATTTCAAAAATGCCAATGGTATTGATGAATTACTTCATCCTCAATGGAATTACTGCTTTGCAGTGCAAAATTAACTGGTATACAACTTAAAAGGGAAGCTGGTAGTTCAAGTCTTTAAGTCCTAAATGAGCCCATTGTAAGATGTTGCTCTTTGTTTCAGTGAAATGAGCAAATTGAAACTCGAATATAAATGCAGTCCTTTTCAAGTTTTCTTCTCCTCTCTTTCTCCTGCTCCTTCATCCTCTCTCTCTGTTTTAATTTTTAAATTCGAAGAATAATCTATGCAGTCATTACTTCAAAGATCTGTACTAAATGCAGAACAAAATACAAAACAAATGAATCCATATGTATGGAATCAAATTTAGGCAATGCTTATTCTATTTATATATCGACTCCTTACGTGTAAAAATTGGGGTAATACGTACATATATTCTGCATCATTTACGGAAACTTATCCCCGCACCCTATGTGAAAAACGCTTAATACCCTTTCATTAATAGCATTTTATTTAAGGGTTTAGACTGTGGTATATTTTGTTTATTACAATTAAAAAAAAAACTGAGTCTGTTCAATACTAGAAACGATGTACTTAGTTAAAAGAAATACAAGAAATAATTACAGATCCAGCTCTGTAATAAAAATGCTGGTATAAATCCATTATGATTAAACTATTTAATAAACTTCCATGTTAGACTCATATGCGTACTTTCATGAAAATTAAAACTGTTCCATACAAACTTTAGCTGTTGTACCTTTTTGTAATGTAACTGAATTTTTGACATTACAAACTGTGGACATTGTATTTTAAGGGTTCACTTGCATATAATAAAAAGTCTATTACGTTGCATTTCATGCCAATGGCAAAGTATTATTATTATTATTATTATTATTATTATTATTATTATTATTATTATTATTATTAAAATTCTAAGCAGACCTGAGAACTACACGAATCTAACTTTCATGTATTCATAATCCCTCCTCCATGTTTTATCATCACTCATTTAGTAGGTACACAGAAATTATGCACAAGAAGCTGGATTTCCATTTAACAGCTTAGCAAACAAATTAACCGAGATATAATTAAAGAAGTGCTTTAGTAAACGAAAATGTGCCAAAAATAGTGCTCAATATACCTTTCAAGCGATATGAAAGAGCTAAAGAGCGGGAAAACCTTAATAACCTCGACCCATCCCACCGAGTTGCGAGTGTAACGTTATCGCTTTCGTCCTAATATAACACACTTCCATGAGATGATTGATAATTCTTCAGCGTTGACGCTGTTAGCTTTGTACATAAATTATTAATATTTCCTGTTTCCAATATTATTCAGAACATCTGAAGGTGCCTTTATTAATATATTGTAGAGAACGTATGAAATTCGACAAATTGCAAGGCGCCACACATCGACCGAAACATTTTCTATATATCTATGAAATTGTGCTTTAGTCCAATAAAACATTGAACTTTTGAATATGTCTGAATAATATGACTCATTTAAATATTTCTTGCCACTTTCACGCGTGTTATATATGTAATACATACTCTAAGCAATGCATATCACACATAGTAAGCTAATTATTATCTTTAACATGAATTAATTGTTACATTTTAGAAGCCTCACAATGACGACAATTGTGTGCTTCCTCGTTTACGCAAGGCGAGGATAAAAGGACTTGCAAGTAACTAATAAGTTCCCTACTCTGTTTGTACCTCACATCTTATTTCCAGCTATATCCACTGTCTTTCATGCTTCAACAGTTTCGCCAATTTAATTTCTGTCCTCCAACAGTTTAGTGAAAGTAAATGAATCCCACAAAACACATTGATAAAGATCGGACAAATTAACTATGTCAAGGAAATAAATGCTTCAGTATTAAAGTCGCCTTAACTACATGATAGTTTTACAGCAGAGCATCATTGGCAATGTAACATATATATATATATATATATATATATATATATAATAAATAAAAAAATAAAAAAGTTAAACAAATGAGAGAGTATTTTTAAGATCTCGAGTGTGCTCACAATTTGACTGATATAAAGTACTATGAAGTGCAGACGATACTAAAGTTTCTCAACACTGGACACCTATAATGTTTTAGTCGCGATGCTTGGAATTTTCATGGCTGCCTAATAAAATAAAACGTTATTTCTTTATTATTTCATAATATTAATATATCAACCAAATAAATCAGAATCCCTTTAATCACCTTGTGTATTTTATTATCAGACATTTAACGTACTTTCGATTATATTTATGAGACTTTACAATATATATATATATAATGTATTAAATTATTTAAATGATAAAATAGCCAACTAAAAGTACTTCTAAACTTCTCATATCACATAGCGCGCTGTCTTTTGTCACTTCAAAACGACAACCGGCTTGAAAATAACAATTACAATGTAAAATCAGCTTTCATGCTAAAGGCACTGAAGTAAGTACTGTCACGATAAGTTTCTTGCGATTAACATACTATACCTATTAATGTTTATCAAATGTTTCTTTTCGTGGTAGCGGTGGTGTATTTATTACAGTGGCACCAATACAATACAATACATCAACAGTCACACGGGTCCAACGGAAGGTACGTTCTTTTATGTATATGTTTGATTTAGCACTAGGTATTGCAACGGTAATTATACAGTGGTTCCAATAGTATGGAAATGGATGGGATCTCAGGGTAATTTTGGACTGTTTTTAATGACTTAAAGTCATTAGGGGGGGGGGGAAGGAGATTGTTCACTGAAATAATGATGTTCGGCACTGTTGAACATTTAATTTATTTTACAACTTTGAAGGTGTTGTATAATCCGCCGAAGAACATGCTGTTCGCGGTATTCACTCACGTATTTATTCTCTTGAACACGATGGTGATTATTATTGCTATCACGTTGCACTGCCTGAATGACTCTTACTGCTTTAGAATAACTTTAGAATGAATTCCTTAGACTGCCCTCGACTGAACTAGAAATGACTTTTGAATGAATAGCTCCTGACTGCCTGCTTTCGAATGACCAACTTTCCACTGTTGTAGAAACAACTCTTGAATCAATAACTTCTGACCGTGTACTCCAGTTTTCTATAACATCGCCACGCCTCTAGCTAAATTAAATTCCTTTGATTATTATTCTATTCCTTAGTGATAGGTTCGCGATTGGCTATCTTAAACTATTCATTATATCGCTAAGTTCTCCTCATTCGTTGATTTTTATTCGATGCCCATTGGCTAAAATTATTTTTCCCCTTCTGATCTACGATATTTTCCCACGCTTGAGTTTTTCAAGAACGGCCTGTCATAAATTTCGGCACTTTCCATACATGTTTGATTTCTAAAGTAATTCTTTCCCCCCTTTTAGTTATAGATAAGATTTTGGTTTCTACGAAAACGCGTGTTTCTGCCCGCGGTAAATCCTTTTGAAAAAGGGCAAGTACCGTTTCCAATTGAGCCCTAGCTATATGCAGTTTTATTACCCTTGGCGCCGGACAGGTGTCTCTGTGAGGGTTTGACAATGGGTAAAGCTTAACCGAAAGACCTTTTTCTCTCATCTACGCTAATGGCTTCCGACAAAGGCAGCATGCCCCATTCCTTTTACAAAACATGACAAACATACGGTATTATAGAAGGATAAGTTGAATGTTACTTGCTAATCAAAAGGGCATATCATACAAACATACACAAATACATATAACACTGGGGTCCTCCTTTTAATTATATTAATACCCTAGATTACCTGGAATAACATACAAATATTATTATAGTATTTGTCAGAAGTAATTATACTTAAAATAGGAAATTTTGGGGCAACATTTCCTGCTTCAGTATTAAATTAAATATTCACAATAGGATATAAAACATTGAGCAATTAAAACAAGCAAACAAACAAATAAATAACAAATAAAATAAAAATAGAATGACACACAGCTGTATTCAGTAAATACATTTCCTCCAACCCTCCTCTGTTATCCACCTTTTCAGACCTGAGCTGTTTCACTTCCGTCAGAAATTTACCTAATCTTTCCTCTCTCCTTGGTTGTCAGCAAAGCCCAGCATGACATTCCCTCTGTTCCATCCTGTAAAGTAGTGTGGTAGATACCTTTCCCTCCCTTCTACCGTACATTTACATTCAGGTAGAATATGTGTCCTTGAATCTTCCTTCTCTCAGGTTGACAAATTCTCCGTTCATATTCGTCATTGATCGCAATCATTTGCTATACCACTGGCCTGAGCCACGCGAGCCCTTGTCTAGAGAGTTTAATCCCTGTTTAGACCTGCTGCCCGTCCCATATTCCAATTTTAACTCCGACTGTACTTCCAGCAAAATCATCTCTCTGCATTGCACAATTATCTGCTGCCTATTCATATCCCTTAAGCGGTCCCTATCCTTTCTCCATTCGTTCTTTCTATGCACTTGACCCGCAATCCAAATGGAGCCCACCCTATTGTTTCTAGTCCCTTTCTTAGTTTGAATGTCTATGTGATGTTCACTCCTAACCCTAGCTGTACAAGGTAGCATATGTCCTAATTCACTACGGTCTCGCTGTTGGCCCCGAATTCTCTCTTAATTCCACAGTCAGTAGTCAGACTCAGAACTGAGGTTATTTTGTAGGTGGAGTGCGATTTATCCATACCTCCGAAAAATGAAACACATGGTAGAAATCAATGCAATGGCATGTTAAAATGGAACTGCAATTCAGCACCTTTTATGGCCTTGATACATGTGAAGAAAATTCTAGCCCAGGCCATTTGCAGAAATATAACCGAGGGCCGCTGTAATTAAAGGGATGCCGCCGGGCTTAGAAGCGCTCCTAATTTATTGGTACATGTTACCTACTACAATGAGGTTATTTGAGTTACGGGCCGGCAGAGAACGATTGCATATCGTTCTATGCCAGGATAAGCCAGCCGAAAAGTCTATATGGCACGAGCAAGTAGCAACTTCTAAGTAGTTTGAAGAAGGCTTTGGCAGCGAGTCGTTTTATGTGTTACTCGGTGCTTTCATTGTGTGCTAATTATCATGACACTACATAAATATAATGTTGAAGAAAGAATTTTTATGTACGATACATATGTGAAAACAGACTCTTGAGGAGAAGTGGTAAGGTGATTCACGAGAAAATGTCCGCATTCGTGTTCCAGGTAAAGAAGCAAATAGTTACGGCATACAGAGTCTCTCAATGAGACAAGAAAAATGTTTCAAACCGTCAAATTATTACGGAAGGAAAGTTAGGTGAAATACAGGAATTTCCTACTCAGATGCCTACCGCTGGACATTATTTTCAACATATCATAACACAGATTAGCGCTTCACTTATTCATTTTAAGTACAGAATCATTTTACTCTTTCAGCAATAATATAATCTCTAATTAAAAATGCAATCTTTCGCTCGACAACTTTATTTCCCTTTTCCAGCTTGCGGCGGCTACAATTTCCCAGTAAGCAACCACGCTCAGACGGCCCGTAACTGAAATAACCTCCAAGTATAATAATACATGCATTTTTTGCGACCACTTTAAAAAGTGCCGTTTGTGACAATATTATATTTAAAATTGTTGTGTTAACAAAGTATCGAAAAGTATTTGGTTAATACAACAGAGGTATCTTGAGTATCGAGAACCATCTCTAGTATAAAGCTATTCATTTCGGCCTGAACATTTTAAAACAACATGCACGCACAAACGCGCGTGCACACAATATGCTAACGCCGCTCTGCACGCTGGTGTATTGGATTAATATTAGTAATGAACAGAAATGATGATTGGGAAGCCGTGCGTACGCAAACATCCCGTGCAGTAAATGCCTACATTTTGAATATTTATGTGATGTATGGTGCGCTACATGCTGGAATATCCTGCATGGTTACAGGGATACTTTATAGAGAACAAAGTCCATTGTCATGGCGCATTTTTTAGTACATAAAAAGAAAAGTGTTAATTAAGTAAATTAAATATTGATTTTTGAACAGGGTGTGAACTTTCTAATACATCCTTGCGAAGCAAAAAGTATAGGCTTGAATTCTTATTTGGGACGGATATACCTTTCTCACCCTATTTTTAAATTTCCAAAAGAGACTTTTTTTGAAAATATCTTGTTGTGTTAGGCAACTTCTGCATTAAAACAGATTCTTTGCAAAAGGCCAAATGTTAGTGAAAAATATTAATTGTAAGAGTTTCCGCACTTAATATTTACTTGAAAAAGCTAACCTTTCACTAGAAACTATATATCTGGCATCTCAAGCATGCAAATATAAAACATCCCAGGGGCTATATACATCTCCTATTTTATTTTGCAAAATCCTATATCGATGAAATACATTCTCATTTATAGATTTCCGTCGGTCCTGGTGGTGTAGTAGTAACCATACTTGCCTTCTAAGCCCAAGATCGCGGGTTCAAACCTGGCCAGGACCGATGGTTTTTTTTCGGGCGTAAAAATCCTAAGTATGGCTTCATTCGGAAGAGAAGTAAAACCGTGGGTCCCGATTCGTACATTTACGGCTCGAAAAAAACCTCAAGCCTGAAAGAAGAGGTTTCTGAACAAAATTAGTCCGCCGTTTCACGCCCTGAATTGAATGGGACACTAATGACCTGAAATGTTACAGATCGTCCATAAATAAATCAAATAAAC
This sequence comes from Metallyticus violacea, assembly GCA_030762175.1. Classification (NCBI taxonomy): domain Eukaryota; kingdom Metazoa; phylum Arthropoda; class Insecta; order Mantodea; family Metallyticidae; genus Metallyticus; species Metallyticus violacea. Next base: position 105,857,276 of record CM060833.1, read on the forward strand.
AAATTTATAGATTTCTAAAAACATGCTACATTAAAAACATTTGGATGTAGAACTTATAAAGAAGCCTATGGAATATTAACAGAAATGTTCGAACAAAGAACAGATCACAAATAAATCGGTAGCAAAGAATGTTACAGCATAAATATCTATTTAAAATTTGCTCGTCTTCTACCATAAAGAAACATATATGCAAAAGATTGCCAGAGTAAATGATTTCTCAACAACCCAGAAATTCTATAAATTCGGACTTACTTCCTTATTGGATCATAGGCTGTACATATGTACAGGATGGAGAACGAAGTATCATATCCTTTAGCTATCCTATTAAAGAGATTGTCCTGGAGTATCAATTTTCAAATTGTGCTTGCAAATAAATTAATGGAAATTACGTTAATGGTGTTACAAATACATGTTAGTTTGTGATGAGGTGGATAAAGGCGGAACACAGGATGCTACAGTTGCTGAGAGTCGTTTTGATGTTTGCTTTGGTCTCTGTGGGGTCCCTGCAAACAATGTACAGATTGTGTTACCAATTTTAAAGTGACACTTATATGTTGGAAAATATGCTGCCACAGTTCACATTCCAAAAAAAAACATCTCAACAGTGCAAGAGGCTTTGACTTGAGGTCCGAGTAAATCTACAAGAAAAGTCACTGCTAAATAGAGAATGTCTGCAAGAAATATTGCATTCTGCCATGACTGCTGCAGTGCGAGTGATAAGAAAGGAGACTAAAGTTTGCATATTTGGTTTACACATTTGGTTTTCAGATTAAGCCTATTTTCAAGTGACAGAACATCTGCAGCAATGCACGTGAAAGATTAAATGGGAAAATGTGAGTATGATGCCCACGATTTCTAGACATGAAAGCATTACAATTTTTTTTCCATATCTCTGCACACTTCCTTCTTCCCAAATTCACGGCAAGAGATTGAAGCAGTTTTAGTTGGCCCCAGCAATTAGACTCCAGTTATGGAACTGTTTGTGGCTGCACTTTGGACGCCAATTTTTGAAGCAGTTTGGAATAACGGCTACGTTGGGCGCCAAATTATGAAGCGGTTTAGTCGGCCCCAGCAATTAGAACCTAATTAGGAAGTGTTTAATAGGCTCCAGTAAGTCCCCAGGTTGAACACAACTTTGAAGGGATTTGCTGTCACGTCCAGTGGCTTCAGTTGTGATCCCAATTTTGAAGTGGTTTTGTAGATTGATTATTATTATTGGTCGCTTCGGTGTTGTTACCCAAGCTTCAATGTAAACAATTTCTCAGGGTGAAATCTGCTATTTTGTTGACTCGTTGACTGAACGGGACTAGGAGAAGAATTCAATGGAGTAAATGAGCACGCGATGCGACACACACACACACACATACACACACACACACACACGTGGGAGGGAGGTTCATAAATTTCCGATCTAACCATTTTGTCGGTATGATAAAGACAAAAACCGTATTTCACTTATCAATATTGTTACACTTTATTGCAATATACCTCTCACATCTTTGAATTAACATTTGAATCCCCCCCCCCGAAAATAGAGGTGTTGTATGCAAAATGGGCATAAACAGCATCCATCACTTCGTCACACTTAAATTTCCTTCCCCGAAGGTCCTTCTTGAGTTTTGAGAAGAGGAAATAGTCACTGGGAGCTAGATCTGGGCTATAGAATAGATGGCCAATCTCCTAGAAGCCACAACTTCCTTTGTAGCAAGAGCTGTGTGCACAGGCGCATTATCGTGAAGAAGGCACATACCACCATTCAGGTTTGCTCGCCTTTTAACTTTGTTGGAAGCACGTAGTCTGTACAGTAGGCCAGCATAGTACTCTCCATTTACTGTGGTGTTTCTCTCCTTGAAGTCAATGAAGAGTATTCCTTCATAGTCCCAAAAGAATTTTGTCATGCTCTTCTTGGTTGACTGAGTGACCTTGGGCGTTAGAGACGGTGCTTCGCCAGTTTTACGCCGCTCCATGTTTCTCTCTTAGACAAAGGATCATAGTAGAGAACCATAGTTTCATCTCCTGTAGCAATGATTTGCAGAACTTCTCTCTCGTTGCCACGGCAGAACTGCCTGACAACAGATGACTCGTTGCTGCTTTTGGACTAATGAAAGAAGTCTAGGCACCCATCTTACAAACCTTATTCATGGTAATTCGAAGGACTGTTGTTTTAGAAAGGCGCAACCTTGCTCCTATTTCTGTAACGTTGAGCCGCCGGTTTTCCATAATTTCTCCTTCCACAAGAGCGATGTTTTAAGGAGTGAGCACCTCCAAGGACCGACCTGCACGCTCTTCATCTTCAATGCTTCCCCGACCCGTTCGAAAAAGTTTGGCCCATTCTTTTACGGTATAATATGAGGGGGATGTTTCTCCATATACACCGTGGAATCGCTGTTTAATTTCATTTGGAGTAAGTTCTTCTTTTGTGAGGAGCTTAATAACAGCTCGAAACTCCATTTTGAACATGTCACAATCTTCTACATATAGCCTTCTCTATGCAACTATATCTGAACAACTGAAGACAGCGAAGCGGAAGTTACAGCTGCAATTATTTACTTAACAGATAAGGTATGACACCAGATAAAATTTTTGTGAAGGGGATAATCCTTATTGGCGAGGCCGGAAACTTATGGACCAACCCTTATATATATATATATATATATATATATATATATATATATAAAACATTTGTATTGCTAATTACGAATGCAAAAATATGATGATTGGGCTTATATAAATATACATTATAATTGCATTTCAGTGGGAGTGGGCCACAAGGACTGTATCAAGATCTACGCATACGAAATAGTGAATCATTTAAGATGGGACGCGTCCATATATTAATAATATTGCGTTTGATTTGTAAACGAAAAATTCGGCTTTCCAGATTTCCTGAACGTTATGAAGGTGGCCAAATGTGGTCGCCAAACAACTGTCAGGCAGTTCTGCCGTGGCAACGAGAGAGAAGTTCTGCAAACCATTGTTACAGGAGATGAAACTATGGTTCTCTACTATGATCCCTTGTCTAAGAGAGAAACATGGAGCGGCGCAAGACTGTAATGTTTGCATTAACATCACAGTCTTTAAAATAAAAAGTCTAGGAAGTTTTTTGTATGTCATCTCAGATCGTTCAGATTACCTAGGTCAGATAGCAAAGACTTGATTCTCTGATCCTATTATTAGAATTAAACAATTAGAATTAAACAAGGCATTAATCAGGGTTCTGAGGTGAATATAGGAAAAAATATCCTTCTTTGAAGCTGGTATTCTGAATTTCAGTTAGAAATACACCATCATTCTGGAGAGCAAGTTTTTGAGAGGATTATTATTTGATAACCGAGGAGGAATAACTATTCTAGGTGTTTTGAAAAACCTTGACATCTCTCCCAGAACCTTAGAAATATTCTTAAGAAATCTATATATTTTATTTAATCATCTTTATAATTCTTAACAGTGTTATTTGTTAGTAGAAGATGTACAGAGCAGGGAAGGAATGTATTATGAAATAGGGATTTCCCCTACCCCTGAAAACCCAGGCAATTATGAGCTTTGATATCAAATTCAGACATATAAACGAACCAATTTATAATTCTCATAAGCACAGTATATTTGATCCAACCATTTGTAGCATATTCACAGTTTCCTTGTTGGATAAAGCGAAAAGTTTCTTTGCACAAAATTATAGGCGAGGGTGTGAAACGTCTTATACACGACCCAGGACCGTAAAACTCTGCAAGATTTTTCTAAAGACTACGCAGGGGGAAAACAGACTTCTTTTCTGAACCGTTAGCCTTTGTCGCACTCGACCCCGTTTCCTCATCAAGGACGTGTAAACAACCCCTATTGAATCCGTTGCTTACAGTTAGGTCAGAGAACTATAAGTGACAATGCTGAGGAAAGCGCGAAATGAAGTCACCAATGGGAAGGGAAGAACTGCAACCAGAACGCTAAAACTAGTGACGCAAGGTGTTTGCGGCGTCATGAGACGGTCTGACTAAAGTCAAATAAAAATATAGAAACGCCGGTAATTAGGAACAGTTCACAATTCTCCGCCAGTTTTTACACTGATCGTGCTCCGCTAAGTTTTTCACTGACTTTGTCCTTTAGTTAAGTGAGATATTCTATGAAGCAGCCTGGTGTCGCAGTGGCTGCGCTAGTCTTTCTTCCCATTAAAAAGATTAAATAAAGATCCATATATCAGTGATTAATTATTAATTACTAAGTAGTTTTCATTTGAACACATCCCTCCAATTCTTTTACCCGAGGAGTGCCGAGGTGTCTCCCAAAATGCACTAGACCTCTCACCTTAGCCAGGGCAGCGAAGAAATTTCCCTTTTGTAATTAACAGAAGCGAAGAAGTGTGAAGATTGAAGCAAGGAAGAGGAGGTTACGAGGTGATCAACTCCCCGTACTCAACAATCCATCTCATGCATGCCCCATACAAATCCTTATCCTTATATTTTTCTTATATATATATACATATATATAAGAAAAATAAAAATAAAGCCACGCTATCAACAATGTAACAAATTAACGGTAATTATGATAGCAGAAAAAGATAAAACACAAAGAAAAAGTCACACTTGAGATCGCTATATTTCGAACTCGTGGAGTCCTTCTATGGCAAGAAGACAAGTGGCCATCTTTTTCTGCTATCATAATAACTGTTTATATATATATATTATAAGAACATGTTTATAAAGATGATTCCAAACATGAGTATGACATGACTCGGGAGAATTTATTCAGCGATGGTTGAATCAAAAATAATGATTGGGGTTGAAATATGGGATACTGAGAAAATGTGACCATATCTCAGAGCATTTTGTAAAATAGTGTTGGGATGACCCAGGGCAGCTCCAAATGGGAGGTAGAATTGATAAGAGTTTGCAGGAAAGACATGGTAGTAAGAAATATTGGTATAAGGTAGCATCAAAGGAAGAAGGAGACATTGTCAAAGAATGTTTACAGATACAAGAAAAAGTTAAAGCAGAAAGAAGTTGATTATCAAAGAAAATAGTCCAAGAGGTTGGAATAGGTGAAGTGGAGGAACAACAGTTAATAAATAGACAAGGGCTATGGAACAAAGTGAAGCAAAGGATAAGATGTTATTGGAAAAAATGGAGTAGTTTACAAGATAAGAGTACCTTGAAAATTTATAAGAAATTTAAGAAAGAGTGTGGGCGGAAAAAATATGTAGATATTTGTAACAAAAGGGGAAGGGAGGGATTTGCTTGGGATAGAGCAGGTATATTAGAGTTGAGTGAATTAAAAATGAAAATGGAAGAGTGTCCACTATGTGGAGAAATAGAAAAGGATTTTCATTGTATAGTTAAATGTTCACAAACTAAACAATGGAGAGTAGGTGTACGAATTAATAAATGGAACGAGATACAAGTAGAAATGTGATACTAGAATTTTTTGCAACTGGTTACAAGGAGTTTTTGAGAAAATTCGGTAATTGCGTAGGAAGGTAAAAGAGAAATGGCGGATAAGAGTGATTAAAGTTAAGAAAGAATATATCTAAGGAGATAAGGAAGGAACCAAGGAAAGTAGGATCTAATATATATAACCAGGATGTTAAGTGTATAAGATCCCGAAAACATGTACTCTAGGAAAAATGGTAAAAGATGTTAAAAACATTTGTTAAACTTTTTGTAATGACAGGATGAAATAAATATTGTATCAGTACTGTGATACTTCTCCCCACTTAGGTGGCAGAGGTCGCGGACTCGTGAGCGACTTGGGGTTCGTCTTCCCTGGCTCGGGTTTTTTTCAGGATTTCCTCACTCCGCATAAATGGCAAATGCCGGGGAAATATTCTAAACTTAGGCCTTCCTTCCTTAAAAAAAAATTCCCAATATATAATTTCATCTCATGTATCATCAGTGTTCACCGCCTGTGATGCCTCAGTACTAAAAACGGCCGTTAAACACTATTAAAAAAACTCTCCAATTGTTAACACACTTTTTTGTAGCACTTCCAAATCACCATGTACAGCGTACTTGTGGCCATCTGTATTTGCAGGCTGATATTTATTCTTCTTTTCTATGGAATAACATTGTTAAATGAGATTAATATTTCCAGACTTACATTTTTACAACTGCTTGATTTCTTGGTAATTCTGTCTCATTTTGGCAGCTATCAGTGTGTTGTGTATTTCAGTCAAAGGCCGCTATGATTTGGAAAAGCGCTAGAAATCAGCACGAAGGAACTTTTTGACTGTAATACAGAAGGTGTAATGTCGTACAAATACGTTTGCTTGCCAACAGAGTATCTGCGTGACACGAAGCTCATTATTGTTATCATTAACACGAATCCACCCTTGAGGGTAGACAGCTCTATATACTGTTTTCCTGCTCCTTGTTCATCTCCTCACCTTCCCATTCCCTCTCTTCGCTTACGGTAGGTTTTTACGCGTTCATATCTAGACTAAAGAAACAGTCATTCAAACTTAAAACATGGTTAAAACATATTAATTTCTCTCTCCTTTACAGAATATACCATTTTTGCACTTTCATTTACAGGTATCATATTTTTCTGGTTCAGCCTTTAATCTCCTAGCCAAGGTAGGCTTTTGGCAACAACGATCAAAGTACAGGGTTATATAAAAGGAATGATGCAAAGCCGAAGGTTTTTAGTGTGGGTGGGCAATGTCGAGCAAAACTAGAAGTTTACTGTTAGGGAAACCAGAAGATGCTTCTATTCCTGAGAAAAAAAATTTAAAATCTTCTTTGTTTTAAAATGAAACAAGATTTGATGTTTGGCGTCTGTCATTCGTTTGCTCAAGAGCTGATTAGCTTATTAGACATTTACGATCTATTATCTATACTTTGTTGTAAAGCTTTATTTTATTGAAAACAATTATCATATTGTGAAGTCATCATCGTTTATTGCAGCTATTATTGCGTCTAATTTAAAATAATCTGTTTATGGTATACACTTGGCTTGATGATGTTTATCAACTTATACTTAAATAATTATTGCTGAACTTCGTGATTTATCATTCTCCGAACCTTTCTAGGGATTTTCCTTCGCCACATTCCAACAGCTTGCAGACAAACGGGAGGCTTTTGTTCAAAATTTTTGGGCAAAAGTTTTATTTTGTATGGACGTCATGTAACAGCTTTCATTAAATTACAAACAGATGCTGGAATGAAAGTGTTCCCTTGTGGTTATGTTTGTGGACAGCAGTAACATATTTAATTGATTTTGGCCTCCCCGATTTTCTCTTGTTCTTCACGCTTTCCATTTTATTGAAATTCTTCACTGTGGATTGCTCTATGTTTCTGTTTGAATTCACTCATTTAAAGATTAAATAAATCGCTGTCTGAATTCTAATCCTATCACCATATCCTGCTGTCATTAAGATATATTCTTTACTTTTCAAATAGAATTGCCATGACAAGTGAAACTCTGCACTAATAACGACCAATTTTATTTTTGAAAACGGTATTCATGACCTACTGTAATAACTTTAAAATACTCAAATAAAAACAATTTGTTTCCCCTGCATAAGGTTAACAATCCTCTCAACAGCTAGAAAAACCAGAAACTGTTGAATGAGAAAGAATTCGTATTCTGTACCTCAAATAGGCATGCCTTTATATAAGCACAATATACCCCACCAAGAAATGGGTAGGCAAACCAGAAGGGTTACCAGCACTAATGGGGTAATTTTTTCGGACTCTTCCTGGATGGACAGCTTAGAAACACCGGACAGCATAAGGCAAGGTGAATGAATGGGCGCAAAATTCAGAAGAAAGAAATTCAGGATATGAAGTGTATGACCTCCTGCATGACGAAACTACCCTCGCCACCAATACACATTTACCGGGACAATCATTGATCCCAATCTTTGAAATTAAACTCATGTCGATCATCCGATATGTCCAAATACCATATACACATGTAATACTTTCAAAATCAAACAGAACTAATGATTGGTGCTAAAGTACTATTCCGAAAACTTCACTGAAGTTTTGTCTTCAATGTGATATAGATAAAAATTTTAGTGGCAGTTGTTCATAAGTGCGCCCTGTAAATTTTGATATACTGTTTATATAACATATAATATTCTATCACTGTTCAAACTCTGTTTTCTATAATATTATTTTCATCAGTTCCTGAAGCATTAACATAAATATATTTAAATTAATAAGTTTTGCATTTGGGCACACTTCATTTGAGGGAAGCTGAAAGAGAATAAACTATTTTTCATTAATTATATAAAATAAAGATCACAATAATGGATAAGTTAATCGATTCACACAGAGAAATTAAATAACTATAGGTAATAATGTAGGAAAAACATGTTTTCGGTGCTCCTTAAACCAGTGGATATAACTTTTCTAAATTATGTGCAAAATATTAAGTGTTATACATTTAATAAATGTACCATTTGTGTTCATTTTTATAATATTTCAATTATAAAACTAATAGCAATATTCCATACTTTTTGTTCGTTCTGTATTCCTCATATATTGCTCTTTAATAAGATAGATTGATAATCTCTTTTTTATTGAAAGAGTGTAACATTCTGAATAATTAAAGTTAATTAATAAATCAAGAGACAGATTTCAGAGAACGAGGATCTGATGCAGAACTTTTTATATTATTTCAGTGAAACATGTATATGATTATTTTATATCTAAACGAAGATGTAAAATAAATTTATTCTGGAGAAAAAGTACGAGCTTGTTGAAATGTTAGTAGATAATGGGAAAAGTTTTGTAACTCAAACAACATGGCTCTAGTCATAAGATACTGAAAAATGCGTATACCTCGCTCAAATACTAGTTCCAAGGTATTCAAGATCACGGGTTCAGCGCCGGGCACGATCGATGCATTTTTTCGGGTGTAAAATGCTAAGTATGGCTTCCTTCGGAAATGAAGTAAAGCAGTTGGTCCCGTGTCATAGATTTACGGCATGTAAAAGAACCTTAAGCCTGAAAGATGAGGTCTCTGAGCAAAATCTATCGGCCGTTTGACGCCCCGAATTGGATGGGATGCTGATGGCCTGAGACGTTAAAGGGCGTCCGTAAATAAATAAATTCAGTGCATTCACAGAATTTTGGGCTACTGTAAAAATGCATAAAAGAATGAGATGTATTATTATTATTATTATTATTATTATTATTATTATTAATAATAATAATAATAATACTATTATTAAAACACAACCCCAGTTGTGTATCTTTGGAACTGCAATCCTTTAGAATATCAATAACATTCATATATATGATAGCGCCGCTATCTTTTGATTTGGACTTAATCATTTTCATGTAAAACCAATAAATTCAAAACGAGATAGCCCACGTTATGTTTTATTGCGAAAGGATAAGAGAAGGGCTGTAGCAATATTTTTGTAAAGAAGTAGAGTGCGTACTACAGCAAATTTAATAAATCTCTTTGAGGGGCAAGAACTCCGGAATAAAAATAAAGTGGAACGTGTTAAACATATCTCAGAACGTATAATGTCTGCAGTGTCCCCTAGGGAAATGTCCCTGTTCCCTTTGTTTTTACGTTTTTTAGCAGAGCGCCTCAGTATTTTCCTTTCATCATTGTCTTTCTAGCACAGGCAATACCAATTCAATTTATAGTAAAGTTTCTCTGGAATCTTGTTCTGCTAGCCACTGCTCCAAGATTTGGGATATTGTTTTAAAGGGTACCTCCTTTAAGCTGCTAGACTAACTTATATATATTTGTGAACAAATCATTAAAGAAATGAATAAAACTTTTAATTGCGGGTAATAAAATATATGATCTTGCATGAATTCTACGAGTATACATACGGAATGGAAAAAGTTCTGTTGTCCGAGCATTTAAGCGTAGTGCGTTGGTAAAGACCTGACCAGACAGGACGTGAAAGACTTTCCGTTGCTAATTACATAAATAAAGCTCTTCTCTAATGAAGCAGCGTCTATGATCGCTCGATGTACCTATTTCGCAATGTATTTAAATTACAATGAGATTATTTCAGTTACGGGCCAGCAGAGAGCGGCTGAGTACTAGGAAAACCCAATCTCAAGGCCGTATAAATAATGTATGTGCTTATAGTTGTCAGCTATGTGCGTTCGTGCCTATTCGCTGCTTTCACTGTGTATATTATGTGCTATTTGTTCTTCGTTAGTTATGCCACATAGGTATAGTGTTAAAGAAAGGACGTTTATATACGATACATAAGTAAAAATGGGTTCTTGCTGAGAAGTTGCAGGAGATTCTCAATAGTTTATTTTTATTTGTTTATTTGCTTTTATTATAGACCCTTGTTAACTTCTTAAGTTATCAGCATTGCATTCATTTCAGGGTGAAACGGCCGATAAATTTTGTTCAGCGGCCTCTTCTTTCAGGCTTGAAATTCCTCTGCATGTGGTAAATTTACAACATGTGACCCACTGCTTTACCTTTGTTCCGAAGGAAGCCATACTTACGATTTTTATGCCCGGAAAAACTTATCCACTCTGGTCGGGTTTGAACCCGCGATTTTGGATCTATCAGGCAAGTATGGTTACCACTACACCACCAGGACCGACATTTGCAATCGTATTCCAAGTAGATAAGTCGGTCCTGGTGGTGTAGTGGTAACCATACGCCCCCTAAACCCAAGATGGTGGGTTCGATCCCAGCCAGGGTCAATGGATTTTTTCGGGCGTAAAAATCCTAAATATGGCTTCCTTCGGAAGGGAAGTAAGGCCGTGGGTCCCGTGCCGTAATGGATAAAGAACTTAAAGCCTGGAAAAAGATCCCTCTGAGCCAAATTGACCGGCCGTTTCACGCTCTGAATTGAATGGGACGCTGATGACCTGGGATGTTAAAGAGTGTCAGTGAATAAACCAAATCAAATCAAGTAGATAAACATACTTGTTAAAAACCAAACCATCCTGTTCTTACAAGAAAAGTTAGATGAAATAAAAGGAATGCAAATGCAGTCAAGGTATTGCCGCTGAAGGGCATCCTTTACAATAATTATGTAACATAAGTTAGTGCTTAAAATTATCAGTTTTATATGCAGAATAATTTTATGCTTTCAGCAGAAATAAAAATACCCTCGGTGACTCTCGCCATTATCCTAGTTACGAAGTGCATCTTCGTTCTCGATCGGTTTGAATGAGACATTCCGGTTCGAGAAACACCTGAAGCAAGTAATAAAATGCTCAATATATAGGAATAATTATAAGTTAATGAACCGCTTAAACGTATTATAGTATACCATGTTTAGTTATTACCCGTCATTTCGTCCCGGACTATCATGAGAGGTTTCAATAATGGTAGCCCTATTGCCTCCATCAGCTTCTACAACGCAATCTGAGATGAAACTAAAGTATTTCTTGGGCGTGAAACTTTATACAGTTCTTTGATGTGCCGTGAATCTACCCACGGCTGCCCAAGGATTTTCGATCGAAATATTTACTAAACCTTGGGTCCAGGGAAAAGTGCGCTGCCCCCTGACCACTGAGGCGTACTTACCATACTATACTAAATATTTTAATTGATAGTGACGATTTTGCGATGTGCTGTCTTATGTTTTACTATAAGCGTAATTAATGAATGAAAATATTTCTATAGGTACTGAAAATATTCACCAAAATTGAAAACACAAATGTTCTCGGCCTTGAAGCAAAAATGATGCAATAGCGGGGGCGTAAATTTGGATATCAAGGGCCCCACGCTAGTAGCGTCAGATGGGGCGGGGTTTATTATGGAGCGCATTTCGGTTAGGTGTGTATGGTGGATGCAGTTATGTTGTTACTGCTGGTCGTGGTCTCTTGTTTTCCCGGCTGCTCGCTATGACGTCTGCTCCAATTCATTTAGATCCAAGGGAACAGGAAATGTATCGCCCAAAAGATACACTAAGTTGACTTCTTCCAAATAGTTTATTCAAATCTAAAAATACTGGTGGTTACTTCCTGACTGCTCGTCGCTGTCTTAAACATTTCAATTTCTTTGTTAAACTGATACTCTGTCTCCTACTTTAATCTCGTACACTCTTCACCAATCATTTATTCCCATCACTACTGTCTTTACTAATGCCCGTTGTACCAGCTGCCTTCCCTTCACTACTAACTACTAGCTAACTATTCTTCTGAAGACTTGCTACCAACTCTCTCACATCTCACTGCTCAAAAAATCTCCCTCTGTTCACCCCTAACTTCTAACTCCACTTCCCCAAAATCAAAATTAATCAACTTCTGATCCTGTACTCCTGTTTTCTATATCTTTGCCACGCCTTTCGCTAAATTAAATTCCGTTGTTTATTATCCTATTCCCGAGTTATATGTTCACCATTGGCTATATTAAAATATTAATTGTATAGCTAAGTTCTCCTCATTCGTTGATTTTTATACGATGTCCATTGGCTAAATTATTTTCCCCCATCTGATCTACACCATCTTCCCACAAGCCTGAATTTTCCAAGAAGAGCCCGTCATAAATTTCGGCACCTTCCTTACATGCTGGATTTCAAAAATAACGTTTTTTTCCTCACTTAGTTATAGATTGCCAAATTTTCTCAGAGATAGCGCATGCATTTTTCCCATTTGCTTTCGCCTACTTGCTCTTGAATAGGCGGCATAATACATTGTACTCCCGGCTTGCCTGCAATAAAACATTTTAGTTTCCGTTCTGGCATTTCCATTCCCTTTTAAATTTATTGCTATATCTTATTTCTTCAAACTTTGTTCCGTTACGGTCATTTCCTAGTTGTTCATCTTTGCCGATGATTTACCATCCCCCGGCTAGACGCGTGACTGTTAAGTTTTTTTTTTTTTTTTTTTTTTTCGAATTTCCTGTCTAAATATTCACATGGACAGAAATTCCGTGTGCTGACAAAAGAATCTTCCTCCCCTTTTGTATTTTACATCCGTGTCTAAGAAAGGGTCAGCGCACGATCCGTCAGTAAGGTACAAGGGATATCTCTGTCTCTTTATCGCATCTTTACCTACATGCGGTTCCAGCCAATGTATACAATGCCTTTTGTAAATTACAGTTATCTGTCAAATGACATGCATATAAATACGTCTGAAATTATATCAATCCCTATTAAGCATGTCTCTAAAAATGTTAATTATATATATATACATAATAAATACCCTTATCAAATCAATATTTTATAAATATAACTCTGCACTATGTAATTATTATAACAATTAATTTATTAATTTAATAAAAGTAGCCTTAATTTCGACTGCATCCTGGCTCAGAGATGTCGTGAAGATGGCAAATTACGAGGTTATTAGTTAACTATCATCATTTAGATGGCATACTGTAAAGTTTAAGACTCGTAAGTGGGACAAGTTTTCAATTTAAATAGGGGAGTAAGACAGGCGACCCAATCTCCCCATAACTGTTCACCTACGTTATGGAAGAAGGCTTCAGACAACTACAATGGGAGAGCAAATATAACATCAGCATAAATAGAATTAGATTAATCAACCTGAGATTCGCGGATGATGTGTTCTTTTCGAGAACACTCGAACACTTACAACAGATGCTTCTAGATCTAAACGAGTACGGCAATCCCATCGGCCTCATGATGAATCACACTAAGCTAAAATAATGACCAACGTACCAAAAAGGACAATAGAAATAAATGGTGAAATTATTCGGTGTGTGGATGAATATATACGTGTAGACCAGGCGGTCTCATTTGACCATAAAATGGATAACGAGATTAAGAGGGGAGTAGCACAAGCTTGGAAAGCCTTCTGCTCTCTGAAGTTCATATTGCAAGACACGTCTCTAAACAAGAAACTGAGACTCCAGGCACTTAACTCGTGTGTCTTCCCGGTGCTGATGTCAAACTTGGTCCCTTACCGACAGACAGCAGTAGAGCATATCAACATGTCAAGGAAAATGGAAAGGAAGATCACAGGTATAACACTGAGAGACAAGATCTCCAACATTAGACTGCAGGAAATCACGGAATCAGAAAGCATCATGGACAGAGCTGCAGTGATAAAATGGAAATGGGGCGGGCACGTGGCCCGGCAACAGCAGGGCAGATGGGCAGATATAAACACTGTGTGTGAACCCTACGCAGGACAGAAGACTCCAGGACGACCGAGCAGAAGATGGTCTCAAAAAGGGCAAGAAACTATAAAACAATATAAATTTGTTCATTAGAATTCCTAACTTATGTGGAATAGCTCACCACTTAAGTCACAAAGTGAGCTTTCCCCTCTAGCAGGAGATAGGGCCTTTAAGGGACATAATGGGCTCTTTCATTTCATTTCAAATGTAATAACTTGTTCGTTTAAGCAAACTACTGTTAACATTTTCTGCAAAATGGATAAAACTGAAACTGTGATGAAATACTTCATTTTGAAGGATTTAACCCCAACAGAAATACATAATAAGTTAAAATTCCACAATCCTCTTCGTTTTCGACGGTTAAAAAGTAGGCTGGTGAATTTAAGTGTTGTCCTACATGCATTGAAGATGATGAGCGCTCAGGACGTCCCAAAAATGCTACGACCGACGAGATGGTGACAAAAATTCACAGTGCTGTACTTAAAGATGGCAGACTGAAGCTACGCGACTTGGATGAGATTACGCCAGGCCTTGTCCGGCAATTCTTATAAGTTTCTCCGACGTTCCATAACAGTCGATTTTTTTTAATGGTGCTTTACGCCCGTTTTTACTACTGAGGCATCACAGGCGATGAACACTGATGATACATGAGATGAAACGATAAATTGGGAAAGAATTTGTTTAAGGAAGGAAACATTCCAGGCCTAAGTTTAGGGTACCTCCCCGGCATTTGCCAGACATGAGGACTGAGGAAAACCTGGAAAAAACCTCGGTCGGTGAGGACGGTCCTGGTGGGATTCGAACCCCAGACCTCCCGCTCACCAGTCCGCGCCTTAACGACTTCGGCCACCCGTGGCGGTATAACAGTAGATGAAACATGGATTCATCACTACACGCCACAGACGAAGGAGCAATCCAAACACTGGATGGCAATAGGCGAAATTGCACCAAAGAAAGCAAAAATGATTGCATCTGTGAGAAAAGTCGGCTATGGTTTACCGGGATGCTCATAGACTACCTGCAGAAAGACAGAACAATCACCGGGAAATATAACGCTTCGTATAATGCTATTCAGCTAAACGTCCTCCTCTTGTGAAAAATAAACTTCTCTTTCATCACGATAATCCGCCTTCACACATGTCTGGGAATTTGCTGAAAACTGCATGACGTATGTGTTTCCGCAGCCGCCATATTTGCAGGATTTGTCTCCCAGGCTTTACGTTCCCAAAGCTGAGTGGACGAACATTCACATCAAATGATGAGGTTGAAGCTGAGATTGACGATTATTTTTCACAGTTAGTTAGTTATGTTAGTTTACTGAGAGTATTAAATGTACTAAATGTATTGCTTTACAAGATTGTTGAAAAAAAATGATTTCTTTTTAATTTTATATTATCTTGGTCATGGCGAGAACTTTTAGAACGCCCCTTCGTATTTATACTAAAAGTGAGATTACTATCATGTTTAAATAAGTACTAAATACGCTTTATATTTTATTAGTGATAATTATCGTATTTTATTCTATGAATACCTTGAAGGTCACGCTGTAAAACATTTTTTTTAAAGTCGCTTGTTGGGTCCATTTTACGGCAAAAGGCAAATTGACTTCAAGGGTTTTTCACTGCTGTCTTTCAAATTATTGTTTTTCTACTCTTATATTTCGTCGTTGATCTAGCATAATTAGTAAAGTACCAATTTGGCGTAATTACATATTTTATTGCTACATATTTGTACACATTACAAAACTCTTTGACCACGTACACAAGTAGGAATATTTTCGTAATTTTTTATTTTACATTTTTTAAATGTTTGGTATATAATACATATTTCACTTTTCATGTTTTAATATAATTACGCATTAGTATTAATCTTTTGGTATAATATTGCATATTTGACACCAATATATAGCTATTCTATGATTTAATATTTATTATATTACTCACTATCCCTAGATTCAAATCGAAATTGCAGGAGTTTGTCGCCAATAATGGCTGTTTTCAAATATTTTCTTAATTTGTCCTCATAACGCATCATAAATACAACACTTTCACAACAGACTGATATGAGCAATGGAATACTTTTTAATGAACTTAGTACATTTGTCTGGCTCATGCATTCCAACAGATAGAGATCAGTTTCGGGAAGTAAAAAACGGATATCGGCAACAAAAAAAAAATCTTTTTAATCTGCTTATCGTGTACAGTTGACAGGTAGTAAGTAAGCTATCTGACATTTCTGCCTCAGCTACCAAGATTATGTGGTGGGCAACCTGGATCATAGCTGAGATTTTCTACAATAACAACTTCGAAGCTGTTAGGGACCTTTTCTTCTGATGCTGCAAGGTCTGTGTGTGAATCCTTGTCGCATTGAACAGTTCCAAAGCGCTCAGTTCAGTTTCAAACATCAAACGTCATTTTAGTTGGCTTCCCGACATTACCAAGAAACTGGAGACTTCAGAGAAGCCATGGGAATAATGGGAGACGAAAGTTCGGAAGGTTAACATTATGCCTCTTTCCTCTCCACACTTGCAGGCCCATCATTACGCCGGATGCATCGCAGCCATAGGCTTATTGCATTGTTTATAACCCATATAATTCGGCTAGGAATACTTTTTTTTAATACTACACTTTATATTAAAAAATAGAATATCTTCTGCCTTACATCTGAGCTTCAAAGGTTCCTTTCCATAGAATCGACAGTCAATGTTTCCCCGAAACAGACCCGTTGTACTAAGATGGTAAAGTTGGTGGTGTAGTTTGCACTAAAATGTACGTGTGGTGAAAAAGAACCTCGACATTCAAATTGTCTTACTTAGTGTCGCACATTTGTTGGTATAACTGCAGAACTCCCCGAGAATATTATTGCAAGCAATTGCTCTGTATATGAATTGGTGACAGACAGCAATATAGAGCGACCTCTCTCTCTCTATAATGTGCATGCCACCAGAATATTTGGAGAAGTGTTTAATAATTAATTGTGCATCCTCTTCCAATGAAAACGCGTGGCACTTGTCTTTCAGCACTTTTGCGTTCAATTTGATAGCAGAGGTGATTACCGATTGTATTTACGAATTTCTCAGTTTCAAGTTGTAACTTGAAGATACTAAAAAGTAAATATCTTTTCTAATATGTACTCACCATTAACTTTAAAAAAATTAATTGCTTCATATTACATATCAGTGCTTCATTACATGTTTATATATAAATGTATTAAAATTTGCCTACATATTTACGTATATTTATCACCTTTACATTATATAAAACTTGGAATGTATACCAGGATAAAAATTACTTTAGGATTGGCAGCTCCATCACGGAAGGTAAATTGCAAGTGAGAAAACACTTCGCCACCATGCCTCTCTGGCTCACTGGCAGACCAATGAGAAGCGAGCCGTTGCCAAGGCAAAGCTCGTTTCCACATTAGTTCTAACATACTGAAGTATTGCCGTTACAGGGGCATAGCGTCTTTTATCTTTTTTACTGTGTGCATCTACTGAATGGTATTTGTTTCGTGCAAAAAAGCAGCAAGTGATCGATTTGAAGAACTTCCTTTAGGAAAATTGTGTTTTAGTTGAAATATTTAATTGAGAGATGTTCATCAAGGTGCAGCAGTAATATGACCATGTTGCAAGGAGTGCGGAGGCGGAGGGGAACTGGTGGTTCATATTCCTCGCCCCTTGAGACAAGCTGCTTAATGCGGCAACACTGTTCTCCCACTGCTCAGGAACATTTTGAAACACAATTCTCATTGAAATAATAGAACTACTAAGGCAATAGGCTATGTGTGCCTGTTCACTTTATTAGTCAACCTTCAACTCAGCACGGCACTTTTGCACGCAAAAGGAAATACGACATTAGTTTCAACTAGGTTGCAAGTCTCTCTCACAATAACTACAGCTACTTTATTAGTGCCTATCTAAACACGTAGCCAATTCTCTGTTGTTGCAAAGGGTTCATTTTCGTGATAAATCTATCAATGTTGTATCCACTGATGCAGTAAATCTGAACACGTTTCATTGCGCAGCTTCACTTAATTGCAAGCAATTTCCAGCCAAACGAACCGAAACAGTTATATTGGCACTCCAATAAATGGCAATGCTTTATTAACAAAGGCAGAAGTGTGTTTGCTCTTTATATCTTGAAAGCGCTCTTATACAGTGAAGTGGGAAACAAAATAAGCTGTTTGTGGAATTTAGGGGCGTTCTGAAATCGAACTGTTAGTTCAGATTTAAATATATTACTTGTTCTAAAGAACTCTCTCTCTCTCTCTCTCTCTCTCTCTCTCTCTCCTCTCTCTCCCCCCCTCTCTCTCTCCATCGTGCTAGCAGTTGTTAATGCCTTCATTTTTAATTGATATCATACTATTATATGGTAAAGGTTTGAAAAACACTTTGCTTTTAATAAGGTCATTATTTGGAAAGCCAAACTTAAATAGTCTGTATCTAATTATCGTTCTCATGATTTTAACACCTTAAAATGCTTTGATAAGTAATGTTCAACGAATATATACGAACGTTTAACAAACAAAGATTGATGATATTATTGCTCTAAGAGTTAAAACTATCAGCATTTCAGTTAATGGTGAATTAGCATAGGAGTAAGATAGAAAATTGCTAGCGTATGTAAATGGATTTAAATCTTTTCGTCGGAATGAATGAATGGTGTTTAACGCCCGTTTTTGCTACAGAGGCACCACAGGCGATGGGCACTGATGATACATGAGATGAAATGATATATTGAGAAAGGATTTATTTTTAAGGAAGGAAACGTTCCAGGCCAAAGTTTAGAATACCTCCCCGGAATTTGCTATTTATGAGGACTGAGGAAAACCTGGAAAAAACCTCAGTCGGCTAGGACGGTCCTGGCGAGGTTCGAACCCCAGACCTCCCGCTCACGAGTCCTTGCCTTAACGACCTCGGCCACCCGTGGCGGTTTTTCATCGGAAGTGCTTATTTGTTTTAAGTTACTATCGACAACACTTACTGCAATATGATAATTATATTGACTTTTTTAATTAATATCGCATATAATCTTATAGAAGTTTATGTACTGCATAATTACTGCCGTGTCTTTAGAGAAAACAATTCTACAGTTAATACGCAATGTACTATCTTTACAGTGGTAAATTACAGCATATTTAAGGAACACTTTCTCGAAAACTGCACAAGACAGAAAATTTAAATATTCATAAATGATGGTTACAATAATTAAATTAAATGTTCAAATTTTTAGAATATTTTCTGCAGAATATATTTTCTCTGTTGTACTGTATTTTCTTTACTGATTGTTTTATAGAGTGCTTAGAAGTTCATTATTCAAAAAATGATACTTTAACTTATGTGAACACTTCATTAATGATAATGTTGGGCATTTCAAGTTCTTAGGACCGACAAAAGCCAAGAAAACGTTTTTCGCCTGTTGAGAAATCAAATTTATGGAAGATGGACTTCAAATTGACAACATTAGAAGCAGCATTATACAGGCTGTAACAAAAATACTAGGACAAACTTTGAGGGTGAATTTCTCACATCAAAGCAAGTAAAAGAAGGTTATATATATATATTTTCCAGAAATACCTGGTATGAGAGTTATTGAAAGATCACATTCAGCACGTTCCGAGATATGATCTTACAACTTAAATTTGTTAAAATAACGAATGAACATTTTCAGGTAATCAAGTAAAATTCAATATGCAGATATACATTATGCCCCAGATGTCTAGATGAAGATTTCTTTACATGTAATATTTGAATATATTCGTGGTTACCCAATTATGCTTACTTTGTTCTGGAATTCAGTTACATTTGAGCTGTAGTATATACTGAAGCACAAGTCACACTTAAGAAATTGACTATGAATGTACACAAAAGATAAATATAAATAGGTCTCCAGGATAGACCGTTGTGATCAGCAGATTGATGTCAAGTCTGAAAGAAGAGGCCACTGAGAAACATTTATCGGTAGTTTCACGTCATGTTTTGAGTTGGACGCTAATTACCATAGCTGTTAAAGAGCGTCTTATAAATCATAATTTAAAATAATAAGCCCATTGACGTGTATCAAAATCATACTCTGTTTCCTGAAAAATCTAATAATCATTTCAATAAACTTCTTGCTGGGTCGTGTTAAATGTTATCTTTAAATAATAACACAAAAACTGAATATTTTCGGACATGTATACTTTCGCTCCAAAGACTGTATCAGTTTGTAAATCTAAATAGAAAACTGGAGACTTTCTTAAGGAAATAAATGCTAAAAATTAATTGAAATTGCTTATAAATGTACTGTTTCAAATTTAGTCGTACGTTCAAACTCCATGCTTATTATAGCAATTCTTTGATAGATGATGTGAAAGGCTGATTAGAGAAAAATAGCTTCCCATTTCAGAATAACTGCTTATAATGAATTTATATAACAAGCAATTAGCCCAGTCAAAAAATAAAATAAATAATAACTATATATTACAACGCCTTCAAATGGAAGTTGGCCCGCTAGGGTGCTAAACGATGTCTCGATTAAAGTCATTGGCGCTTTGTCTTTGTGACGTTTGGATGTTATTAACGTGATAAGACGTAGAGCGAAGTGCCAAATATTTATTACGTAAGTTTCATGTATGATTCGTATGCGAAAACAAACTCTTTACCGAAGAGACGGCGATTTGTGCTCTGCACATCACAAGATATGTTGTTAGTAATCGTTTAGAGAACTAGATCTGCTCTCGATAAAATACGCAATGTAAACTGTTGTTTGCTTATCGAGGAGAAACTTTATGAAATTGGAGAACAGTTAGAACCAAGTCTAAAGAAATATCTGCGAAGGTTTGAACAGGAAACAAAAAAACATTTCGCAAACTAAACGTTTAAAATTAAAATTAAATGGAACATTAGCTGCTCAAAAATTGCAGTCACATGATAATGTAAGTAGAGGCATTTCTGCAATTTTATTTTGGATAATTATAAAGCTAAACTTTATAACCACCATGTTCACACAGAGATACAGAGATAAAATCATCACCCCATTTTTCAAAAATTTTATCAACGAAACACCGTTAGAGCTTTAATTAAGGCAAATTTTGAAAATAGGGCCATTAATAAGGGGTTATAGGTATCCCTAGTTCTTACCGTTTATAGAAAGTAAAATATCGGAATAATCCGCAAACGTTTGAAGAAGTGGAAAACAATACAAGAAGAGAAATTGTAGCAATTTTGTAAGATATGACGCAAACTTCTTACAACATGTAAGAGATCTGTGGTGACATAAAAACCTACCTCGCAACATCTTCTACAATAAAGATTGGTGGTTATTGTAAATGTACTTTGCATGAGAGATATATGCTCTTGAACTTTCAGCTTCCAAGCAGCCCGCTCTCTCATGAATGAGCGCGTTTAAAAACACTGTAAAACCTCTGTCCCAGAGTATCAATTCGTTGCAAGCACAAATATCAGATAGATGCAGAAACTTATGTCGGTTGAGATTGCAGGAAACTTGCAAGATGGTATAGAATAATGCATATAGTTGTGTGAAAGACTTAGAACTGCATTACTACAACAAATAAAAGTTGTGAGAAGTATTGAAATAATGATTAAGGAAACTGGAAACAGTGCAGCGATACAGACAATGCTACCTAATAAACGTGAAAGTAAGCGAAGTGAGGACCGTGACATTAAATGAAATGTATCGAATACGAGTTAAGTGGCTATTAACTTTATTAGTGAATAATAGCAGTGGGTGTATATGTGAGGTAAAACTTCAGTTAGTTTTAATTCAGAATATGATTATACAAATATGAACAAAGAGGGCTAAATAGTTAACAGCAACTACTAAACACCCAGTCCCCGCATATAGGGGAGGAGGTTCAAAAACGCTGCCAGCATGCCTGCCTTCGGGAGATAACCGCTGGTAAGTAATTCGCTCTCAATTTAATTGAGGAATTTCCCATGTTCAGAAGTAGTGACCCACAAACGAAAAGGCAGTCGCCTTTCGTGATGGGAAAGAAGCAAAATTTGACGACTGTCACGTTAGATACAAAAAAAAAAAATGCTGCACATTTGTATGTTGAGTCAGTGCAGTAACGTCCACGTCTGAGTTAAACTTCGTCTTAAATATGGAAATCCAAGGATCAATTTCACTCAAGATCTAGGGCGCTGATGCAAAGAAACGTTTGGAGATCAATAACTGAAGCTGATATTACAGCCACCCGTGAAAACAATTCAAATAATAAACATACCGACTAATTCAGATCATTGTTACACTTTTCAAAATCAATTTACTTACCTTGGTTTCTGAATGCAAAGCTTAATATTAAGGTCAATATATCATTGTTTTAACAGTTTACATAATTACATTACTTTCACTCTTGTTCAAAATGAATTTAGCTGGCTGCATTTTCATCTTCATATGCTTCTTTACACATTTTAAAGAGAGCTGCATTTACATTCAGATTATCATTTAATAACCTAGGAAATAAGTCACGCCAGTTATCCTGCAAATTTCTTTTATTTGTACTTGTACGAGGATAATTCGGAAATTTAGTTCCTTTGATTATTTTAAGGAATGCTACTTTATTTTTGGAACTTTTATTACACACAAGTGAAAAGTTGATCCTTACATTATTTTTGAACATAATTTTCATTTCTATTCAGGCATTAGTAGTACCGCTTCACAAGCTTTGAAATTCCCTCTGCGTAGAACTCTGCCACCTGTGATTGTAGTCAGCCTATGACGCTCTCCTTGTTAGTGTCCGAGTAGACATTACGAGTATTTGTTTATTGTTGTTATTCGTTTCATGAACTCCATCACCAATGCAGCTTTGCTTGCTCTTTATAAACTGTTGCCATGAGCTTCTTGGTTGAATCATCATCGATGTTAGTGCGTCCGTCTTGGAATTGACGACACAAACGTAGAACAAATCATTCATATTGTTCCTGTACACTGCAGTAATCTCACGGTGAATTGCGATTGCCGTTTGTTTCTTTGCCTACAGAAACCACATCA
This sequence comes from Metallyticus violacea, assembly GCA_030762175.1. Classification (NCBI taxonomy): domain Eukaryota; kingdom Metazoa; phylum Arthropoda; class Insecta; order Mantodea; family Metallyticidae; genus Metallyticus; species Metallyticus violacea. Next base: position 105,880,294 of record CM060833.1, read on the forward strand.
CTGACGTATTTGGCGGGAGCTTCTATTGCTGCACAAATTTTACAAGCCTATCTTGGTGAAAGAAACAGGCGAATGCAATCTCATTCTGACACAGCCAGGAGCGTACTGAACCAAGTTACACAAGAATAAAGAATAGCGCTGCTACCGCTTCTCCTGCTCGTGAGACCGGAACTTGTTGAATTGCCTTGTAGTTGATGTACACATTGAAAAGTGTTGCTTAATTGTTAGCATTTAAAGATGGTTCTTCATACGTAGAAACATCAAAAATGGAAAACATTTGTTCACCTTCAGGGTGAGTTTTCACTAGTGGCCACTGATTCACTTAACGCTTTTATTGTTTTTTTTTGTTTGTTTTTGATTTTATTAAAAACGATCAATGATCACAGATATTAACAAATACTTGTAGGAGTAACCACATTTGCTTACAATCACGAGCTCAGACAAGCGATCAACTTTTCCCGTGTATTAAAGAAGGTAGAACACACATTGTGTTGCCTTGATATTTAAAACGACCCGCCTTCTACAATGATTTAAGCTTTAGCTTTCACTAAGAATCGGGATTAAGGAAGGAAGAGAGAGAAAAAACGAGCTGTTTTTAAACAAAGCAAAAATCGCTTTGTATAATGTAGCAAAACCACTCATAAATGAAAAATGGGAAATGTACATATTTAAAAATAAAATTTTAATAATTAAGTTTCCCCTCACAAAGTTTCTAGGTGAACTCATAAGGCCTAAGGCCCCAGGTTCCGGAACCCCTGAGTCACTGTCTTCCACAGTGAAATGTCATCTGCTGTTACACTGTAACGAACAGCTGCTCACTAGGTAGTCAGAACTTTAAACTTCCTGGGCAGTTGAATAGTGTGTTTCCGCACTCCCTTATTCATCGCCTCTTGTGATTGTTTTCATTTCCCCAAGATAAAATAAAAGCTTAATGAATGATGATTTTCATCCCTAAAGATACTGTTGCAGCATATGAACATGTTATTTAGAAAACGACCTAAGTTCTAAATACTAAATTTTTGCAATTAAAAATGCTTATAGATAAAAGGTTTGCCATAAATTATATGTAGAAATGAATTAAATCAGGCAGATATTTACATTTTGCTGGTTAATTTTTATTTAAAAAATTAAGTTGAAAGCTGTCAAAGCAAACATTTCATGACCAAGTTTTTATCCAATAAATTTTTAAGGGATATTACTTTAATGTATATGGAACGTAATTTACTCCCTGGTAATTATTTTTCATACCATTCCTTTGTTCTTCATCTATAAACTTCATTGTCTTTTTTATTTCTCCTACCTTCTCTTCCTTTATCACCTTTTTATTTGGATACACATTGTGGATGGACAGCATTAATGAGGAATCTCACAAACCAACTACAAACGTTTATTGAAATCCGCCAGTAGTTGTCTCTTTTCGTTTGTGATCATACTGGAACTCAATGAATATCCAGATCGTAAAAAAATCTCTCTTGTCTCAAGGTGTGTCCCGACCACTCTTTTCTAAGAAGTTGCAATTCTTACCGTAGCATTTGAGCCACCGGTCCTTAAACTGAAGGCAGTTTTTAGGTTGTGTCATAAGAACTGTGATTTAAAAAATAAAATAAGATACACCGCGGGGAAAGGAACCCACTATTTTCCCTTCAGAAACCTTCCATTTAATACCAAAACAATCCGCCTGAGCTGCCACACCGTTGTGCTGTTTGGGCTGATTATTTGCCTATATCTGTTAAAGTGGGCTACCTGACAGCAGAGAAAGCATGACATCGCAAGAATAATTTATTTGGCGTTAAGTCTTCACATCACTCTATTTATAACTCATATTTCATGAAGGTATGTTCACGTTTATAAATCTCATCACTGTAGTTTCTTTGTCACCGCTCTTGGGGAATAAAGATATCTACTAGATATACGAGGTGGTATCCAGAATATTCGAGACTGGTGCTGCCATCTGGTCAAAAACATACTTTGAGATTTATGACCTACGTCACCCTCGAAGTAGTTTCCTTCCACACGTCCCAGCGATTCTGCCATTTTCCAAGTGCATCTTGGAAGTCATGTTCTTTGAGGGTGTGTAGCACAGACATCGTTTCTTCTTGAATCCTCTCAATTGTGTCGAACCGACGTCCTTTCAACTTGTTTTCAGTTTGCGGAATAGAGCAAAATCGCAGAGTGCCAAATCATGCGAGCACGGTGGGTGGTGGACAACCGTCATGTGATTTTCGTCAAAAAGTTCCTGGTGAACAAGGAGTTGTGACAGAGCGCATTATCGTGATGCAACAGCCAGCTCCCTTGTCGCCAAAGTTCGTACAGTCGTCGTCTCCGCAAATTTTCACGGAGCCGTTGCGAAACGTCATCGCAAACGTCGGCATCATCAGCAGTCAGGATCCCTGGCACAAATTTTGTGGCGACACAATGCATGCCCAATTCATCAGTTAAAGTTCGTTTTAATGGCCCATAACGAATTGCCACTTCATGAGCAAGATTTTCAATGGTTCGACGTCTATCATACGAAAGAGCGTTGAACTTTAGCAACAATGTCAGGCGTTGTGCAGCTGAAGGACCTACCGGAGTGAGCATCGTCTTCAATAGTTGTATGGCTGGCCCTGAACCGAGCATGCCACTGAAACATACGTGCGCGGCTCATGTTTTGTCCCCCTATACTTGTTGGATCATTGCGAGGATCTCCGTAGCATTTTCCCCGAGATTTGCACAGAATTTGATGCGCACTCTCTGTTCTAATCTTGGATCCATTGTAAAACCACTACACACAGAGTATCATGAAAAGTACCATAGAATTTCAACACATCAACCCAGCTGCATGAAACTTTAAACACTCACTCATCAGATGTGCTAGTGTTGCCACCCAGAAGTACAAAAATCTACTGCAACTACTGTTGAGATGGCAGTACCATTATTGTGGATACCACCTCATAGAAAAGAGCGAATAAATGGAGACAGAAAACAATTGATAAAAAGTTGTGAGCTTCAAAAAAAGAATTATTTAATTAGGTACCTTTAATGCAAGTTTATAAGAATCGTAAGTAACTAATTACCTAAAACTAATACGATTTATTAAATAGCCGTAAAGATTCATAATAAGTGGAAGCAAATCTCCACTTTTCTCGTTCTCCAGTTGTAATGCTTCTTTTGCAAGCTTTAGCACTTCAATTTTCAGCTTGTCCTTTTCTTCTTTAGTTTTGTCCTTTCTTCTTTCTGCTTAAGCACTGTTAGTTGTTTGAGTAGAGGTAACCTTTGCCGTTCATTATTGCCTAATCCTGCTGTTTCATTATCGGGATCATTTAATCTCCGCTTTCCTGCAGATCTGCGCGGTGCTCTATCGACAGCCGACTCCGCATCACAGCTGTTAACATTCCACCTTCAACACTTGGAATGGGTTCCTGGAATTTAGCTGCTGTCGAGGTTGAAGCCATTGATTCGAACCCAACCTGTAACCCTCCTGAAAAGATTAAAAGTGTATAAATTTCCTTTTCAGCAGAAGATTAATGTTAATAAATTGTGAAAGTAAAGCGTTTCGTTTGTCTCTTATTCTTACCTGTTGTTATTCTATTTGATTCTTACTTGTTGTTATTGTATCTGATTCTTACTTGTTGTTATTGTAACTGATTCTTATCTGTCATTGTTATAGATGGATTTGATTCCGCTTGCAGGATATCCACGATCTCCTGTTCCCATTCCTTTAAAACAACTGCTTATTGCCAGTTCGTTTCAGATCACTTTTGGACTTCTTTCGGGTTTTGACGTTGCTAATTTTTTGACCTTCAGTGATAGGAGTTTTAAACTCCTCCTCTAACTGTTGCTTTACTGCAACTACTGCTAATTTTTTTTTCTTCGTTTAATTTCCGGTAATTTGCTTTAGTTAAAATATCTTTATTGGCCTTTAACAGGTCAACAAAGCGTGAAGTGAACGCACTGCTTTCTTCAACCATTGTTGATTTGGTTTGTTTACGGACGCTCTCTAACATCTCAGATCAGCGTCCCATTCAAATCAGGGCGTGAAACGGACGACAAATTTTGCTCAGAGAACTTGCTCATGCACTTCAGGCTTGAGGTTCTTTATCGTGCCTAACGGGACCCACGCTTTACTTCCCTTCCGAAGAAAGCTAAGGATTCTTACGCCCGAAAAAATCCATCGGTCATGGCCGGGTTCGAACCCGCGATCCCAAGAGCTAACCATGGCAAGTATGGTTAGGATCGACTCTTCAACCATGACGAATGAAATGTAGATGCAATACTAAACTTTCCTCTTTGAGAAGTGTTTGTTGCTAGCAAATTCGATCTGTTTTCAAGTGCAACCACATTTCTGAATGTTTTGAGGTTACATGGGTACGATAACGCTAAACAGAATGTGAGGTCATTGGGGTCCGCTTTCATTACCGGAAGACTGATACATATACAAAGCGATAAACAAATGATGCGCACGTACGCGGAGCAGAATGCTAGTACACATCAAGACCGGATTACAACTAAAAAATTTCCTATAAAACCGAACCTTCATTAACGTTCAACGAAAGTTTCTTACAAGAAGTAAAAAACTTTCCTACTTCCTGTAGAGCTTTAATTCATGATAACACATAAAACATTTTGGAATTACTTACTTTATATAGATTTCAATTGCCTAATAGCAGAGGATATAAATAAAATAATGCAAAAACGAAAGTACAAATAATCCACTTTCCATACATCATTTGGCAAATGACAAGGTATTTAAGAAACCAGGGCTGGAATTTAGGAATGGAGTAAACATCATCTTTTGAAAGTTGGACGAGTCTGCATTTCTATTTAATAATTTGGTAAAGCTTTAATTTCATTTCTGTTATTTAAAATCTAGATCTCCATTTAGTTTATAAAATGGGAGTATGCTTAACATGAACAGAGTCTAAATATTTAAGTGCTGCAAAGATTTAGATTGCCTCCTTAAAGATGACTGGGCGTATTTGTTTACTCAGCTGATATGCCATGGTGAAGGTCACCAACCATTTGCTTATCGGCTGATAGCAATTTTCAGCGAAGAGGGGAACTTTTATTTGTACCAAACCACGAGCTGATGCTCGACTCTCAACTTGCTGCGAGCAATTGGTTGTTTTTATTTGTGACACCCATTAAGCATGAAGTTTAATGAACCATCTCATCATCCCAGTTTCTTAGAAACAAAGAGATAGGGGACTTCTTTCGACATCTTGCCACCTACACATTTTTCTCCGCGTAAAGGGAACCAGTAGTAGGAAGTGCCCTAAAAACGAACTTTCTCGTCCCATTGTATATACGCTAATGACCAGAGCTGTTAAGAGCTCATTAAATAAACCAGAAACCCATTGTATAAATATCTCTTGGTTGAAATACCGCTAATGTAATGTTTTCAGTTGTTCCTGCCGCTCTGAAACAAAGAGTTGAGCTTCTCCACACATCTAATTCCAGACAACTTTTTTGCCTGTTTCTGAAGGTTTGTAGCCATCTATTAAAAGTCTTGACTTCCGGCTTATTTATTTTTTGTGCCTGTAAAATAGGACCGAAAATAGATATGTTCTTCCAAAGGACATGGGCACAGCAGTTCGTTTATTTCTTGATAGCCTGTTTGTTTCTGTCGCCTTATTGCCTGCAGGCCATTAATATTATTTTTATTTTTCAAAGCTCCATACATATGAGTTTTTCTACAATTCAACGACAACTTTATCTTTGTTAAGGTAATATATAGGTAAACTTTTTAAATTTTCTCTCTCTTTGTTTTTTTTTTAAATTCAAAAAGTAGCAATAATTCTAGATTATAGTTCCAGGGTTTCATACCTGAATTATCATTATAAACATGTTTAAAAAATTAAATATCTGCAAGTGCGAAGATGCGCTCCTTTTCGTTTATACTTTTATATATTTAATAAACTTTAAATGGCATAATCTTGAAAATCATTGGACATATTTTACTGAAAGTTTAATATACTTGTACATATTTCAACGTTAAAACTAGTGGGACAGAATTTTTATTTGCACTATAGAGATGAAGTTCTTTTTTTTAACTAAGATGGTCATTCATATGTCTTTGTCCTATAGATAGTAATCTTATACAGTAACTGCAAACAGAAGGATGCTTTCTACAAAATTGCCAAATTTCATTTCTTTACCTAAAATATTTTCCTAGAAAATACATCTCAAAAATGAATAAAATGCAAAACTTGAGTTAAAGGTTTAAAAAGGCCAGGTAGTTTAGAGCTAATCGCGGTTGCTAAAAGAAAATTGAAATAATTTTATACTCCGGAGAAGCATTTAATAATTACAGGGTATCTTGGTAACTGTGACACGAGTGAATCGTTCACTTCCCTCACGCGCTAATTTTCACCAGTGATTAGAATGAAGATTATTTATGTGTTGCATGCAGCGCTTTATTCAATTTTTAGCATCGAAACATTTTTAAAACTGTTAAAAAATTTCAAAATGTTATGATGTAGATATGACGTATTACGTCACATGGTTCCTTAGTACTCGTTTCTATGACGATGTTATTTTGTTATAAAGCATTCAAATGGTTGCTAATTCCGCAATGATTGATATTGAAAATAAAAATATATTCCAGAAGAAATTGTAAAGAATGCTGGGGTTGGTTTGATTTATTTAAGGACGCTCTTTAACATCTCAGGTCATCAGCGTCCCACTCTATTCAGGGCGTGAAACGGCCGACAAATTTTGCTCAGAGGCCTCTTCTTTCAGGCTTCAGGTTCTTTATTGTGTCGTAAATGTACCACACGGGACCCACGGCTTTACTTACCTTCCGAAGGAAGCCATACTTAGGAGTTTTATGCCCGAAAAAATCCATGGATCCTGGTTCGGGTTTGAACCCGCGGTCTTGGGTTCATGAGGCAAGTATGGTTACCACTACACCACGAGCACCGATGAAAGCTGGGGTAGTAGAGAATTTGTTAATTCCTCAACAATCGAAAAGTATATAGGAAAAGGAATACGACAATTTCTGTACGTTGGCATGTTTTTCAGAGCTAGCAAATATGTAATTACTAATATGGTAAGTAATTTAAAATTTAGATTCTTAGATTAGCTTATTTTTTTCTAGTCGAAATTTTGTATGCTCTGATGTGCATATTCGAAAGTAAAATAAATGTAATGAGGTTAAGGAAGTTTTCTGTTAGTATAATAAAGATTACTTATGGTTCAAGATAAACGTTTTGAAATGAAAGAAAGTGCAATGTGATTAACTAGCTAATTTCATTTTCAATGTTTCCGAGATAATAGAATTTAATTTATGATGATTAACAATTTACGTTGTTGTTGTAGTTTCGAAACGTTTTTAATAAAATCATTCTTGCGTATGAATGTTGTTATGCTTGTTAGAGCGATGATTGTAGCATGTTCTTACATGTACGTTATTTAAAATTATGTTGTGAAGGCGGTGATGGCTCATTGGAATAGAGTTCTAGGTAACCTTTTCTGGCACCGGTGTCAGAATTAGCCAACTGCACTATTTATAACGTCACAAGAAGCGTTTTAATGCTAGGATTGCCTGAAATATGCATATGCACAACTTCATCGACACGGGTAAGGTGCCACAGCAACTTGTGAGAGGTTGGCAGATGGCTGAATTATTTCTGGGAACAATAAACAACAGTTGTAACTCATGGCAGTCTGATGTCTCAAAGGAACTGCTGCAAAGTAAAGTCTCTCAGACCTGCACATGCAGATTCGTGACTTTGTAGCCGTCCATCTGTTACGGAACAGGCTGTACGTTTCATCATTCTGACAACGTCTTCTCCACTGAGCACAAATTGCCCACTATATCTTAGTCTAGCTGCTTCGGCAAGACTAGCTAGTGTTCGTGATGTCCGTTTATCACGCACAGAGGAAATCCTCGTAATCCCCTTTCACGGTCCCCTGATACTCCGCCATAACAGTGCAGTCCCATCTACAAAATGAGCACGTGCTTTGCTTTGCCTCAAATCTCCCATGAATCCGAAATCACAGTCGGTAATTGTAAACGAACCACAGTGGAGGGTTTTGGAAGCTGTGTGCTCGTAGACTGTTTGAGCCTGTTGCTTTCGTTCCCATACGAAAGTGTTGTCACAGGGGGCAAACTGTGTGCATTTTTATCGCGCTTGAAAATTTCCCGATAGTTTAATCAGCGAAAATTGAAAGTTCTTATATTTGACGAGGGCGAAGTCAAATTGATCAATGCTTTTACATTTCCCAAGCCACCCATTCAGTACGAAGTTACATTTTACATTTCATTTCTGTCCTTTTGTATTCAGTTTGCAAAGTTACCCATTATCATACTTTGTACCTTTCGTAAACTGATCAGTTTGCATCAGAGGTCAACCTGTGAATGTTTGTCATACGGTCGAGAAGTAGTGTAACTTCGTCCCATTGGAGATGATGGTGAATTTATTTACTTGATTTATTAAAGTCTTAAATCGTCAGCACCCCGTTACATGCAGGGCGTCAAACGGCCGATAACTTTTGCTCAGAAGCCTCTTCTTCCAGGCTTGAGCTTATTTTTCGTGCCGTAATCTACGACACGAAACCCACGGCTTTACTTCCCTAAACTTGCGGTTGAAGAAATGAATTAATGATAGCGCAAATGAGCTCGGAGTCTTAAAGCTATCTGGCATCCACCTTCTCTCGGTAAGGGTAAGGAAAAACTCTGAAGGAAAAAAAAAAAGAACTTTATCCAGATATCTTAACCTGATCTGGAATCAAAATCAGGACCCTAGACACTATCGCTAAACCGCGGAGACGATCACTAGAGAAAATATTATTTCATGTAATTCGTTATATGAAAGAAAACAAATCATACTTTTGTTCTCCCCCCCCCCCCCGCATCAAATCTTTCCATTCGAAGAATGGAAGAAATGAAAGATTCTTTCGGCATCTTAGGTACCAAACTTGTATAACGTAACAACATCATGTATTATGAAATATGTTTGCATTAAATACATTTAAATCATTTGAAGTGAGTAAGGGAAAAACAACCAAAGTTCACATTTTATTTTTTTACAGGAACGTAATTTGATGTTCACAAACGATACACATTTAAGCACATGAATATGTACACTTTTTTTTCTAGAATAATTCTTAAGGTAGTTTTCTAACATACCGTTGTTTTGAAATTAATTTAATGTGTTATTTGTTCATGTCAATTAACAATAAAAAAATCAAAATACATATACCTACTTGTAGCTAAAACGTTAAGTCCACTAACTATATTATGGAATATATAAAATTATGCTATATATTCGCTGAGGAAATTATAAACATTAATGAAACACTATTGAAAATGATCATTCAATCAAAAGTATTCATTGTCTATTACAGGTAACCTTGAAAAATAGAGCGGAGCGTTTTCGGAACAGAATTTCTTCAGGCATTGTGGGTCATCACATTTTGCTTTGGAAAGTGGAATTAACTTGAATAGAAAGGGGCAGGTTGTTCATCAGTCTGTATATGGCATATTTTATCAACAATAACATGGGGACTCCCAGAAGCCATTGCTGTTCGAATGGTTATAGCTCTAGAAGTAGCTTTGTCAGCCGCTACAATTTCTCGTATTGCTCTTATCTTCATTGGACATGTCTTTCTGTATTCTTTTATTAAGAAGTGAAGATCACAGTTTAAAAATATCCTGGGAACATTGAATGATATTGAAGGGAGATGTTTCACGCGGCATCTTCTGATGCGCTCATTCTAATCGCTGGGTGTTTCTCATGGGCTTTTTGATTTATTAAACCGATATCTTTGTCACGTTCCATATAACTATGACCTCTGATGGGAAAAGCCACTTTTACTAATTCAAATATGTTGCACTTATGAACCATAGCATGAATAAGGCGAATAACGGTATAGTTTATATTTGGGTTATATTTGGGACGGGTACGAATCACACAAAAAAATGAAAAAAAGAAAACCTTACAAATTTTTAACTGATGGGTGCAGGTGATGGAAACAAAAGTCAAACATTATTTCATCAGCTCCCTTTATGGTCTCATTGTAGATATTTTACAGAAGACTCTGATTGTTTTTCCCCTGGACACTATTTTTTCTATGCTGATTATTATTGAGTACATGTGGTTTTCTTCCTGTATGAATCTGTAGTACTACATACCTACAATCCATTGGCACCAAAAGAGGACTTTGATTGTTTTCCCCCTGTAGCTTAAATTTTATTAAATAAAGTGGAGTTTCAGTGCCTACAAATATTTGCGACTTGTATGAAAGTTCTTTCCCCCACTCATTTAGAAAACTTCTTATTCATATGGAAATGCATTACTTTATGTATAGATATGAAAATAATTATTTCAGTATTTTTCCCCTGATTTTTTCTCCAAACATTATTATTTTTAATTCGAAAATAAATAGTTTTCGTTGTTTACAATGTTGTATAACCACAAATTTACTTTTAAATAATGTCAAATATATTAAGAAGAAAGATAAAGGAAAAAACTGAACTCATAATGTATGTATATACTGACGTTTTGAGAAAAACATATCTAAAAATACATAATTTAAAATGTTTTATTTTGAGCATTTTTCTATCACGTCATTTCAAAAGTTCAACAATGGTGAACAGCCCATGGCCTTAGAAACAATTTATTGTACCATTACTGTTGTAATTGATGTTATCATTAGTGGAGCACTCTTCCCTAACACCGACTTAGTATTTCAAGATCGTAGTAAACTGTTTAATTCAGAAACTTGTGCGGTCATATAAATTTTTGCAACTTTAATCAGAACAGAAAGAAGTGAAATAAAATGAACCGATAAGATAGGTAATGTGTTACGGATGTCACATATGCGGATGAAGTAAAATTAGACAAAATTTAGAATGCTTTCTTAAAATGGCTCCTCCGCTTGGGCAGAGGTACAGCGAATTTTGGCATTTTAAGGGAAGTTAACCGTTTTTTAAATACCATTCATTATAAAACCCTAGCTTTAGAATATTAGCTACAAATATTAAAGGGAGAACAACCTTCACTAAGGGCAACTTGCTTCTTCCATTAAATAAGAAACTGGCACCATAGTTACTGGATAGAAGGATTAAAGAGGGGGTTGAAAGAATTGGAGCGGGATGAGTAAGGGAGAAAGGTGAGAAAGAACAGTAATTATGTTTGGAAGAAAATCAGGAGAAAGCTAATTGACACCAACAATCAGGACATAGAAGCAGCACGTAGAGAAAAACATTATTGGAATTCAGTAATGAGCTAAAAATTAACTGGGTGAAGGAATTAATACGTACATAATTTTAATTTTAAGGACCGATCAGGTGTAGCTTGACTTAAACTGGATGCTTGAAAAGCACAAAAAATTACAAGCAAATAAGTGTTAGAGTTTGCGCTTTTTGTGAAATCTAGAAAATTGGTACATTGCCCAACTCTATGGCGATAGAGTTTACCCCCTTGTGAAACCTGGAAGATTGGCACTTGTCCAAATACAAAACAATGGCGATAGAGTTTGCCCTCTTTGTGGAAACCTGGATGTTGGCAACATATACTGGCACATTGTCCAACGAACAGGGGAGAGTGAGCCTTGGAATCCAGTTAACATACTCGAATAGTGGCAGGTTAGCATGCTGGGACTAACTTACGCACGGAGATAATTTTTTTTTTTTTTTTTTTTTTTTTGAGTAGTGTTTAACGCCCGATTTTACTACTGAGGCACCACAGGCGGTGGATATTGATGATACATGAAATGAACTATTGGGAAAGGATTTTTTTTAAGGAAGGAAACTTTCCAGGCCTAGGTTTAGGGTACCTCCCCGGCATTTGCCATTTATGAGGACTGAGGAAAACCTGGAAAAAACCCAAGTCAGGTAGGACGGTCCTGGTGGGATTCGAACCCCAGACCTCCCGTTCATAAGTCCGTGCCTTAATGACCTCGGTCACCCGTGGCGGTTAAAGAGATAAAGCTGGGTGAGTTTCTATGTATAGTGCACCTAATTAGAAGCTTGTGTTTTTAAACAATGTTTAATGCTGATGTAAAGACTTATAAAAGAGAGAGGAAGTATATGTGTGTAAATGTATTTTCATGTATTATAATTATTTGTGCATTAATCGTTTTGTATTATTATTATTATTATTATTATTTTATTATTATTATTTATTATTATTATTTATTATTATTATTATTATTATTATTATTATTATTATTATTATTTATAGTTATTTTGTACGCCGGTGTTAAATAGGAGCCTGTACAGTCTCTGGGCCCATGCGATGGATATATTGTAAAACTGGATGTATAGTTTGTAGTATAACCACCGTTATCTGTTCATCCATCCATCCATCTACTAATTGATGAACTCAAATTTAGTAGAAATGCCGATATCGAGGAAAGTACACTGAATACAGGAAAACCTACTGAGATTTGCTTTGCTATTAAAATAAAGAACATTTTAAGATAAAAGCATAAAATGTTACAGTTTCAAATACCTACAGCACTTCTGTAATACAGTGACCCAATAAACTACGAGCCAAATTGCGGTGTTTTGCTTATAGACAAGAGCGGCGCTCGTTGCCGTCTGCGAGTATCTTAGAGTGACCCTAACACAACGTTACAACACTTTCCTTAACTATTCTTAACTTAATGAAAAGAAGTACTGAAACTGGTCATCGTACACTTTTGGCATCCCTTTTAAAAGAACTCGCTGTAGTTCACATTAAGTAACGTCGAATGTTTTATTTCCGTTCTTCAAAGGTATGTTTGTCTTATACAAGGATTAAGTGGTAGGGCCGTGGGGCTCTAAATCCTTACTAATTAAGTCAGCTCCTAGGCACAAACCCTTGCGTCTTTAATATCTGAGGAAATTAAAAAAAAAGATGTATACAAGACAAGCCTATAAACCCTAGAAATACCGACACGGGTGGCCAAGCTCATTAAGGCGGAGATCTGGGGTTTGGTTCCCGTCAATATCGTCCTAGCTGACTGAGGGTTTTTCCAAGTTTTACTCAATCGTCAAAATGGCCATTGCAGCGAAGGTACCCTAAACTTAGGGCTGGAACACTTCCTTCCTTTTAAAATAAACCTTTCCGAATTGATAATTTTATTTTCGTGTGTGGCCATTGTGCATCGCCTATGATGCCTCAATAGTAACATCGGGCGTTAAACCCCATTTAAAAAAAATTGGAAAAATTGAAACAAAATATCTGCTTGGAAATACTTAACGTGAACTGCAGCGAGTATAGATTAGTTTTTAGAGAGGTATGAAATATGTATGGACTATGACGGTGGCCAGTGTCAACACTTCTTTTCATTAAGTTGGCAAGTAAAACCTTTTAAAATAATTAAGGAAACCTATATGAGCTAGCTCCATTTTACAACACCCATATACGGTGACGGGCGCCCTCTCGCCTATAGACAAAACATTGCAAGTTGGTTCATAGTTCATTAGGTCACTTTGTACTTTCGCTGGAAATAGACGGTCAAGGTCATCTGTCCCGATTCACTTGTCACGCACCTTAAATTAGATAATATTAATATAAACAGGGGATTAGGTTATTATTCCCTTACACTGAAAGCTTGTAGATCTATTGTAATATTTCTCATTTTGTGTCTGTATGAATGGTCCAGTTCTTTGAGCCTTTGAGGTTAATTATGCTTAGGAGTTTGTCTCCTACTGACTAGAACTTTGCACTTGAAACTTATCTGAAAGATTGTTTCCTCATTATCACCAGCGAGTCTGCACAGTGGGTTTTTCTTTCCGATTCCTACAGTTTTCACATGCTTTCTGAGACTACAACATGAAACATTCTGCAGATTTAATTAGGGTTCTATTGCGCCTCGAAATATGGATAAAAAATGTTTCTTCGCCATATTTTAGGTGTTTGTTTCCTTCCACTGCGATCCTAGTAAATTTTGGTTTTGTTTTTCAGTCATTAATGGTTCTTTCACTCGTAGATATTAGAATTCCAAACACTAGTTCAGTTCAGTGGCGTATGAGCAGATTCCTTCCTAGAATGGGCATTTGCTTTCTCATTGCCTATTACCCCCACCCTACTACAGTTTCCTGTGAACAGCAAATCGCAAGACAGCGTAGAAGGGGGGATTGTGTCCATATGGGCAGAGCTGGCTGATGGGAAGGGACGCATGAAAAGGAAGAGCCGCCTATTTTGAATGTAAATATTTACTACTTCTAATTACATGTTTCTCATTTATAGAGGCCACAGCCAGACGTAGGGACTAGTTCTATATAGTTTTATATACTGGCTGAAGACACAGGTCCCTGAAATTAATTATTTATTCAGTACTGCAATGGACACTTAACTTTGAGAATTCCAGAATGCAGAATAGAGAAATAGACGCCATTCTTTACAAATTATTTGCCAATAAATTATGATTTTTATGTATTCATAAAAACCTGGTACTTGACCAAAGCGGAATTAACTTCTCCACTTTTCTATTACTTTTGAAATAATAAAGGCGGCTACTGCAAGAATATTTGAGAATTACTTTTTGTAAAATTGAGAAACCATATCAATCCCTTCTCTCAAAATTTTGTTTTCTTTTAAACCTTTCGTTTTTCCCCTTCTCACTGAACATTGTTTAGATAATGCTGCATATATGAATTAGACTACGGCCAAGATTCCCCCTGTACCTCAGAGAGACTGAAACAATGGAAGCCTCTCATTGTGCACAAGGTGTGACGATAACTCGACTGCCTTGCCTTTTGTTTCTGAATTGAATAGAACCCTTTCCAGGGATTAGGGATAAAAATGGAAGTGAGAGGTAATCGTGTGTGGAAAATACCGGGTTTGCTCGTGACCTCATTATTTTCCCTCTCGTTTACCTCACCCTAACAAGCAGCACTTGAGACGATACGCTCTTGCTCTTGCAAGTCGAAAGAAAAGTTAATTACGTGCATTGGGCTTGTGCCTAGAGTAAATCTTAAATAACAATCTCATTAAACATATAATTAAATAAATAAATATATCTCAAAGTACTCTTTTGGAGAAAGCACAAAGGAAATTGTCCGTTTCTGAGACAACTAAAAATTGTTTAACCTGTAAGCAATGTATTTGTTTTTCTATTTATCTAACATGAACATGCTTGGTATTTTTTATATGATAGTACTGGAAATAGTGACAAAATGAATGAATATTTTTATTTATTTCTAAATACCTATATTATAGATACGTTTTACGTACAGAAAATTTAGTTCTTGCCTTTCTATTCACCGTTACCAAAATAAATTGCACCCTTTCAAAAATATGTATATATTCTTGAAATTTTTTGTAGTGTTTAACGCCCGTTTTTACTACTGAGGCGGTGGACACTGATGATACATTAGATGAAATGATAAATTGGGAAAGGGTATTTTTTTAAGGAAGGAAACATTCCGGGCCTAAGTTTAGGATACCTCCCCAATATTTGCTATTTATGAGGACTGAGGAAAACTTGGGGGGGAAAAAAAACAGTCCGGGAGGATGGTCTTGTTGGGATTCTAACCCGAGACCCCCCGGTCACGAGTCCGCGCCTTAACGACCTCGGCCACCCGTGGCGGTATACAGATAGAGGTAACACAGCTATAAATATAGCAAGAGTTGCCAATCTATTATACCGCGTAAACTAAAATACAATTAAGCAAGTTTAAAAATGGGTTTTAAATATACCAAGTAATAGTAATGGAATTTATTGTTCTACTGAACCTCAATTTCCACAGAATCTCAGAAGAGCGCAAAGATAATGAACTGAGTGGATATGAGAGCAAACTTCACAGTAACGAAAACTTCAGCACTCCCCGACTCACTGCTACGCTTGTGCAAGGCAGTGAGTCTTTGACCGTACTATGTCTTGAGATATTGCACTAATTCAAAGAAGGAAAGATTTCAGTGCAATAAAAACACGTTACAAGACAACACGCTAATGTTGGATAGGTTAGCCGTCAGCCTTAATGGACGCTTTGAACTTGCATACGGGTGGCCGAGGTCGTTGAGGCGCGAACTTGTGAGGGGGAGGCCTGGAGTTCGATTCCCGTCAGGACCTCCTCTCTGACTTCCAGGTTTTCCTCAGTCCTCATAAACGGCAAATGCCGGAGAGGTATCCTAAATTTAGGCCTGGGAAAAAAATCCGTTCCCAATTTATGATTTCATGTCAGTGTCCACTGCCTATGGTGCCTCAGAAGTAAAAACGGGCGTTAAGCACTATTAAAAAAAACTGCATATATTTCCTGACGTTGGTTGCCTTCAAATTGTATTTGTGCATTGCAAGCATGCTAGTTTAACACATCTGTAACACTTGTAAGATGTTTTCTTTTTTCAGCTGATGGACAGAGGCAGTGGACATCTATCTTCTCATCTAGAAATACCTTAAATGTAACTATTGAGAACTCTAAAAATAATCATCTTGTATCTCTCGTAGTTTCGAGATAATTTGTTCATATTCGGTCTAATAATTTGATTCCTGGCAGAATCTGATGATCCAGACTGATGATTTATTGTTATTTAAATAAAAAAACTTTCGCTACAATGAATGTGAGAACAGACATACCACTATGCAATTAAACATAGCTAGAAAAAAAAAAAACTGAGAAGTTAACTATGTACTCATTAATGGGATGATGGAGTATGTCAAAATTGAAGATGCCCAGGATATGATACCCACACATAACAGTACCTGTTTTTATTTTAGTGCAGTCTCACAGATCCCTCGTCCCTCGTTAACGCCTATTTTCACTCTTGATGTTTCACAAGCAATAGACACATGAAGTAAATTTATAAATTAGGACATTAATTTAGGGCATTTCTCAGTTGTTTTCCATTGAGGGGAAAAAAAAGAAAGAAAGAAAGAAAGAAAGAAAGGGGAAAAAAAAAACGTTCCAACGGGAATCGAACCGAAGATCTGGTTCACAAGGCCATGTATGAGCGATCTCGTCTTGGTGTTGAATTGCTTCATTCTACACATAATGCTCCATATTAAGACTTGATTGTTGTGGTTTTATTTATTTAGCTACAAAATTCAGGAATAAAAGGTTACGATTCTTGTTTTTAGTTTTGATTCTTAGTGCAATTGAATGTCATACTCCTGAATTATTTTATACCTTATAACCTTCCATGTCAACAGCACCACTTATATTCAGTAATTCCACGAGTACGGAGGATTTTTCGGTAATTTAATTCAGGTTAACGAATGTTTGTTGTCATGATAATTATCCAATGACAACAAACATGAGCTTTAAAGCTCAATTAAATTACTTAAGAAAAATTACAAACAAGAAGGGGATACAGAAGATAATTGTACTTTTAATATAATCATTTAAGTAATATGGCTAACCTGAAAACATAAACTAATTTTATTAGCTTTTATTCCAAGTAGAACCGCGTGCAGATCTAAATTAAAATACAACTGAACACTATTATAGCAATTAGCATTTATTTCTATTTTTGTATCAATTATGTCACATTTCATGTCGTGATTAGAACTTCTTTTGCAAGGCAGTGAGATAACCGAATCAAAGCATAGGTGATAGAATGCATTATTATTAGTTTTTATTCCAAGAAGCACTGCGAAGATATCTGTAATTGAATATTAACACCAAATTAACATTTTAGATTATAATAACAATTTATAGAAAATGTATTTATTTTAACAGCATATTTAAAGTTAAATTACAATTTACTTATTTATTAATTCTTTTAAATTGTGTTAGTTAATGTACTGCAATTATGTATTGCAAAATTGTTGTAATTCCAGTGAACAGGAAAATGAATGAGAATAAGCTTCCTAGATGCCTAGTCGAATCTAAGCAGAGATTATAAAAACAAAAAAATTAACGTAAGATATAAAAAACTATCAGTTGTTAGTTTTTGACTACCATGCTTTAAAAATATCGACTAAGTTGTATTCTGATTGGTGAATAAGATATCAATGAGACCGTACATTGGCTGAAAGGAGCTCGCGTGCAATTATCGACGTAAACCCTTTCAATAGAAGTATTTTGTTGCAAGCTCAAGCAAACACACGTGGTTTATCAGCAATCTGAGAGTGGCGTGGTTTTGTCTGAATGTCAACGCTATGGTCTTATTAAATCAGAAAATATATTTATACTAATTTGTTCTATGTCTAAGCCAGCATAAAAGATCTTACATTAATGAAAAAAAAAATGTTACAAGTTGTTAACACCACATCCCAACTGCTGTATCTCGGGACAAGGCATATGAAATATGAATAGATTAATGACGGGCTAATGAGACTAGAATTCTCAGCGTTTAAATTTGCCTGGGCAGGATGAAGGAAAACAATCATCTAGGAAATTTTTGCTAGAAAACCTGTCTAGTGATAAACATACTTGCCTCATAGATTCAGGATCACGGATACAAACGCGGCCAAGGTCGATTTTTAGGACGTAGAAATCCTAAGAAGGGAAGTAAAGTGAATGATTTCGTGTCGTAGATTTACGGCATGCAAGGGGACCTCAAGCTTAAAAAGGCCTCTAAGCAAATTTTATCAGCAGTTTCACACCCTGTATTGAATGGGACGTTAATGCAGAGATATTAAATAAAATTAACTTACACCTATCTCTTACATAAACGAACCTCGGCAAGCCAGCTGGCAAGCATTCAGTGCTTAAATGATAGAAGTATGCAGAATTAAAACATTGTAGCGTGATAAGGACACTAATAAAGAAGGTTTTAAAATATAATCTACCGGAGTTCTAGTACACAATGAGGCATTTAACAACCATGAGAACAGAAACAGCTTAAATTTTACAAAGTCATGGACATACCAGTAACAGAAAATGATTATTTATTTCAAAATTAATTATGGTACCCACAGCTTATTACACCTCAAATGTAAAGTATTTTTGTGTGATTATTAACCTGTAAAGAAAATGTTGAAAATGTCCTCCTCCCTACATAACATGTCATTCCATGTCACTGACCTGTCGTGAAGATACGTTACTCTGCTTGTAACGTTGTGCTTCAGACCGTCCATATCTAGCGGCGTGTGGCGTAAATTCTCCTTTTCAATAATCCCATAGGAAGAAGTCCGATCTCAATCAGGAAACCTCGGTGCCCACAGGTTCTTGCACATTATTCGGTTCATAAAGAAACTTTTAATTAAGCAGGGATTGATTTGATGTATGACATGCAGTACCATCTTGTTGAAAATATGCATGACCCAATTCTACATCGTCCAGTTGCTCAAACTCCATGATAATCCGGTGGTACTCTGCAGTGTCCTCAGCCTGGCAATAAATAAATAAATAAATAAATAAAAATAAAAATAAAAAATAAAAAAAAAATAACGATGATTGCCTTTTTTACTCACCAGAGATCCAGTTATTTCAAAAATGTTTATTAGTGACAGTGGTGGTTTTTTTCGGAGGGATTGCGAAAACCAAATTCTCTCTAGTATGCCCTTCGTATTCCTTCACAAGGAAGAGCCATTGATTCAATGTGTACTGCATTTTCATAGCGACTAGAACATAATATCGAAAACAGCTGCCAACATAAAAGCTAACAATAAGGAATAAAGAATTAGCGTGTGCGACAGGGAAACAAAACTCCCAAATATATCGCTCAATTTGACGTTAAACTCGGGACATCGCATGAATTTCCAACCGAATAAATAAAGAAAGAATGTGTGTGTTCGGATGAATTTGTAAACATAAAGATAGAAGGGTTTTAACCGTTTATACCATTTTTAACAGAATGAAAGAAGAATATGGCGAAAGAAGATTATAATTTTAATAATAACGGATGAGCAAAGTTCAGCTTGGTTGTGTTTCGCGCTTGGGCATCGTTAATTTCTTGCCAAGTGGCGAGGTGCTTAAGCAGTAATTTAATGGCAAAATCAAAGGCCAATCAATTGCAACTTTGCCCACTATATATATATATATTTATATTTATATAGGTAGTAAACTTGTTTCTTAACAAACTCGGAACTAAGTGTTTCCAGTTTGAGTGAACTGTGCTAAGACAAATAGTTGTAATTTCTGAATTTACTTACAGTGACTGTTGAATTCTGTTAAAACGATGTCAGCTAAACGTTACATGCAATACTAGGATGAAAAATGTAGAAATCAAACGACGCAAACAGTTTTTTTATAAATTATAATAACACACATAAATGAACAATGATAAAAATGAAAGTTTACTCTTTAGAATGAGCAAAAGTTCATGAGAGCAACTAATTCAGTTCGGGTAATTAAGTCAATTCCCACTAAGAAGAAAAAAGTCACTCTAATCACTTCATACCTACCAATACAAGCTTACATGTGCTTCTTCCCCCTCTTTTCTAGACAGAAATTCTGAGCCTATATATTTTATAAGTAGTATTACTATAGTTTCTAGAAAATTGCGTTTTGAAATTACATTATAAAAACTTTCAACTTTTTGTTTTAAAATTAAATTAGATATTTTTTATAAATAAAAAGCTGAGGAAGTGATCTAATTGCAAGTTTCAAACATAACCAATATAAAAACATATTGAATGTGTTTATTTGTTTTTAAAAGCTTAATGCACATTTTCACTTGTACTTTACTTTTTCCTAATGAATTCTTAATATTTTTTGTACTAAAGATGACGAAAAAAGTGAATATTAAAACTAATGTCTAAATGAAATATATTTAAATAATATTTATTTCCACATACATTGCAATCGCAAATCGATATGTCAGTTTTGCCTGGAATGCCCGAATAGAGCATGGAATTAAGTATGCGTGCAGAAACCATTTATTTTATACTTAGTTACCGGGCATGAAATGTCCACATGAAATCGAAAAACAAGCGCTTCGTGTTTTAAATGTTTAAAGTGTATGTCTTAGATAAATGGCTTTTTATAGAAATTCGTTGTTCTTTATTTTTCTTTAATAGCATAATTCTTTTCTTCATTTCTCTTATTTTTCTCCAAGTGCATCGATAAACCTATTACGTAATTTGGATACTTTCAAGAAAAATATCTAACTAACTTTAGACGGGTCACATTTACTCGTGCATATATAGAGAATCGGCACGTAGGAGTCATGTTCTATATAATCTCATATACGATCTGGAATCTTTTCCCCTTCACAAGGGAAAAGCCAGAAGGCACAGGAAGTCAAATCTGAAATCAGAGGAAGGCTGGCAAACTATTCACTGTGACCTTTGCAAAAGAAGGAAAAACTTACTAGACCTGAAAAAATCGACAAAGGCGCTCGTTATGAATGCCTTTCATACTCCGACTGAGTAACTCTACAAAATTGATCTTCATGTATTCGCGATAAGATGTACTATAATTGAGTGCCAAGCTGCATTAAGGTCGCACGACCTTTCTAGAGCTATTCAAAATTATTGATAACTTCCGAACAGCTCTTACGTGTTGTTTTTCTATAAACTATGTAAGAATCTTCATGAGCTTTGAGCTTTCTTTCACTGAGCAGGGCATTCATACTGCTTCAAAATATAAGATTAAATGGAACTCGCATTATTATATATTTGAAATCTGTATCTGTTTTGGGACTGAGCCGATATTTGTTACGGATTTCCATTTACAGACTTGAACTTTTCGTTCCCTTTCCTCTTTCTTTTCTCAATATGTTCACTAGCCGCTATTTGATAAAACTGTTTTCTGTCTATTCACCCTATAGCACCGTAGTGTCGGCTATGTGGCATTATCCCTCCCGGTTTATAAACCTCTTATTTTTACTTCCAGCTCGAGTTGGTTCTTCCCCCTGGGAAGACTGGTTTTTTTTTATTTTTGAAACGCTTTAATTAGATGTAGTCGTCTTTTTGAGGTTAGTATTTTAACATAATCATTCTTCGTTAATGGTGCCTCCTTCCTGCTGTTACAATAAAATAGTTAGATTGGAGCCAACTACGATTTTCATTCATTGACCCAGGTAGTTTACAAATCATTCAAATATTATATGCCAACATTATGGCTATTATATTCCCAATATTTTTCAAATATGTGAATTAAAATATTCTTCATTCTTCTTTACAAGATTCTGTGCTGGGAATTCTTTTTATACAGAATATCATGAGCATTTCCATCCAAAGGCAATATCTTGCATGTGCTTTTTATATATATTTTATAAATAATATATTGGGAATTAGTTTACTGCGGTGTTTCTGTGTACTTAATTTCAAGTATATAAAACATTGAAAATAGCTCTTCTCGTAATCATATCCTTAATTTTTTTAAAAAGGATAATCTTCTGGAATTATTTAATGTTGTTCCTTAAATTATTATAATAATTCATTGTTTAAATCTTGCAGATTTCACAAAGCAAGTTATCCTTCCAAAGCCAAATCTTGAGGGTTATCTTCCATAACGCTTTCAAATATAAATGTATTGCTGTAGTATTCCAAATTAAACAAATACGAAACTGAGATCGATTCTTATTTGGGAGCAGTTTAAGCTGGAGCAGAGCTCAATTCGAAATTTTGCATCTACCCTACCCTGAGTATTTGTTTCTTGCCCTAGAAATTTCAGCAGTCTCTAATCTGTTTATTTTGAAGTCTAAATTCTTACAAATCTATGTGCATATTCATGGTGCTATACAAAATGTTCCTTTGGTAAGTGCTTTTATTTCTTTTTCTTAAGTGAATGTCAGTATGCTTTTTTTCTTCTTTTTCCTTTTTTCTCCCTAGCATTTCCTATAAAAACATTTCATGTTATACAATAGAATATCTCTACTTTTACAACAATAAAAGAACTGTAGTTCGATGTGGTGCATTGTTGCACTATATTTGAGGTATATTTTATTCAGTGGAAATAGACCTCCGTATGATCTGGTTCTACCACAGAAAGTGTGTATAATGTTTGCAGTTGTTTACTTTATACTTCTTTTGACTTATTCAGTGTTTTTCTTAGACTTTCATGTTCTTTACATGGCTACAAGATAATATCTTATTTCATCTTAATAACGGTTTACGAATTTATAAACATATTTAAAAATTAAAGACTACAAAAATAGTTAAAGTGTATTGATTATCATACATACTTTGTAATGAGTCCTTTGTCTCGCCTGATGTGTATTGTGGTTTTTATGGAAGTACTTCAAGGTTAAAAAAGGTATTTCTGTTTTGGGGTCTCTAACATGTTGAGGGAAACCTTAAGTCACAGTGACAACTGTTACTTTTGTCCGTGTATGATATGCTGCTCAACCTAGAAAATAAGAGAAAATTCTTTTGGCAAGACGCGCTCATCTCATGGCTCAAGTTTATCTGTACCTTTACTTCCAGAAAAAACTACAGGATATTCTGTAGATTCTGAAACAAATCCAGCATTATGATGTTTCATGCAATAGCAAACCCCAAGTTTTTTCACAGTCGAATTGCATGATTAGAAACGTTGATCTTCATAAGAATTCGGCAGAATTATTAGACTATAGGTTATAGGAAATCTTGAGTGTTGAACCCTGGTCTCTCTTTCTCGTGATTTAGGAATAAATAAATGATTTTATTCCAGTCACAGTTTACCGTACTGTATCTCTGGACTAAATGAGAGATAGAACCCACAAACATATGGAGACTCTTTATTGATTTGTCAAAAGAGGCCTAAAGCTAAGTTACTCTTAAAATACGTAGGTCATTCTGTTGATCGGAAAGAATACTGAGAATTAAGCCTTAATTCTCAACAAATATTCTCCTTTCATTCGCTCTTGGCTTGTGATTTTCCTTAAAACTTTCAAACATAATGAAATTTTAAACGGTCATAAATTGTTGTATGCGGCGCTACTCTCTAGTTCAAGTGTCGATTGCTCGTTATCTGTCCGCAGTAGTGCATGCTGTTATAGTACCTTTGTGTTATACAGTACGAACAGGTACAGATGTCCACAAGTAGTTAAACTGAGTCCATAAAGGAACGCCTATGAAATGTATTGCACAATTTGATGTCACCCGCAATGTCCTCCGTGTAGTATCTGCTGAAGAAACTGGGAACTATGACAACATTGTTGAGTATCCATGAAGGAGATGAGGTTTTCATAAATATATGTCATTGAGCTGAAAGAAAATTGTTGTGTTGTACAAGAATTAAAAGCTTCCCGACTAACAAACAGACAACTGACATTGATTCCAATTGTTAATCAATGCACATCCGGGAAACTGCACTGCGTGTTATTCTACTCACTTCCCAGAATTCCCGTTTATAGGCTAGCAATGTGACGCTCTTACATCACGGATAGTGTAATGCAATGAGAGAAGTATAAGCCTCCATTTCAGTGCGCTCATGTTGTCACAGTAATACTCTATTTGCCGTATAAGAAACGTTTCTTGATGAAAAGATTAGAGACCTTAAGCAGACTTTAAAGCGCACAATACATAAATAAATACACAACTTTTTTTAAATTTTTTTCAATTTTAACAATATATGTAGTACCCTAAGAAGAACACCAGGCAACGAAATTATTAAAAAAAAATTAATAAATAAAATATTTTAATATTCCAAATTAATGTCTGTTAATGAACCCTCAGTCACAACAGTAAAAATTACCAGAAGATCTAGCCAAATGAAATGAGATACTAAATGTTCATTAAAGGTATTCGAAGTCACGATACCAGGGATGAACTTGAGTATCCCTATTGCTGAAATACTAGAATGGCTAGAATACAGGTAAAGAAAGTCACACGCAGGCAAGCTCGAGTGTGAAAAAAAAAAAAAAATGGAATTAGGCAGGAACATAACAGGAAGAAGAAAATGTTCCTTTGTACTCTTGATTTAATTTTGTTAAGTACCACAAGAGACTGTATTATCATCCATTGGTATTATTAAATTGTATTTTCAGCTAATATTTTCAAAACACGATAAAGCGGAGGAGCAACATCAGTTAAGTCCTTACGTTCAAGGTGCGATTATCTAATCTCTGAATCTAAAGTTAGTAGCACTTATTGGGAAAATATTTTTTTCTTTAAATACATTGTAACGGTATATTTTTTTTGGGGGGGGGGTTTCAAATGCTGGGGGATTGAATGAGATATCAGGGTAAATTTGCACTGCTTTTAATGACTTAAAGTCATTGGGGGGGGGGAAGGAGATTGTTCCCTATATTAATAAAGTCCGGCACTGGTTGAATATTTAATTTATTTTACAACTTGGCAGGTTACTTCCTGATTGCTCATCGCTGACTTCACTACTCACTTAGACTGACTTAAGAATCACTTTAGAATGACTTAGTATGTCTTCGACCGCTTTAGAATGACTTAGACTGCCCTCGACTGACTTTAGAAATGACTTGGTCTGACTGCTTTCGAATGACTTAGGCTGCCTGCTTCCGTATATTTCTTGAGTGAATCCTCTCGCGTGTCTCTCGTGTCTCCCGTATCTCTAGTATCTCTATCGTGTGTCTCTTGACTTCTGTCCTCCAGTTTTCCACAACATCGCCACGCCTCTCGCTAAATTAAATTCCCTCGTATATTATCCTATTTTGGTGTTAGATGTTCATCGTTGGCTATCTTAAAAATATTTATTTGTATCTAAGTTCTCCTTATTGGTTGACTTTTATTCGATGCCCATTTGCTATAATTATTCTCTCCCTCCTGATCTACAATGTCTTCCCACGAGCCTGAATTTTCCAAGAACAATCTGTCATAAATTTCGGCACTTTCCTGTAATAAAACATTTTCGTCTCCGTTGTGACATTTCCATTTTCACTTAAATTATTGCTATGTCTGACTTTGTTCAAATACTGTCCCGTTACAGCCATATGTTTTCTTACTGTGAACTCCTAAGTATTCTATGGGCAGAAGTTTCGTGACCTGGCAAAGGATATTTTACCCTTTCCTCAGCCTTGTCTAAGGAGCGGTCAGCAGATGAGGCGTCAGGTAAACATCTCTGTCTCTTTCTCACATCTTTTACCACAAAATGTATACAAAACCCTTTTGTAAGATACAATCACCTGTCAAATGACATACATATAAGTACAAGTTACAAAGTATATCAATTCCTGTTATACCTATCTCTAAATGATTTCATTATACATATACATAATAATTATCCTTATCAAATCTAATGCTTTTATAAATATAACTCTGCAGCCTCAAGTTATTAAATTAATAAAGGCAGCTTTATTTCCCGCTTCAACATTCACCTTTTCAGAAAAAAAGCACAGTGCTGCTACTGTAAGTAAAACGCTTTAAACTTACGGATTACGGTTACACTACCTGTTTACTGTTTAAAAGATTTATGAAATACATTTTATTGAAAATTTAAATAAAATTTCAGTGCCTTCAGATTTTTTTTTCATTATTTATTTTTCTTTGCCCTTGCAATGAATCATACTGTCAGAACTTGCTTCCATTTTCCTAAAATACCATCCTATACCTAATTTAGCGAACTGGGGCCATGCCTGGGAACTGGGGACGTAGCTCACAACACTAATTTAAGTAAATTTCTCTCATCCGGACTTCAAACGGGTTCACATTAAGGAAATATCAGGCTTAGGTATTCGCTGAAAACACAAACCTTATTTAGGTATTAATATGGTCGTCTTGATAATGTCCAGTTAACACAAACATTATGATAGACATTAACTAAGTTGGATTCCCAAAAAGGATGGTGGCACAACCTCTCGGCTCGAGCTTCCAAACTCAACTCTCTCAGAACGCCATTAAAATGGCTTAACCATAAAGTAAAACTTCTTCTCGTACCGAACTCGTCCGCCAGCGACTTCGGCAGATATAGGTAGATAATTAGGTATAACTGTACAATTGGCGTGTTAGCTCAGATGGTTAGAGCGTCGTGCTGTAATACAAAGGTAGTTGGTTCATATACTCACGGCCGAAGGCTTCCACCCTGCTGGAGTTAAAGGACATTACAATGCTTTACCCGTCTACTTAGTAGCACACAATCCCTTAGCAATTTATGTTCACGAAAAGGAGGCGAGGGTACGCCTTCCACAGATAGAGGTACATAATAATTAGGTACTCCAGTACAATGGTTCAAATACTCACGGTCAAAGGCTATTTTTTTCCTTTTCTTCTTTTTTTCTTTTGCCTTTCTTTTCTATTTTCTTTTTCTTTCTTTCTTTTTTCTGCTAGAGTTGAAGGAAATTTGCCATAATTACTATGATTTACCCGCTTACTTACTAGAAGAGTAACGAAGAAAGCGGACTAGTTACGATTACAGTAGAAGCATGAAAAGAAAAGCAGGAAGAAATATTCGAAAGAACAAAGTAACAAGAAAGAAAACATGCCTTTAAGATGTAAAAAGTAAAATTTATGCGATTAAGAAAGGTGTATAAAATTTATGAAGATTAATAAAAAAGTAGTAACATTTACTCTGCGAGAAAAAATATTTACAAGCAAGAAAAACTATCCATGGGGAATCGAACCCATTACCATATCTTTAGTGCGACGTTCTAACTTACGGAGTTAACAGAGTTTCATACTCTGTTTGGAAATTATTTGCCTAAAGTAATTTCATTTACCCGAACAGGTAGCTACGTCTGGTGCTGCAGTCATGAGCGGGCTTTTGAAGATCTTTGCATAATTGAAATCATTGTTGCATATTTTACAGCGATGTGTTGTCTTTTAAGAATAGACGCGATAACATGCAACTTTTCCGGGTATACTTTAGAAACATGCTGTCTTAGATTTTTGTTACAGTAATGCTTCCCCACATTCCAGGCATACAGCTCTTTTGATCTCCTCATCATGAAACATTGCAAACTATCACTTTCTATTCACAACACATTTAACAATTTGGTGCTAACGCTCAGGCGACTAAACATTTAAGAAGGCATTCGGTTTTCTCCACTGCCATCCGCGAAATCTGGTACCTCACGAAATCGCAAGAAGGCGGACGAGATCTGCATTAGAAGACGGGCTGTCTAACGTTAAGGTTACCGCTTTCCCTGGCCGCGCAAGCGCAGATTCTAATTCTGCTTGCATACTCCTTCCCAAAGTCTCAGCCCTAAATTTACATTTCCCCACTTATCGTTACTCTCCCATATGCCGCAATACTACTGTTGTAACTATTTTAAGAATGCCGTCATAAACCTATTCAATTCTTTGCTCATAAATAAGACATGGCAGAAATACTTTGAACTCCCACTTCATGATCAATTCTATTTGTCCGTCTTCAATGCATCTTTCCTCCTGAAACTTGGTTCACAAAAAGTCATAAAAATTTGTTAAAAGCTGATAAAATCGAACGATGTTCCATGTTATCAGGTTTTTTTTTTTTTTTTTTTTTTTTGAATGGTGTTTAACGCCCGTTTTTACTACCGAGGCACCTCAGGCGGTGGACACTGATGATACATGAGATGAAATGATATATTGGGAAAGGATTTTTAAGGAAGGAAACGTTCCAGACGTAAGTTTTAGGGAACTTCCCGGCATTTGCCATTTATGAGGAATGAGGAAAACCCGGGAAAAAACCTTATCCAGGGAGCACAGTCCTGGTGGGATTCGAACCTCAGACGAGTCTGCGCCTTAACCCGTGGCGGTGTTATCAGGAGGGAATAAGCTCTAAATTTCAGTTCTGCACCCCCCCCCCCAATATTTCCTATTTCCTTATAAACTTAATATACTTTGTTTGTACTTAAATTTGTTCTTTATAGAGAGGCTGTGCGATAAATGGCTGTATGCATAATTTTTCTTTATTTCTTTTATTAATCATTGTACAAATCCTGTTACTCAACACAGATATAGACAGTACTTAATGCAATTAACGTTCTTATTATCGACATTGCCGATAATTTTCACATGGAAGAAAGCCTTCTGGTGTTTACTGATAAACTATTAAGCATGCATCCTAAAACTGTTTCACTGTTTCACTCTTTCTCTTTTGTTCTTTTTGTTTTCTTTTAAATTTTAAATAACAAAATCCCACAATGCAACGCGAAGTTTCTTATATGCCCATAGTGTTTCAGGACAATTTTACCAAGGAAATAAAATTTGGAAATAATTTCTTCTTCAATAAAATGATAAATGTATAGACTAGGCAAGGTTTTAGATCGTACAAATTATTTTAGATAAATTTACTTTACACGGGAACAATTTGTTTATATAATGTTTAACGTCCTTTTGAACTGCTGAGGTATTTACAGGCTGTGCACACTGATGATACATGAGAGAAATGATAAACTACGAAAAAAAACTTTTTTTAAAGGAAGGAAGCGTTCCAGGCCGAAGTTTAGGGTACCTCCCCGACATTTGTCATTTATGAAGACAGAGGAAAATCTGAAAATACCTCAGTCACGGAGGACGGTTCTGGTGGGAATCGAACCCCAAACCTCCCACTCACGAGTTCGTGTCTCAACAACCTGGGCCACCCTAAGCGGTTTTTATGTAAGTTATGTTTCCTCAGGCGCCCTATAAATATTACATTCTATGCAGGCTACTGAAATTTCTCTGAAAATAAAAATAATTTTAGCCTTTCCCATACTTAGTGATTGTCAGTAATGAAAAGATGTTGATTTTGTTTTATTTAAGGATGCTCTTTAACATCTCAGGTCATCATCGTCCCATTCTATTCAGGGCGTGAAAAGGCCGACAAATTTTGCTCAGAGGT
Organism: Metallyticus violacea; assembly: GCA_030762175.1. Taxonomy (NCBI): domain Eukaryota; kingdom Metazoa; phylum Arthropoda; class Insecta; order Mantodea; family Metallyticidae; genus Metallyticus; species Metallyticus violacea. The sequence goes on from CM060833.1 coordinate 105,909,740, forward strand.
TTCTTCTTTCAGGCTTGAGGTTCTTTTTCGTACGGCACGGGACCCACGGATTTACTTCCCTTCTGAAGGAAGCCATGTTTAAAAACTATATAACAACCGATATTCGACCCAAAAAACAAAAGCTTCGTAACCAAATTCTATGTTACGTTTGTTATTATAGTAGTATTTCGGAGTTTTTTTTAACACACTTGCAATTCAGAGCAAAATTTCACTTTTTCAAGAAACTCGTTGCTGTTTATATATATATATATATATATATATATATATATTAATAACTATTCAACAGTATATAATAAATGAAATACAAGCCACGGTGTATATAATGTTTAAAAAATAGAAATAATCAAAACCCGTTAAATGCAATAAAAGGAAACATTAATTAAAAAGTATTTACACAAAACAAAAAGTTGTGTAACTTCTCTTTCAAATTAAATATATTCTAACTGGTATTATGCAAAATCGGCATCTATGTGATATACCGCGTTATCAAATCTCTGAACTATCAACACATATAATTTTTGCGGAATAAATTAAACGAACATGAATCACTCTATTTATAAAAACATACTATAGACATTAGTTCATAAGTACCATTACTTTGATTCCGCTTTACAACTGCTACCAGAAAATTAATAAAAAATCTAATTGTGGACAACGGGAGATTCTATTTGTTGATTCATCTAGTACAGAGTTTCTCAACTTAAGCCTCTTTCATGCATTTCACCTCATTGATTATAGTTTTACTCGTACTTCATGCTAAAGTGCAGTTCCATCGTGGTAGCCGCTTACATACATTTGCCTTTAACGCAACTATAAATTCAGCCTTTTCGAATTGCGCATGCAAATTATAAATCTTAGGGGGCCAAATCGATGTATATTATGAACATTTATATTCAGGAAACAAGGCAACAGAGCTCGTCTTTCATGCAGAAATTCTGGTTAACATCAATACTGTAAGTACAGCTTACGGCATATGACATTGTCAGAAAAGTTGCAGATATTCTTTACGGCCATTTTACCGATAAGATCGAGATTCTGTTCCTGCTTACAATATTATGCTCCAGCAGTGGATCTTGTGTACCAAGGAAATGAATTGCAAATTTATTTGCAGTTCTGAGAAACTTCTGGAAATCTCATCTTTGAATGAAATGCAATTCTATGCAATATTACGTATCTTGAACACCGTCACTTTTTTCCTTATATTTGGTGGAGATATTTTTAAATTACCTAAGATGTGCTAAACTTTAAAAACATTCAATGATTGTTCGTCATAATCAGTTTAATCAGAACTAGGAACTAAGACAAAGTAGTAATACGTATTTATTGCTCATACTTTACAAACATAGTTTTACAACATCGTCACGTGAGTCTTCTACCCATGCTATTTAGTACACAGACACTTATAGAAATCCAGTTTGCACTTTAAATCAAATACATTTATAATTTTTGTCACCTAAGCACAAATATGTAAATCGGCGTACGGTCACACGTTCATTCTCAATGAACCCGTCTATATGGGGAAAAAAAAAAAAAAAAAAAAAAAAAAGCGCTTCTAATTCCGCACGCTTTGCGTTTGGTCTATTGTCTTCCTGTGCAAACTGATCTCAATGTGTTAACTATCCCTATTCGATTTAACAAACTTAGCTCCAAGCGCATCAATCTCCCCTACTCGTTAAGACCAACACCTTGCTCTTTATTTTACTGTTGACCTGTATGTACAATATTGGAAGGGCGGCTACTTTGAGATATGTTAAGGCGTCCCTCTATATTGACAAGTCAGGCACACTCGGTAGTAACCTACAACTGGCCAATCCGATAGTTACATTTCTCCAACCAAGAAAAGTTTCAGGAGGGATGTGCAATGCAATTTGAACAAGTGCAATATTTCCGAGATAAAACAGGTCAGCTGGTAGATAACGTGATCTCAGGATGATAAGTGTTGCAACTGAAAAGCAACATGAGTAAAAAATGTTCTCCTCTGAATTTTCAATCTCACTTGATGGAACTACATGAAATTTATTGTTCCCTTTTTTCGGAATTAACTCAAGTATAATTTACCAAAATTTTCTACAAAATAAGATTTTGCATGCTCTATAAATATTACATTTTTGAGTTGTTACAATTTGATTCTTGCAATTTTTTTTATCACTTTGTCGCTGGATTTTAGCAAACAAGTTGTCATGTTACTTTCATGTGTTAAGTGTAACGTTATTTAATGTTAATACTTTTAAATGAACTTTAGTAAAATAGATAGTTTCACATCACAGTTTATGATCTGCACTCGTATTTCAGAAATCAGCAAGAGAATTCCACCCTTTTGTATACTAAATAAAATGAAGATATTATATATCCCTCATTCTGTTTTTAAGCCTTTACAATAATCCCAATTTGAACTTGAAATTTAAAAAAAAAAAAAATAAATAAATCAACTTCCTTCTTTAATAAATTTCGGAATGGTTTAATATAAACTTTCTTGAATTCTGTCACTGGAAAGACTTCTCATATTAATTGTTTTATATTACGTTTTAAAATATTATCTTTTTTATACCTTTAACGTCTTCTTGTTTTATGGTTTCATTATGTGGGATACCTTTTTAATATTATTTAAAATATTTTGAAAGATTTTCTGCTCTCAAAATGCATCTTTTGATATCTGTCAATCACCATTCTCTCCCTGTTCATTTGGATTGTGTTTTTGTCTATAGAATTTGAAAAAAATTAAAATCGATAAAATAGTCAGTACATGTTTCGGCCTCTTTGCACGGAGCCTCGTTTGCAGAACTCTTACCCATTGTAGTAATCATCATTCCATTCATCAAGAATCTTTTCTTTTCTCTCTGACCATTAGCTTGAAGGGAATAATTTTCTTATAAAAGACATTACTGCATACATTAAGAATGCAGCAACTTTCTTGTTTTTATTTTCGTCAGTGCAGCCATTATCAACATAAAATGTACATTTGGGTGTCTTTTTCCACGTCATCCTTATGGATTTGTTTCGTAAGAATCTCTTTTTGCAATGGAAACAGAATACTAAAATTAAAACATAATAGTTTTCTTTTACAATAAAGTGATGAAAATTCTCCATTGCGTAGTGGAAATGGTGCTTCAGAATCAAAACAGGAACTGCAATTTTGCTGTCGCCATACTTATGTGTTGAAATAATTCTTCCACAGAATGCATTTTTAGGACCTACGTTGAAAATGAAGAATCAGACTGGAAACATGGTTCACACAGGAATGAAACCAGGGACTTCTGAGCTGAAGCTCTAACCTTTTGAGCTATCGTGTCCTATCTCTCACCTGAGACCTCCCTAATGTTTTTTTTTCTTTTCTTTTTTTTTTCTTTCCCCCCCCCCCTCTCTGAGAAGGTCCCGGGGATATACAGAATCGGATGGGAGAGGTTCATGGTTCCTGCATGGATGAGGATGCAGTAGCTCAATTGGTTAGAGCGTCTTCCCGGAAGGCTGAAGATCGTGCTTCAAAGTCTAGTTCATCAGCTTTCTATTCCGTTTCTTCTCTTCTCTGTGGAGCAGATTTTTTCTTTCGTGTGCCATTGTGTTGAAAATATTTTTTTCTACAAGCTGGGTCTTTTCTCATGAATGTTTTAATCCAGTTAGTTTAAAAGATTGAAATAACACTCCCCAATTGTGGTTTTAATTTCTGAAGATAATAAATTAGTAAATTTTCCATCCTGTGGATGGATACAGCTTTGTCTTCTTTGGCACTTTGATTCTAATTTATGATTGCGGATCTACGTCCCATTAAGTCTACATACACAGTCAGTTCTTTTGCTGATAAAACGCTCCAAACATTGTTCCGACATTTCCATACAAATGATTTTTTGATCTGCTATTAGGAAGAGCAAAGTTTTTTTCATATTCAATACTGTCCTTTGCTTTGAAATGCCTCTCAGCAATTTCATGTACTTTAACTCAACGGTTTTCTACGATACCGGGCTTTCACTTAAAATGTACTCCGTACTCGCGGTGTTTTAATTGTCGCTTCTTAATTTATGTATAAAAATTTACCTCATAGAAGGTGCTGGAAATGTCGTCTTCCTCCGGCTAAACAGGCATTGTATCTGGAAAACAACCTGCTGACATGTTTAAGTTCCCTCACTGCAGTGTTTACATTTGTGATAGTTTCCTTTCGTTCCTCTAATGTGTGAGGGTTTGATTTTATAAACTCTGTCCTTCAGTCAACCCCACACATAAAAAATCACACACCGTTAAATCTGGTGAGCGAGAGGACTATATATCAGCACTCCACCTTCAAACAATTCCTTAATTACATTCATGGGCTCCGCTGCTGTATGAACAGTTGCAGAATCTTGTTGAAACCACCATTATGATTCCTTCCTACTGAAAAAAATGTCTCTTCTATACCTTTCCCCTTCTGTTGTGGTCTCATAAAAAATCGGACCGATGACACCTTGCGCTAACAGCACACCAAACTCCAACTTTCCTCATAAAGAGGGCTTTCCTGTACACGATGTGGATTTTCACTACACCAAAAGAGTATATTATGATCCGCTCAGCTTGGTTTCACACCAGGCCTCGTCTGAAAAGAACAAAAGCGCTGAGTCATTAAACCTTCATTCACAAATGGGAGGGGGAGGAAAAAACACAATAAAGCAACACTCTTGCTATTGGGCCGCCTTATTTTAAACAATGGACATGTGTACACTTGTACCGTTTGAGAGTTATACTTTTGTTGCTTTATGTGCAGAACCCACTGAAGCCCACTTGTGCTAGTTTCGGAAGTAATTTTGTTGGCGAACGTTCAAGGTTTGCACAATTTCGTCTAGTTTATCCTCTGTTAAAACTACGTGTGTTTTGTTGTGCACTGATCCAGTAGAATCTATTTTATTCGTAATATCGTGGATTACTTTTCTGGAAGCAGACGATTGACCAGGAAACTGCAAACGAAATTCTGCATGAACACGACGAGCTGACTCGTATTTTTGGAAACCTGTACACGCGAAAATGCGCTGCTGTAAGATCAACTGCCCCATCTTGGCGAAGTTGAACTACTGCACTGCTTCGAAGTGACGTTCAAGGACAGGAGGGAATCACTTTCGTAAAGGCCGTAATTAAGTTGGTTATGTGGGCTAAATCACCCTCCTCTCTCAGGAAGAATTGACACATGCAGAATCGGCTGTTGATTTAACTATTTTCTCTCTTCACCTCGCGACTTGTAAGGGAAACAGGTAAGAGCGCGTTCGCAGCCGACGAGATTCAAAATGCGCGGGTGCGGGATAGTTTTTACGCGAAAGCTCTGTATTTATTCTATAACTTACTCTTATTGCAGTTTTTGAACGTCCATACTTCCGTTATCTTCAAGGCTGGTACCGCTATGTTTAAACTCAACATCCCATCTTTTAACTGCTGAAATTAAAGCAGAGGTTCCAGAAAATTTGTATAAATTTTGTATGAATTTCCTTTGGCGTTAAACCATTTTTTTTACGAAGAACTTTATCACTTATTGCACTATACTGAACTTTATACGGTGTGGAATACCCACAGCAGGTCTGTTTTAGAAACTTATATAAACTATTTGAAACCAAATATATTTAATTGAAAGTTTAAGAAATATTACAAAGCTGTATATATTGCCATTGCATGGTCATCAATGGTTAGAGGCCGAGAACTTTTCGGATTGCCCTCGCACCTCATGGCATGAAATTTCGTAAGATAAAAATAAAAGCTGTGGAATTTAGTGATCAGGTAGAATCATTATTTTGTGTATGTGTGTTTCAAAATGAAGAGCAGTATATTGCCTTGCAGTTCCCCAACACTCTGCAATAATTTCATTTAAGTGAATAGCGCGATGCTCGCTGCAAAAGTAAACATTTTCGATTTTTCATTCTGCAGTACGTTGCGCAGTTTTTGGACCAGATGGGGCTAGTGGTACGTACTTCACGCTTCACTTTAATCACGTGCCCCAGGTGGCCCCAAACCGCAGTGCAGGTTTAGCCGGGAAAATGAAGAAACCCTTGTCCGCATAGATACGCAGCTATCGACCGAGATAACAGTGTTAGACGAAGAGCAACGTTAAAACATTGCGGTTGTTGCTGACCACTCAGATTCCTGCAGCTGATCGAGTCAGTAAGTTGGTAGTGCTTTAATTGACCTCATCACTATGTGCTCTATTCCTCGTCCTCTTCTGTTCTTCAGTTTCGGTTCGGAACAACGTCTCTGTTGTACACGTCTTGGTTGCCTTTAGACGCCTGCATTAATTTTCCTGTTTGAATTCGTACATGAGTTAACAAGAGTTCCCGCTCTCGTTTTGCTACTGTAGTTCACAGATTGGCCTGCAGCTGTAAGCGGCGCCATTGAGATCATAGTATCCCCTAAAAAGCAAACGAAAAAGACAATGAAATGAAGTCTATAAAGCAGTACTTTCAATGTATTGCTCGTTGGCGACATGTTTACAATCATTTGGCTTGTACCAAGATCTGAAGCTACCAATATTTTAATACACATATATACTGGAATGTATTAGCGAACCGTTCAAAACGACAGTATTGATTTCTTTGCTTATTTAGAATCTCAGGCCTTACAACCGGGTGGCTCAGATGGTAATGATTGAGACTCACTTCGGAAGGTACCGGGTTCAATTCCCGTTGGGCCGACCATCCTGACCTTGCTTTTTCCGTGGTTTCCCCTGGTCACTTGAGCGAATGCTGGGATGGATATTGTGGCATATGGGTGAAGGAGAGTTATTATTGGCAATAACAATTAAGTACGCTTACGCCAAGTGACAAAGTCATGGGAAATACGCGTGAAAGAAAGGGGGAGATTAGTACTGTGCATAGCGCGTGGGTAACTACAGGCGGTTAGCATGGTGACTACAGACTTAGATCACATGTCTATACGCTCCAATGCGCCATCTTGTAGACCGGCAATAAGTTATAGTTTCGAACCATTTACCAAATAATAAACGCAATTTTTGTAGATATGGTTTATTTATGGACGATCTTTAACATCATCAGCGTCTCGTTCAATTCAGGGCGTGAAATGGCCGGTCCATTTTGCTCACAGGCCTCTTCTTTCAGGCTTGAGATTCTTTTTCGTGCCGTGAATGTACGACACGGGACCCACGGCTTTACTTCCCTTCCAAAAGAAGCCATTCTTAGGATTTTTACGCCCGAAAAAATCCATCGACCCTGGCCGGGAGTGAACTCACGGTCTTGGGTTTACGAAGCAATTATGGTTACCACTACACCACCAGGACCGACGATAAACGTAATATTTTAAGTGAAGTTTCCAAGAATAATTTAGAGATACCTTGATACCAATCCTGGTTTGTTATTTTAGTAAATTAAATTAAGGATGTCGAAGATATATTTCAATACAGCAAGTTTAGCTCGCCCAGCCACTCGTATTAACAATAATTCTATTGTAGCAAAAGCGAGTGTTGCATAAAATGGGCTGCGAAAATATTTACGTTCTGCGAATTTTCTGCTCTACCGATTCATATCATTTGTTTCCTTGGTTATGTTACGGAGTCGAAAAATGCTAGGGTAAAGTGGATTGGTGCGGTGTGACAGTGGCTTGCGGTTTGGAAAGGTTTATGCCCTGGAGTCTGAAATGTTTTAAGCGGCTCGAATAATTCAGGGGAAAGATGTTTTATATGCAAATATGTTAAGGAACCGCGCAATGACCGTGTATCCCGGCTGCCTTGTGTCCCTCACCGCATCCTTTCCTCCTGTTGGAGGCGTAGGTTCAAAGAGCCAGCGAATAGCAAATCTAAAATACCGAAAGTGTTCTCCTTCCTCCCACAGTATCAGTCTATAAACGGAACTTCATTGAAAATCTTTAGAGTTACTGTAGTTCCTGATGTGAACAGATCAAAATATCCTCCTCAAGAAGTAGAATTATTTCAATCTAATAAAGTATATATAGGGAAATATCATGTTCAGATTCATAAGGAGCTATTCAAGCAGGGAAAAAAATGTATTTCACGACAGTCGCAAATTTGCAATTCAACTAATTATTGTTAGTGCCTAAGGCGAGTTTTTAAAACTCTTGTGCCTAAAGAAATGAACTATTTGTATACACTCCCCAGTTTCGGTTTATTTCTCCCATATCCATTCTGTACCATTTTCCATACTACCCTTGCATTTTCAGAAACGCCATTAATGCTTTTATGACTGATGGTTGCATGTTCGAAATATGGCGGTTAGCGTTTACTGGCTGCTGGCTGAGAGATCCTGGATTCGATCTCCGGTACCTGCTTACAAAAGTTCTAAGGTAGGTTAGTTCTCCTAGCGTCGTGATGACAACTGCAGAGCTACCTGATGAAGGCAGGAGGCGTGTCGATGCGCTAGTCACTAGGGGACGGATTTCATGTTAGAAATGTGTATGTATTTTTCTTAAAACATGTATAAATATCACTGAAAAAGAAAAGATTAGCCATATAATTTAATGAATTTATTCAACTTTTATTCTAATTGCTTATTAAATTTTCATTAAAAGATCAGAAATTATAATAATTAACAACAATAAAATTTTATCTGGCTTAATTTTCGTTAATAGCAAAATTGCCCTGAGTACTAGCATGTATTTTCAGGTTGTCGAACTTGAAGCCTCTTTTGTTGTTAAACAGTATGCTCTTGTATATGTAGAACTTGTATTTGGGACATACAGAAGGAATAAATATGAACGAGGTAAATTCGTCTAGAGAAAATTCTATCTCAAAATCTTTACAACTTGCCCTATGTCCACAATGAATGTCACTTATATTGAAAGGGGTGGAACAACCTACATTATACAGCAGAGCTCTTTCCAGTTTTGCACGTTTTCATCTATTTTACTCTTCAAATCACATCACATTCACATTCAGTTTATTTCTCAATTTGTTGTTACACTCAACAAAGGACTGGTAAGCCCTGCTTTGCAGAAATACAGAAAACTACTTGAGAACTTATAACAAAAACTCATGTCTGAATTTTAGTGTAAAAATCTCTATCGCGTAGAAGTGTTTTCCCAAAAATATTAACTATAAAAAATTCCAAAATTTGACTAAAATATTACTTAAATCAAAACAATATAAGTAAGACAAAATAAAAACATTAATATTCTTAATTTTTTATACTCGAAACTCAAAATATTGTATTAGAAAAAACATGACATATCACTGGGATCCGACCCTTCCTGATCATTGGAAACTGAAGTTTGGACACTTAAACATTGACTAAATGCGGTTACAGGTTTAAGGAACGGTGGCTTTAAGATGCCGTCAGTGTTTGCTTGACTGGCGTACCTGCATGTTCGTATAGAAAATGAAAGATATTGTATGAAGGGACCTCTTGACTTGAGGTAAACAACACAGTTGGTAACACAAGACATAGTTAACTTCATACCTTTGGTGTCCAAACTCCCAAAGCTCGCAGTCTACAAAACATAGCAGTTGTCAAAAATAATATCGAAAGTTATATCGAAAGCACTGCCAGAACTGTCTTTAAACATCACGGGTATGAAAGTCTTTATGGAATAATAATTTTGAAGTAAATGATATATAGGAAAACACATTTTTAAAGGATTAGAACCACTTAATGACTGTTGCTAAGTGCTAAATTTTAGATTCTGCTAGATCATCATGTTTAATAAAAAAATCTTTGTTTTGGGTTACAGTAGCTTTTAATGTGTTAGGATAATACCTTATCATTTTCATGTAGTAAATTTTGCAAAGAACCGCCATGGGTGGACGAGGTCGTTAAGGCACGGACTCATGAGCTTTGGGGTTCGATTCCCACCAGGACCGTCCTCCATGACTGAGGTTTTTTCCAGGTTTTTTTCAGTCATACTTAGACCTGGAAGCTTCCCTCCTTAAAAAAAAATCCTTTCCCCATTTTATCATTTCACCTCATGTATCTTCAGTGTCCACCGCCTGTGGTGCCTCAGTAGTTAAAACGGGCGTTAAACACCTTTCAAAAAGCTTGCAAAGATATGATACTCTTCTCAACTATTGTTAAAATGTGTTTTTCTTACCGCCAGTTGCAATAGAAATAACATTTCTTAGACATGTTGCTGTTGTGGAGCAAAGTTGTTACACTTAGAAATGATATAATTAGAGAAAATAAATTTTTCGGCAGGCATTCTTATGCAGTAGACGAGTGTTGACCAAATAGGCTTAAACCAAGCCCAAAGAATTACTAGTAACTGACTCCCAAAACCAGATTTATTATCACTCGTTATGAAAAATGTTGTATCTAGATGATGTAGTAAATATAGGCCAACCTCAGGAGTACAGTACAGCATAAAGTGGAAGAAAAAGGAATTAGATCACATGCTTCTATGTTTGTTTTTGTTTTGTGCTCAAGAGTTTAAGCTGAAAGTACAAACTACCAGAGCTTTAGAATTATCCCCCCATTTCAAAGCTTATGGTTCTTAAGACACCATGGCGGTGCGCTGATTTTCAGTAACGTGGCTAATTTCGATGCAAAACGCTGAGCTAGTACGTGCAGCAAACTTTGTCTGTCTTCACTTTCCTGGCAGATTCCGCACCTTCGACCGCTTTGCTTCTACTTTACTTTCAGTGGCGTTCATCTGCGAGGAGCAAACCAGAAAAGCACGTTATGTACACCTGCCTTGCCCACGTATTGCATCTGGACTACGTTTGTGGGTGCTACTTCACCAAGTTGAGCTTGGAATTGAACCAGCTCTGTATTCAGTGAGAATGTTGAGTACGGGTCCCGGAAAAGTAATGAATATTTTTCTAATTGAAGTTGAGTTAGAGTTTTACAGGGTACTGAAACCGATGTTCAGTTTGTTTAAACCACACTAATTGCAACCCACTTTTGGGGGCTCTTAGGCTTGATCTGGCCTTAAAATTTGCAAGATAGTTGTCTTTCTTAAAAAATAAAGATAAACAAAAATTATGCAAAAGAACCTAATACTTTGTTCACATGTCTCACTACTTCTCTCTGACAGCTTTGATATTTTCATGCATCAAGATCGCGGAAACAGTTTCATAATAATTTCAAGATTATGATATTCCCAATTGTTAATAATCACAAGAGCCTAAATAACACAATGGTATCGTGCTTGGTCGTAGACGTCGCGCTCCTAAGTTCGGAACCCACAGAGTAAGGACTTTTTTTTTTTCGTTTAATTGTGCCGTGCTTGCACGTGTTCCTGTTGAGTCTGATACCATCCACCCCTCTCCTATCCTTTCCGTCAATGTCCGCGACGGAAAACTTTGTTACCTTGCTTTTGTTCTAATTGGTTGTGTCAGGTAAAGACATTTCTAGAACAATGTGACGTAAAGTTTCTGGAGTAGTTCTTTCCGTTACTCGCTTCGGTATTCGGGGATTAAAAGACATTTCTTGGCTTTATTTTAAATTGTTAGCACCGAGGCATTCCCCGCTAGCCCGACTCAGTGTCCCAGGTATCATGAGGTTTGTTAATATTTATATGTTGTATTTTTAATGTTGGCTTTAAGTTCCTTGTGTATTTTTATATAGTGGTGAGTCATTTTGAAATTGCTATAGTTTCAAAGTAGCATTAAAAGTGTTTTAATTTTGTCTAAACTGAGATTTTATAAAGTGTATTAGCCTGTTAATTGATTCAATTTTTTAAAGGGCAAATGTTTTGTTCTATACAAAGCATTAATTTAATCAATGTTTGAAAGCTATATAGCCAATTGCATCATTACGTGAGAGTCATTTTCTAGGGCCATTATTATCTTCGTATGTTAATTATATTCATTGCTTAATGTTAAATAAATTACTATATGTTTGAATCATTCTTCTCCCATATTGCAAAGTTATTTCCTCCGGCCACATTTTGGGGGTTTTCTACTTCCAGCACACTTAATTTAAATCTTGTCCAGGCATCAACGGAAGGACACCAAATTGAACATAAACCATTTTAGCAGCAGAAAAGGACAAGTTGCATTATTCAGACTACGTTACACGTACTATCATTAGATTGCATGCACGATTTAATAAACATTAATCTATTATTCATAACAAATAAAAGTTCCTGCATCTCGGAATGAATCACCACACCACTGGAAACAAAACAAAATTCAATTATCTCGATTTGTCCGCTTGTATATCTGAGTTCTGAGCCTCGGAGCATGTACATTGGGCATCTTTTTTCTGCAATTGTACATAATAGCAGCAAAAGCAAAATTAGAATGAGCGAAAAAAATATTCTTACCTCAGATATATATTGTTTTTTGCCTTTAGTGAGACAATGAAAACCTTAGCTACTTTACCACCTTACATCAATCAAATGTCTTTTTTTTTTTTTTTTTTTTTTTTTTTTTGGAACAGTGTTTAACGCCCGTGAGGCACCACAGGCAGTGAACACTGATCACACATGAAGTGAAATGATATATTGGGAAAATATTTATTTTTTTTAAAGGAAGGAAGCGTTCCAGGCCCAAGTTTAGGGTACCTCCCAGGCATTTACCATTTATGAAGATTGGGGAAAACCTGGAAAAAAAACTGTCAGGGAGGGCGGTTCTGGCGGGATTCGAACCCCAGATCTCCCGCTCGCGAGTCTCGCGCCTTAACGACCTGGGCCACCCGTGGCGGTAATCAAATCAAATATCATGATTACCGCTTGCAGTTGCATAAGATTTTTCTATTTTGTTGCGATTTAGTGTCTCCTCCAAAAGGCTCCACAAGAAGTAGCAGTGGGGTGTGAGGCCAAATTGAAAACCAATGGGAACAACGTTTGCTCCGTCGTGAGTGAGTGAGTAACCTAACGATACCAGTTAAAGAATGTGCTGCTGTGCAATATTTCTGACGCCTAGACAAACTCTCTAAGATTTCATCATTTCCGTGATTTGCTGACGCTGTAAGCAGGGAGGTGCTGCGTGTCTCAGAGGCGGAATTCTTTTGTTTATTGCATGGTTTATATCGATCTTTGCTTTATTTGTTTTTAATTATTTTGCAACTGCTAGTTCACAATGAAAATGATTAAATTAATATTCTGAGAGTGCTCCTGCAACAGAGATGTTTGACACACTTGACCTTTTGTCCTCTTGGGCTGCTTCTGCTGGCCTATTGTTTAGTCTATCAATCAACCCTTGCAGGCTGATCCGCTGTCTACTGTCTTCTGAACGGCAAGAAACAGAGCACAAGATTGTCATTCTCAAACTTACCCAGAACAAGATGTAGTTTCTAAGGAAACGAAAGCCTTACGTCTTGTCCATACGCATTTAGTTGACATTACAACCTGTGCGGCACTGAAGAACTTATACGTTACAAGAGTTCCCTACAACTTTTGAAAATGGCGCTTCGTTCGATATTAAGTGTGCTTTCTCTTTTGAAATCGGGTGATTGGAAAAAGTTTAATAGTAACTTAGGTAAATCATTCAATCCACTTTTGCATTATTTTAATTTTTTCAATGACATCTAAAAAATTAATCGGAGGAAATCAGCATTAATAATGGGCCTTCCTTTTTTTTTTTTTTTTTTTTTTTTTGATTGATTTATTTATTTATGGACGCTCTTCAACATCTCAAGCCATCAGCGTCCCATTCAACTCAGGGCGTGAAACGGCCGACAAATTTTGCTCAGAGGCCTCTCTTTCAGGCTTGAGGTTCTTTATTGTGCCGTAAATGTACGACACGGGACCCACGGCTTTACTTCCCTTCCAAAGGAAGCCATACTTAGGATTTTTACGCCCGAAAAAATTCATCGGTCCTGGCGGGTTCGAACCCGCGTTCTTGGGTATAGGAGGCAAGTATGGTAACCACTACACCACCAGGACCAACGGGGCCTTCCTTTGCATGGGCAAGTTCATGAATACCTGTGTATACTTTTGGGCAATTTTAATAGGTATGAAAAAACTACATATGAATTGTCATATAAAGTTGCTGATTCTGTTAGCATGGCGACTGACGTGTGAAAAAGTATCAAAAACTAAGAACATTTACATTTTTCTATTCAGCGAAAGAGAGGGGGAAAATAGAGGTAAACTAATTTTTAGGCTGCTAAATATCACAGTTATGTAACAGCATAATTAAGTTCTCTCATTAATGACTGAAAAAGTCTTAGCCTTGTATATATACTGCAAGGAAAACTCCCAAAGAAAGGGAACTTAAAAATACGGGAGAATAATGATTTACATTTGCAATATAATTTATTAATCATGGTTAGTTTAATGTAGCACACTTACTGAATAAGTTTCTGTTTGAAAATTAAAAACAATTTGCAATATGTAAATCAGCAATATATGTTTTAACAAGTATAAAGTCTCAAAATACTAGCCTAATAACTATATAGTGCATTGAGTTAAAGATAATTAAATATGACATGACCAGAAGCATTTGAAACAGTTCCTCCGATCCGCCCTCACTAAAATATAATTATCATGTCATACCTTGGCATTGTAAATAATAATATATGGTTGTGTCATAAGCTGTAACTACAACATAGGCATTGTAAATAGAAACTTCCTTTGGTGTCTTCCGTTGTAGTAGCTGAACTTGTCAACAACTTCATAAAACCTTTTGAAAGCTTTTATGACGGTCGTGCGCATGGTCTCATTCTCGAGTTCTAAAGAGACCAGCTTTCTTTTGCAGGGTAAATAACCTTGCTGAAGGACTTTAAAACCATCCGCGGGAGGGGCGCTAACCCCTACTGGCTGGTAAGCCGTTAGCCCTTAAAGTATCCAATGGTGATATAGTCTTAATTACATTCAAATATATCAAATGAATTATGAGGTAGGTAAAATCGAACCAGCCAATGAAAAAAGTGTATTTGAACTTTTAAAGAAAGGCGCGAGGATGCGAGTAGCTTTTTCAGTGTCTCTTAGCCAACGTTGTTCAATTCTGTCCTATAAGGAGGCGGTCACCGCTGGGGTCTCAGAACACTTGGCAAGCAGTTCCCAGTCGGGCAAACACAGAAGCAGTACTTGGCACTTGGCAGTCAATTCTATGCAAGCTCTAAGCAGTACTCAGTTCGCGGTCAAGTCAGGCGCTTAGCACTCAGTTTTACACATTCAGTCTACTTATTCAATTCAGTTCATTTCAGATCGATTCAGTTAAGCAGTTCGCAGTACTCGTCGGAAAGTTTCATATGCGGCAACTAAGTTAATATCCAAAATAGCCCGTCGATCAAACGTGAAAACATCAAAGGACACAATAGAATTTGGACATAATAAACTACTCAAATATATATTATGTGGAATCATGTGCACATTTACATAATTAAATTCCCCCTCCAGCCCTATGGAGCCCCACTCAACGAAAGAGCGGAATCACCCTGAGATATTGTTGCCGCTGGAGCGTTGGCAACACCGAGGCAACCCACAATCAATTCAGAAATCATCAACGTGGAGTCTACCACAACAACAACTTTCCCACGAAAAATCGCTTCATAAATTTGTCCACCAATGTGTTTGCCATGCTAAAGCTTCATAAATTGGCGCCCAGCGTGGGGCTACCTGCAACAGAGCCAGCATCTCAGACCGCTAAACATTTTAATTTTGCCCAAAATGACAATTAAATGTAGTTCATTGGTTTCAAATATAAGTTCACTACTCGTTCAAAGAATGACAAAGGGAAACTTTAAGCCAATATAACTAAACACAATTTAATAACTCACAATAATCGTTTTAAAACATATGGTATCTGGGGTCATAAATTTATTCTTTAGAGAAGCCTCCGGGCCTAACAATCTGGATTGAAGGCCGAAAATAACTATAACTCCTGCTGCCCTGGAGACTATTGAACCAATAGGAACCAAGTATTAGTTGGCGAGCCATCCTGGCATGGCCAGGTAAATGGGTTGGGTAAGAGGAGAGGGAAAGAAGTATTACATTGCGCACAAAAATGGCACGAGAGGATCAAATAAGTCGTTTAATTAATGTAATTTTATATCATTATAAAGGCCATATCTACCATCAGCAACCTCAACAATGCACTTAAAGAGAAACTGTAAAATGTGGAAGAGAGTACCCCAGACTCCAAACAAGAAATTTAGGGTTAAAATGGAAAAAGTATTGTTCAAGTTGCTAGTTACTCAAATCCTCCCTAACCTTCCAATGGCTTCGTTATTAGTTATGGATAATGCTAGTTATCACAGTGTGCAACAGCCTGTTACTCACCAAACATCATGCAGGCTCAGTCCTCTGCAGATAAAGTAAATCGAGAATATTTTCATTTATCTGGTTACACTATAGTTACATAGAGTTGTAAAAGAAATTTATTTTGCTGTGTTACCTGTATCGTTGAAAAAGAATCTCTGGTGTACAGACTGTGTAGGCATGGAGTCGTTTTCTCTCTATAATAGTCATCAATTTCAAATGTTGTGGCTAGTGTACACATAGCCTATCTGCAGGGAGCCCACCCAGCGTTGCCAACCTTCGAAAACTAGAAAACCGAACAGGATGGAAAGTGGTACAGTACCAATTTTCACAAAAATGTATTGAAACACTATAACATTCATTTAATACCAGTGGCATTATCCAGTTTGATAGGAAAGTAACGCCACAAATTAAACATTAAAATAAAAAATCATCTTCCAATACGAAAGTGGTGCTTATATATTAACAGAAAACTATGCATATACCAATTTTACCCAAAATGTTCTAAAATACTATAAGTAGCATTATTACGTAACACGAAGATTTAAAAATGAAAATAAAAGAACATCGTGTAACATAACATGCAATGCTTGTATGTTATTAACGAGAAAGAAAAATGCAAATGGTTTCATTGTGAGATATACGTGCGTTATTACTCTTTGTCTCCTAATTACCTTCTTCATGAAGAAGTGCTGAGGTGAGAGAAATGAGTTTATCAGTGTTTGTTTGAACGGATCAGGCTTTATGAACTGCATTTAGCACTAAGGTATGAGCAGCATTGATCATATAAAGAAAAGAACTCTGGTTAGCAAAAGGAAAGTGATGATAGCGCTGCGTTATAAAAGTGGTGCATTGTTCAGGATAGTTAGTGGATACATATTTAAATATTTAGTCCTGTATTAGAGAAATAAGCACAAATATGAAATTAAAACCGTTGGGAGACCAGCATATGACAATGTAGATAGAATATTCATAGAGTAAAAGATGTCCAAGCAGGACTAAATTATTGCATTCACAATATCAATTTAAATAAATAGTTTTACCGTATCGAGGACCGTATTCACCATGCGCGGTTCAAAGTTCCAACCTGCACCGTACAAATGGGACTAAAACCGTAAATGTACTACTTAAACTGTTCAGTTTGCAATATTGAGCCCACTCATACGAAAATAAACATGAAAACATTCCTGAGTTTTGTTTCCGCGGAAAAAAGGGGGGAAAAAACAGCAGCAGCAACAACAACAACAACAACAACAACAACTTACTAGTCAAGCGTCAACCGGCACTTGCATTCCACTGAGTCAAGCATCGTGTAAGTACTCGTCGAAAAATGTGAACGTTCTAAAGTCAAAAGAAACGTTTTATTAGGTATTTTCACATCCGCTAATTTCTACATTCACCAATCAAGTTTAAGTATCTGATCTGCTAATGATATTCTTTCGTAGCGCATTTAAGTTTTATATTTTCTCCTTGAAAAGTGTCATAATAGCGTTTAGAGTTCTTCCTTTCTTCGTCACCTACATTCTGGTAAACAAATTGAAATCCCCCTCGTCATTCCCAAATTGTTTTCGACGTTTATCGAAGCGCAGATGTCGGATTAATATTTCTGCAAACTTACATATTAAATATTTATTATTAACTATTTAATATAACTATTTTGAGGAAGGCCATGGAATAAAAATGATTGAAAGCTTGGTTGCCAACAACGATTTTGTTGATTTGTTTTATTTATGGACACTCTTTAACATCTCTGGTAATCATTATCCTATTTAATTCAGAGCGAGAAACGGCTGATAAATTTTTCTCAAATTTCTTGAGGTTCTTTTTCTTGCCGTAAATCTACAACACAGGACTCACGGCTTTACTTCCCTTCCGAAGGAAGACATTCTTAGGATTTTTACGCCCGAAAAAAGTCATCTCTCCTGGCCGGGATTGAACCCACGATCTTGGTTACCACTAGACCATGAGGATCAAAAGGCAGCGAAGAGAATATCGGCCTGGTTATCAACATTGATCGTTACATACGTTTGAGGGCTGGATGCCTTGTGAGCGTATATGGCTGTTCAATCGGGAATAATACTGATGAAGGTGTGACTTTACATTCATCCCTTCAAGTGACTGCATCTGGCTCCTGTCATTTGTTTCGTATTATTGTAGGCATATTGTTGTTATCTGTACATCATAAGAAGGATTTACTTCAATTGGGACGAATGTGTGGTTTTCACAGGATGGTGTGTTATGAGCGTTTATTGTTACTGATTAAATAAAGTACTGTGTTTTGTATTTAGCTGGAAATATCAAATTGTTTACGCGCTGTGTTTTATATTACATGACATATTTGAGGTGTCTGGAAAAACGATAATTGAAGTGCTTTGCTGTATAGGGTCTGGATTTTAATATCCTGAAAAATGTTAATAAAACATAAAATGATTTTAAAACCACGTTGTCTTAATTTAAGGGTGTAACAGTTACTACAGCAAAATTCTTGTTTCTGTAAGGTTGGAACTAAAATTATAAATTAATTAATTTTTTTTAAACTTGCAAATTTTTCTGCTTTAATTCTTTCTTTAGTTCTTTGAATATGTATGAAAAAATTTTCAAATGTAAGGAAATCTGATCACTTTCAGAATTATTGCAGTACGTGATAATCATAATGCGGAGGTTTCTTTAAGTGAGGGAACGTCTGCTGTCGGACAACACATTTTTATGCGTGCACAAACTCCTCTCCAAAACTGTCGATACAACTAAAACATACTTGAAATAAGTTACAGTAAGTTCTTCAAGCAGGAAGATTTTTGTCTACAATGCTTTCGACTTTCTTCCGTGTCTTTTTTCTGACCTCTTCCCCTACATTTTTCATGTAAGATGCAATTTTTAACTAAATTTAGACACTTTCGAGGCTTGCACCTTCTTCCTGTAAACTTGTGATTCCGTGTACTAAGGAACGGAAGTTTGCCTTTAAATGGCAAGCTGTACTTCAGTGCGGTTTGAAAATTGTGTCTTAGCAGCTTCAATTGCACTAGCATCCCAGATTCAGTATTTCGATAAGTAAGTTCACATTCTGGAAATGATCGGATGTGAATATATCCAGGTGACCCGGCAAATGATGGCAGATCGTTGAACAGAACAAAACTTTCCTTCGTTTTTGACACAAAAACACCCACTTGGGGAAACTTTGCTCTACTCCTCAGCAAGCCTATGCTTAGCGTGTGTTAAGCAAGTTTCCAGATAAAAGGCCTGTATTGAATTTCCTGTTTTAATAATACTGCTGCGCATGTCACAAAAAGCAGGACTTCATGTGTTGATATCCTTATGTCATGTACATTTCAAAGAGTCTACAACTTGTGGAGTCTACAACAGTTTCTATTACTTCACTCGTAAACTGAAACAGTCCTCCTGGTCCGTCGATCTGCACCGTACCATTAACGTTGGCCAAGTAACAATCTTCTACGTCATTGGTTTCACGTCGTACTTTTTCCTGTACTTTTCCTCGTAACTTATTATCATTGCGACAGGTAAGTCCTCTGTAGTTGATTCAGGATGTCCAAAATGCAGTAACAGATAGCTCTTAAAGTTAGCGTTGTTCAGTGTTCAAAACAGGATGTTCGCAGAAACTAGAGTTTCTGACGATTTTTTGTATTTCACCGATACACACTGTTGTGAAGTGGTGTGGATTTCTTACTTGGAATTGCATTGCCCTTATACACTTATTGCAATTCACGTTTTTCTTCTTTCGGCAGAAGTCTTATTGCCCAAAAACTTCTACAATTACATTTTACCGTCCGTAGAATTCAGACACAATCTGTCTCAAATGACACGATATTGGTTTCATTATATGCATAATTGAGTGAAACTACAGGAACAGAAAACCAAACACTCCCTGAAAATCTTTTAAAAGTGTGACAGTGAAAATAAATCAAAAGTGTGCCTGTATGTCACCCATTTTCAGTATAGAAGGGTAGGTCCATAAGTTTCCGGCCTTGCCGATAAGGGCTATCGCCTTCACAAAATTTTTATCTGGTGTTATACCTCATCTGTTAAGTAAACAATTGCAACTGTAACTTCCACTGCGCTATCTTCAGTTGTTCAGATATATTTGCATACAGAAGACTATATGTAAAAGATTGTGACATGTTCAAAATGGAGTCTGAAGCTGTTATTAAGTTGTTCACTTTTTTGGATGGGTCAAGAGAACATTGAAGACAAAGAGTGTGCAGGTCGATCCTTGGAGGTGATCACTCCTGAAAACATCGCTCTTGTGGAAGATGACATTATGGAAGACCGGCGGCTCAAAGTTACAGAAATAGCACCAAGGTTGCGCCTTTCTAAAACAACAGTCCTTCGAATTATTCATGAACATTTAAATATGAATAAGGTTAGTGCAAGATGGGTGCCTGGCCTTCTTTCCTCAGTCCAAAAGCAGCAACGAGCCATCTGTTGTCAGGCATTTTTGGAGTTCTGCCTTGGCAACGAGAGAGATGTTCTGGAAAGCATTGTTATAGGAGATTAACATGGTCCTCTAGTATTATCCCTTGTCCAAAAGAGAATCAATGGAGTGGCGTAAACCTGGCGAAGCACTGCCTCTAAAGGCCAGGGTCACTCAGTCAACCAAGAAGATCATGGCCACAATCTTTTGGGACTGTGAAGGAATGCTCTTCATTGACTTCAAGATGAGGAACACCACAGTAAATGGGGAGTACTATGCTGGCCTACTGCACAGACTACGTGCTTCCATCAATGAGAAAAGGCGAGGAAAGCTGAATGGTGGTGTGCGCCTTCTTCACCACAACGCGCCTGTGCACACAACTCTTGTTGCAAAGGAGGCTGAACAGCTGGATATTCAAGGAGATCGACCATCCACTTACAGCCCAGATCTAGCTCCCAATGACTATTTCCTCTTCTCAAAACTCAAGAAGGACCTTCGAGGAAGAAAATTTAAGTGTGACAAAGAAGTGTTGGATGCTGTTCATGGCTCTTTTGTAAACAAGACAAGATTTCTGACTATTTAGGTGTGAGGGATTGAAATGTTAATTCAAAGATGGGAGAAGTGTATTGCAATAAAGCGTAACTATATTGAAAAGTGAAATGTATTTTCTCTTCCTCATACTTAGAAACTGGTTAGGTCGGAACTTATGGACCTACCGTCGTATATGAACTTGTACACTGTCCAGAGCATTTTGCTCCTACGTGCGCATGGGGATATGTGTTCTTGTTTTCATTGTTGGCGATATCAAAACAAGGAAATTTAATTATTAAACCTGCCTAAAATGAGTGCCTTAAACGTAATTCAATAGTTACAATTAATTATGATTAATATTATAAATATAATAATTTCAAAATATAATCAAAAATGAAATTAAAACGCAAAAAAAAAAAACAAACAAACAAAAACTTGGAAAAACGACATAGCATTTGAAAAATGAAAAATATTACGAAAAAATCTAAAATTAACACTTTAATTTTTATTTTCATAATTTTGTATTCGTGTACTTAACAATAAGTGCATAAGTAAAGAAATACAGGCATTGGCGGTTAACATTCCCCGACGGTACAAGATAGAAAGCATATTTGCGTGGAGGTTATGCATATGCGAGGATGCCAATCTACATGAAAATCACCAACAATATATTAATTTAAGCATGATGTTTAAAGCTATCCACCAGCAATTTATTCAAGTCACAATGAATCCACACTTTCAGCGTTTGAAGGAACCGCCACAGGTGGCCCAGGTCGTTAAGGCGCGGTATGGGGTTTGGAATCGCAAAAGGACCGTCCTCCTTGACTGGGCTTTTTTCCATAGGTTTTCCTCAGTCCTCATAAATGGCAAACGCGGGGAGGTACCCTAAACTTAGGCCTGGATCGTTTCCTTCTTACTGTGGTGCCTCAGTACAAAAACGGGAGTTAAACTCCATTAAAAAAAGATTTTTAAGGACAAAAATTTTTTACTGTCCATTTTAATGAGCATAAAATCTTTGTCTTTAAAGTTGTTTTCTTATTTACTTTCATAATATGGACATTAATACAATGTAAAAGTTATCTTTTGAGTATGGACTGCTATTTCGGCCTTAATTACTTTTACTCAGGTTCAGAACAATGCCAGGTATATTTTTTTTGGGGGGGGGGAACTTTATTAGAGATGACATGACAAAATTTTGTATCAATATGACGATATAGTACATCTCCCTTATTTAAAATTTAATACTCTCGTTGTACAGTCCATCTCGTCTAGAACTGGTGCACATAAATGCAAATGCGGGCTATCTGTTTGTCTCTCTTGTAATTTCCTATATTGATATCTGGCAAACCTTCTAATGAATTTTGTTGGATGTATTTATGAAAAGTACATGGGTCACGGATCACTTTTTTTTTTCCATTCGGGCTGCAAGTCTTTTTAATGCCGTAAAACGCCGTTCGAAACTCAAACTAAAAAATGCACAAAGTTAACAATGTTTTCTGCATTCAACAGAAAAGTGCAATGAAAAATATTTCGACTGCTCTTTAGCAAGTGCTGCTGGTTTTAATTGAAAAATATTGGTTCAGTTAGCACAGTGGATTAAATTCATTCTCAAAACAGCATTAACACGGTCGGATGTGTTACTAATGCGCTTATATATTCAGATCTTTCGATGAATTACTGGTGTAAAAATGCATGTGCCTTTATCGTGTAAACAGAGTTTATTTAGAGAAAAGCGGAGAAGACAGAGTTCATTTTTAGTACTCTTTTTGTCATATTGGATTACAATGAGGAAATCGTATATGTGACAAAACCAAAATAGCTGTGTTTCAGCATTCAACTGCTTTCCATTTCACGTGTACTAGCTGGATTGCTAATAATACCATACTTTCGTTACAAAGCCTACGCTTCATTATACAACATTGGTTTCAAACATCTTCCTTGATATTTAAATTGACCTTTTGTTTAATTAAATTTATTTTAATACATAGTTATTCAGACTTGCTAATTTTGAGATAAATGCTCTCTAGATACAAAGAACAGGGCTGTTTCAAATTTACGCAGCCGTTCAGTGTATTCACCAGCATTTGGAGTAATGTGAAAGGCAAAGGTTGCCGTTGGCAGCACTTGTTTGATTCGTATAGAGCATTCTACGGTTGTGTATCGAATACCGCGCATTAGAGCCTTAATTTTGATGTCAAGTTCAAATCACAGGAACGTAAATCAAGAACAATGTCTAGTAGAGCACTTCCCAGTCCCATTGAGTGAACTTAAATTACTTCTGTAACAAGCATCGAGAAAGAATCATCACCCATAATGGAAGATTGAGTTCCGAAATTTAAAAGAGTAATTCACAACTATATCTGGTTTTGAAGCGCAACCTGCATTAGGATGCTGTTGCGTCATTCAGTAGCATAAGCATAGCCTTCACATTTCTAGAGCTCTGGTGTAAACTCGATGAAAGGCAACCTCGTTAAATTGGCATTCATTTCTGGCGTGTGTGCTCTGGCTCATTCAGCTCATTTCTCTGCGCTCCAAGTGAGTTTAAGCAGCACCGTTGCCATTTCTACGCCTCCGTTGGAGCATGCGAAATCCATGAAGATACAACTTTTCTCGCTTCCAGGCGATTCTTTGACACATGCAACATAATCGTGACACTGCCGTCTGAACAGCAAACACAGACTACAGGACTGATCCACTCCCAGTAACGAGGAAACAGCATTCGCTTGTTCATCTCTATGTTCGCATCATTGAAGAATTATCACTCTATATTGGAATGTAGATTACCAACAAACCACCGGAGGTTCTTAGCGATACTTGTTCAGCATCGCTACTCTGATTACATAAAATCGTGACCAGACAGATGCCTGGCGACAATTCATATCCTTTTTATTACTGTGCAGACGCATGAAATAATAAAGAGTTCATTGGTCCTGAGGTATATTGTTAGGAGCTGGAAAGTCTGAGGAATGTGCTGCTTACGCTGTGTCTGAGGACTGCGTTGTTCATGAATAGCGTACATATCGTAAACAGAGCCTGTGCTTGTGCTATGATGTGTTTAGAAAACATTGACCACTTACAGGCTGAAGTTAATATGCTTAACATTTCTTAACTTAATAACGAATTAATAAAATATAATCGAACAAATTTAAGACTTCATTTCATAAAGTTGTTACTTTATATTAAAATGTTGGCTTATTAATGCATACCATTAGTTAGAGATTTACTTTTTAATTACAGCGGGGTGAACATTTACAAACTATGTGTTATGGTTAATATTGCTGATGTGTGTATGTACGGGCCATCCAGAAAGTAAGTCCCAATCGCGCCTGGAGATGGAACCACTTGTCGGATAGGAATGCGCATGCGCAGGAGTAGAGAGGAAGTATGTGGGAATAAAACAGTAAAGTTTCAGCCTTGTGACGCCCGTGGTTCCGCGCTGTGCTAGGAGAAAATGGCTGCTCTGATATTGTCTCCCGCCAACTGCGAGGTTCGTGCAATCATCCGAGGTTTGCTCGCTCAAAAGCAAAGTCCAGCAGAGGTCGTTAAGACGCAAACTTGTGAGCGGGAGGTCTGGGGTTCGAATCCCGCCAGGACCGTCCTCCCTGACTGAGAGTTTTTCCAGGTTTTCCTCAGTCCTCATAAATGGCAAATGCCAGGGGAGATACCTTAAACTTAGGCCTGGAACAATTCATTCCTTAAAAATAAATCCTTTTCCAATATATAATTTCATCTCATGTATCATCAGTGTCCATCGCCTGTGGTGCCTCTGAAGCAAAAAACGGGCGTTAAACACCATTCATTCATTTGTGTTTAGGTTATTGACACTGGTGAATCTTCAACAATAAGTTAATCTAATGTAACCAACTAATAATTGTCATACGAAAAATATATATTAAAATTTGAGTTAATCTAAAAAATATTCAGATTAATTGAACGTATAAAATACTGAATAAAACTTCACAACGAAATTAATAATATATACATGTTCCAGAAATCATCCAATGTAAAATTGTATGTAAAACTATGCATGGGAGTTAAAGTTGGTAATATGCATTAAAAAGATTCCAATTGTCGCTAATTTACATTAAATTAAGAACCTTATATATACAAATGATCGCCTCCTTGCTCAAGTGGTTAGCTTTGCTGACTGCTAGGCGGAATATCCCGGGTTCTATCCTCAGTACCTACTTAGCAATTTTCTGAATTAGGGAGGACTGATACGGGGTATACCCAGCCTTAGGACAACTGAAACGCTGCCTGAACGTGAGTTAGCGCATCGTGTTGGCGACCAGCAGGAAGCTGTGCCCTCCTGCAGTACTGCACCTTATCAGTGATGTTGCAAGACGAGAGGACGCAGCGGTCGCTGCAGTAGTCAAAAGCCTTTAGGGGCTAAAAAGACATTGAGGAAAAAATATAGAACTGTTTTTTAGTTCTGAGTATAGACGTACAACCCTTAATTGTTCTTGTTAAATAACAGCTCAATTTTGCACTAAATGATGAAGTCGCATTTACTCGCACCTTGTTGCAATTCCTGGCCACAAACTATCTTTGATGAAAACACAGTTGTCCTGTGGCAAGATATAATAATCAAATGGTTCTTATCAGAGCTGTATCTAGGTTACGCAGGTAGAGACATGTTGAAAAGGGAAATTTGATCAAACTAAATCTGAAAATGTGGCTGATCATGGTTTTCCCAGGAATCTATGAAAAGTTTAGAAATCCCGGTTTGTGTTCATATATGGGGATTGTACATAAAGGTAATCATAACATTTAGATTGGGAAAATGTGTGGTTCAATAATCAACAAAGTATATAAATAAGGGAAGTCAAAAAAAAAAAAAAGAATAGAAAAGAAAAGAAAAGAAACAGGCCTATTGTATCAAATTATTGCATAAATAAGCTATGTTGCATGAAAACCTGAAATTTGAGAAAATTCACGTGCAAAATGCCATTGATCACATATATTGGCATGAAACAAAATACATTTAGCCGCAGAATAAATATTATTTTGTAAATACTACTACAACTCGCACTAGCACTGTTACTATACTACTACTACTACTACTACTACTACTACTACTACTGCTGCTGCTGCTGCTGCTGCTGCTATACTACCACTGCTACTACTATACTACTACTACTACTACTACTACTACTACTACTACTACTACTGCTGCTGCTGCTGCTGCTATACTACCACTGCTACTACTATACTACTACTACTACTACTACTACTACTACTACTACTACTACTACTACTACTACTACTACTACTACTACTACTACTGCTGCTGCTGCTGCTATACTACTACTGCTACTACTACTACTACTACTACTACTACTACTACTACTACTGCTGCTGCTATACTACCACTGCTACTACTATACTACTACTACTACTGCTACTACTATACTACTACTACTATACTACTACTACTGCTACTACTATACTACTACTACTGCTGGTACTATACTACTACTACTACTACTACTAATACTACTACTACTGCTGCTGCTATACTACTACTGCTACTATTATACTACTACTACTACTACTACTACTACTACTACTATACTACTACTGCTACCACCACTACTACTACTGCTACTACTACTATTACTATACTACCACTACTACTACTACTACTGCTACTACTATTACTACTACTATACTACTACTGCTACTACTAATATACTGCTACTACTACTGCTACTACTATTAATACTACTGCTACTACTATACTACTACTATACTACTACTGCTACTACTACTACTACTACTACTTTACTACTACTATACTACTACTGCTACTACTACTGTTGCTACTATACTACTACTACTACTATTACTACTAATACTAATACTACCACCTACTGCTACTACTATATTGCTACTATACTACTATACTACCTA
Source organism: Metallyticus violacea (assembly GCA_030762175.1). Taxonomy (NCBI): domain Eukaryota; kingdom Metazoa; phylum Arthropoda; class Insecta; order Mantodea; family Metallyticidae; genus Metallyticus; species Metallyticus violacea. The sequence continues at coordinate 105,936,663 of CM060833.1, forward strand.
CTACTACTACTGCTGGTGCTATTACTACTACTACTACTAATGATGATGATGATGATGATGATGATAATAATAATAATAATAATAATAATAATAATAACAACAACAACAACACTGTTACCACCTCTTTGTTTCAGCAAATTTTTTTTTATCGTGCTATCGGACGTGTCAGCGAGAATTTTCATTTCTTCCCCATAAAATGTTCGTCAGCTTATGATACTGGTCTCTCCATCGTCTGCTACGTACTTACTTGATCTGCAATTGTATGCTATTCATTTTTAGGGTTGATGCACGTACCATGTATTTCTAATTCTGTCACGTTAGAATGTTACACGGTGTTGTACAACATTGTTATATAACACTAAATTCTGTTTCAATGTCTTAATTTAATTTTTAGCATTCAATCGATATTAATTAAGCTGTTTCAGCTCATGTGTAGTTTTTTCCCCCTTTTCTTACATCTGTACTGGTACTCAACATTTTGCTCCTACTATAGTTGTGCTCTAGCATTGCAAATTTTCAGTGAAATTGGATATGGATATTCATGTTGTTTTAACTGTGCTACAGAATTTATGGAATGTACTTGTATTTACATTATATTGACATTTTCTTCTATATCAATATTATATCGCAAACACTTTTTCTGTCTATAAGAATCTTATATTTTGCTAATTGTTTCTCCCAAAAATTCACTATTTTATTACAGATGATATAGTTTAGAATATTGTTCTACATTTCGGTCGCAGAGACCTTGCAGCAAATAGTGGACGTTTAAAAATGTTTTTAAAAGTCTAATGTGCTGTATTTATTAAATGATATTTATTACTCGTTAACTAAAGTGTCAGCCTTGCTATAAAATGGTAAAGCAGTGAAATATATTTTATAAGTAAACAGTTTACCATATTCCATAGCCAAATGCGACATAGTGTAAAATGGATTTTGAGATGAAAACTCACAAAACTAGCTATTTTGTATTTCGCTCACCCGGCAAGGGACCGCCATGGGTGACCAAGGTCATTAAGGCGCGGACTCTGAGCGGGAGGTCTGGGGTTCGATTCCCACCAGGACCGTCCTTCCTGATTTGAGTTCCCCCCTATCTTTTCCTCAACCCTATAAATGGCAAGACCCTAAACTTAAGCTTGGAATGCTTCCTTCCTTAATATATATATGTGTGTGTGTGTTTCCAGTTTATCATCATCTCATGTATCAGTGTTCACCGCCTGTGATGCTTCAGTAGTTAAAACGGTGTTAAACACTATATATATAAACATCCTTCAAGGAAGTACTCTTAACCTAAAGGTATAGAAAGACATTGAAGGAAAAGAGAAAGAACTATAAAGACTGTTGGAGTAACCGGCTCCAAAGTAAAACTGAAATATTTCCATAAAAAATTACCAAATGTTTTAAGGACGTATATTTTATATATATTGTCTAATAAACTTTGTGGGAAACTTATCTGAAGAACAATAATGATAAATATGGTGCAAAAGCCGGTATTAATGGTGGTAACGTATGTTCTAGACTAGAAGAATAACCTGAAGGGATAGAAAGGCATTGAAAGAAAAGGGAAAAAACATACTTGTACCAATGGCGGATGAAGACAGTCAAATGGTAACCAGCTCCAAAGTAAAAATGAAACATTTCTATACAGATTACCAAATACTTTCTGGACATATGTTATATATATTGTCCAGTAGCATTTATGGGAAACATATCTAAAGAACAATAATGATAAATATGGTGCAAAAGCCGTAATTAATGGTGGTAACGTATGTTCTAGACTAGAAGAAAACAAGCGAGAGAAATGTGGTAGGTGAACATTTTCTACCCTCACGCTAGGGCCAATAAAAATGAATAGTGTTGTCAGACACTCGCCCATGTTCAGAGGTGCACTAGCTGTACAAGATCTGAGTATGAGAGGTGCTCATTCATGTGGCAACATGATGTACCACATACATTCGTAAGAGTGCAGATAAACAGTTGAAACTCCCCTTGCACTTCAGCCCGCACTCGCCTTCTTCTGACTGCCAGACTTTGTGCAGGTGCACTAGTCGTAATGTCTTACTACTCACAACTTCTCTAAGAGGTTACCAAAATCTGCAACGTTTCATTTCTTATAACGATGGTTTAATGTGTTTTATATATTAAACACACACACACACACACAATGCTTGCAGAATACTTCTATCTCGCGCCTGATATTTACTGTTATTTACTATTTACTTCGTTTGCAGTTGCGGTGACAACCAATGAATGTCTCTGTAGGATTGTGGATCTGGGGAGGTGAGAGGAAGTGAAAGGAGGAGCCTCTGCCCATAAGTAAGCCCTAATAACTCCACCTCTCGTCAAGGGGTTCCCAGCTTACAAAGTTTAATAAACTATTTTATAACACTATTAAATCATTACAGTTAAGCAGTATATTAATAGTACATTAAATATGGGAAAATTGCAGACAAATTAATCTTACATTTAAAGTAACGACTCTCTCACGCAGGCACTCTAGCAGTGTAATTTCAATGGTTTTGTTGGTGGCCTAGTGTTGCTGAATGGCGGCGCAGTGAAGTTTCGTGTGTACTCGTGAAGTGGTTGCGCTTTATTTCATTTATGTTAAGTAAAAAAAATTAATAATAATAATAATAATAATACAAAGTCGTCTTTGCGACATTGGTGGAGAAATTTGAATTGAAAATAACTAAGTAACAACTCAAAATATTAAGATTCCATTGTGATTTCAAAACATAGGGTTGCTTTCTGTAGAGAAGATTTCATCCTGCTGATTCCAGACTTTAATCATATTTTATCATCGGTACGGTAGTGACCGGGAATTTTCTTTAAATAATTGCGTTCTACGCTGTTTTATTAAATTCTCTGTTTCTCTGTTGTGTTTGTTCAGTCACTCATGCATAAATGTTAAGTCATATAAAAACTGTGCAAGTTTACCATGTTTAATCAACAGCATCAAATAGCAGTGGCAGTAGTAAAACTGTACTGCCCGAGTTTATGCTGTTACGAGCCGCCGCTGTTACTGTTGCACCAAATTTTTATGCATGTTCATCATCGATCGGATACATGACATAATCCCCTTTACCTAGAACGCACCTTCTAACTGATAAAATTAATGCCGATCAATTGTAAACGGAATTCCTTGCCTGGAGGAAGGTAAATAATCTGATATTCGCCTGGTATAAAACAGCATGAGTTGATATTAAGGGGAAGAGAATTTGTTATAATCAGAAGGTAAAGTTTGTGGAAAACTTGTCATGAAGTTCCAGATCATCCTCCTCGTTTTCAGCGCGCTCTTCCCATTGTCTGACAATTGCCTTATGCAACGTAAGACTTCATTGTACTTTTATAAATTTGTGACAGAATTTTTTCTCAAGTTTCTCTAGGGAAAACTTTTTATTGGTGATTGGGGTACCTTTGAAAGAAAGTTTACAAAAAGAAGAGGAAGAAGTAAGAGGAGAAGAGCGTCCTTCTTGTTCCAATTTCAAATAATTCTGCTACCACAAACTTTGAGCTACAAGTCGACCTGACGCGAAAGAATCTTGGGATAGAATGAAAATGGAGTGCTGGAATTTGCGGACCCTTCCAACGTTAGACGTGACGGCGAAGGTCCTCGAGATGCAAAGCAATTTCACTGAAGGGGGGGGGGGTTAAATCTGTCTGTTTGCATCCCCGAAAATTCTGGAACCGTGACTTTGGGAATGCAGACAAATAACAGAACAAGTCTACATGACATTAAGTATAGGAGTGTAATTCACTTGCATTGTTACAGCAGAGGAAAATCACGAACATCAGTAGAAGCTGCTGAATTTTGCAATTGTGCTGTTCAGCTTTATGTTGGACAAATTGTATTGGAGAAAATTGTAACACTGTGGTTTGATAAGAGCGAAGTTTTCATTTTTATTGCATCTCCACGAAGGGAAGAACAACAAAAATGAAACAAAATTGAAATATCTATCGGTACATTGAAGAATGGAACAACAGCACCCCTGAAGTATAAAATAACTTTCTAAAAATGCGCAAGAGGGGGGTATCAGAGCACATTGTACGAAATTAATCCAAATATTGTCACGACATTAAGAATAAGAACATAGGCCTAGTGTTTAACTAATTAAAAGAGTAACTTCAGGTTATTATCTCACTAATTTGGCTAGGAAGATGAGAGGAAAATTATTAAATTAGGTACCTGTATAAATCACATTATAAAGTTATTACATTATCACAGGTTACAATTACTACATAGCGGATGAAAATGACATGATTTTGAAACGGTGCCTTCGAGCGGGAAAAGAGAGTTAGAGCCAATAGGTTCGGTTTGATTACGAGCCTGTCCTGTCCTTATAACTCTCGTTTTAATTACTGCATAGGTGTGAGAACTCCAAGCCACCTATCAGGTTAAAGCCAACACCGTTTATTTCCATAACTTTCTGCGCCAACGGACGTTTTTACTTAACGGACAATTTTCCCCCAATAATTCTAAGACAGCAAACACACACTACAAATATTTTATAGAAATTTATAAATTCACTAAAGCAGAAACGCAACTGTAATTGTCGGTCCTGATGCTGCAGTGATAACCATACTTGCCTTCTAAACCCAAGATCGCGGGTTCAAACCCGGCCAGGACCGATGGATTTTTTCGGGCGTAAAAATCCTAAGTATGGCTTCCTTCGGAAGGGAAGTAAATCCGTGGGTCCCGTGTCGTACATTTACGGCACGAAAAAGAACCTCAAGCCTGAAATAAGAGGCCTCTGAGCAAAATTTGGCGGCCGTTTCACGCCCTGAATAGAATGGGACGCTGATGACCTGAGATGTTAAAGAGCGTCCGTAAATAAATCAAATCAAACAAGCAACTGTAATTAAAAAAAAAAAAAGAACAATAAGGCTGTCACCCAGATAATGCCCGCCACATATCTAGAATCTTTACAGCTTAAGTCGAGAAGAGTGTTTAGAGAGTATTGCTGCAGAAAGTGGCATGGCATTCTATAATTTTTGTAGTTCTTTATTTATTATAATATCATGCTTTTCTGCGAAGAATGAGATATTTTAATGTTCTGAATATGGAATGCATTTAATTCTCGTTCCATAATTTAAAGACGTTATCCGCGAATTAATTAAAGGTTGGAGGTTCCCGTATGCTCTATATCCATGTAGTGTTACAAAAGTGTTTTCTCGTTTTTTACTGTTACCGTACGGGGATTAATTGTGTTTAACTACTCAATAACTTAAGAGTACTAAGAACATTACGAGATATAAACTGTTTCTCCTAAATCATTATACTTTTCATTAACTTCAATATTGTAATTTTCGAACTGTTTAGCATTTTATCAGTCTGTAAAATAGTTTTTAATTATTAGAGCAATTAAATTTGGCATATCTATAAGAAGGGTCATCCATTTTACTAAAAATAAAAAATGGGGAGAAATAGTTACAGAAATTGAATGCACTTTGCTAGTAAAATAATACTTCTCCTCTGAGCTGCCTCGATAAAGGAGAATGGACAGCCTACTGTCTACTTTGGACAGCCTCTTAAAGACTTATTTCATTTGTTCATGTACTTACCTCCTACCTCTGCTTTGATAGTCTTGGTTTTCCAACCGCTGTGAACTGATTAGAAGAGATATTTAACAGGTCAAACTTTTATTTCGATTCTAAATATTATTTTGAAACTGTTTAATGCTCTGAACTGTTTCAGGTAATCCGGATGATGTATGATGGTATTACGGAAAAAATAAAAATCTCAAGTCACAGTTACCTCGCATTTGCCTAGCAATTTGTCCGTGGTGTTTGGTGTTACCAGTCAGTATTCCTTAGGCACTAAGATATCTGGTGTTTGATTTTTTGGTTGGACAAGTCATCTGAATGAAGTTTTACTTCAATCTGTGAAGATAAATTACATCCGTCTCTGGTGGACTTCGCAATCGTTTGCAACATTCGTTTACACAACTTGAAAGTCAGAGGAAGTAGGAATGCAGCTCTGCAAGCTGTAGAAAGAAATATATTCAATTTGTTGTAGGAAATTTGCTACTATTAAAATGTGCATTATTTTTTTATTTATTGCTACTAAAAAAATTTACACCTTCTAACAGGTTTACATTTCTGGTAACACTAGGTAACAAAAATAATTTATACATTCCTTTCTTAATATTCACAGGATAAAATCAACACGCTGAATGAGAATATAGCATTCTTTTTTTCCAAATGTCGATACTTTTATATATTTTGTAGATTGTTGAATAATTATAAATATTCTGCTTTTAACTAGCAATATTATTAGTTCAAAGCAATTAACTGTTAATGGCAATTAAGCAAAGTTCTAATTTCATTAGTATGAAGCTAGAAGTCCTCAATATATCAAGACCGACTCCACTACTCAGAACCCAATGTAGAAAAAAATATGGCGCAGTCGTTGCCCTATTACTGCCAATAGCAAACACGAAAATGCTATGCGTTATCATGTTTATAGGATGAAATTATTTATTGTAAAATATTTGGAAGGTTTTTAATAATGTGAAATTGTTTACAAACAATATTTCTCATATGTATAGGGAACATAGAATCATCCGTGTATAAAAAATGGTTAATCAACTACTGCCCATTACCGTTTACTACAGTGTGGTAAGTAATTAAATAATAAGAGCATTAATCTAACTAACAACATGCGTAAACAAGAATAACTTAATCAAGTCTTTTTCATTAGCATAACATGCAAAATTACTTTAAGCAAACTTACTGCAGTGCAAAATTAATGGAACATTTAAACACACCTGTACCTACACATATACAGATTTGACTTTGGAAAGTCATACAATAAAATGGTTAGCCATTTATATCCAAATACAAAGCTTTCTACAAATAGAACAAACAATTTTAACCAAACTACTGGCAAAGAAAATGTAATGCTAAACCAATTTACCTTATATTTTGTGAGAAAAAGTAGCAGCTCATTTAAGAGCTCTGCTGAATGTGTAATTTGAGTTGCGTAACAAAGCTTCAATTGTTCTAATGCAACATTTATTTTACCAGTTTTCTCTATGTCCAACTCATGATCTAGTTGTAAACTTTCCTTTACAACGGTTATTAATGAAGTCACTCTTTCAGCTAGTGAATTATTATTATTATTATTATTATTATTATTATTATTATTATTATTATTATTATTATTATTATTATTATTATTATTATGTCTAACAAGGCAACTCCAGTTTGCTTCATCTGGCACACTTTAACTTCTTACTTCCATTGCACTCGGAAATCGAACTGAACTTATCCCAAACGCAAGCACAAGTCTTTAAAAACTTACACTAACTCCCTAATTACTGGACACCTTAAATCTAATCAACATAAATGGGGAAGACATTATATTTAGCATCTATTTCAATGGAAAGGACAGTTTTCCTTGGTATTAGTTATAAACGTGTATACCTGTTTTTTCTTAACCTCATTTGCAAAGGAGTTGAAACAGATTATAATATTCTGCTTCAACCGTAAGTTTAAAGTTTACACTTATCTAAAATAACAGGAAAGGGACTGGAGACATTTTTAAAGTACGGTGTGAACAGTTTGGAATTTAGAAGTTGTATTATTAATAAAGATAATTTCTACATCGGCGTCTTCTCGTGTCTTTTTCCCTACCAGGGTGGATCTATGCACCATCTTTGGCCGTTTGTCATTTATTTTTTAGCGTCGTTAACCGTTATATCATTCTACTATATAACACAAATATCTATCATATATACTCTGTAGTGCAATGATAGCATGGTAGAAATAGACAATCTTAAAATATAGCATATAAATTGGGTTTAAGCATAAAAGGCATCCTTGTAAAATGAATATTCACTTTCGTTAAGGTCCGGTTAGGCTAATTTAGGTTAGGTTAGGTTAGACGTTCGCTAAAATTTAGTTTAAGAAATATGTGTTATTGAGCGTTACCGTTTATCACTACTTCTGTGCAATGCTATGTAATGTTTTTTATTGCACAATTGATGGTCGTCTCGTGGTGCAGTGTCTACAGTCATCATTTGAAACCCAATGACAGATTGTATTTTTTGTTCATTCAGTACATTTCTTGCTGTTGATGCAGCCATGACAATAGCACAATACGCTGCCATTTTGTCCTTCCTGGTACGATTTTGGCTATAAAAATAGATGCACTTTTTGGGACGGGAGGGCTAGCTTTTAACGTAGTCACATTATCTCCTAATATTCACTCTCATGTTATTCTAGGCAAGGTTTAACTTCTATTTATGTTCTCTACCCATACTCAAGTTTCACCAAAAATTCAAGTGAAGACAATCGTTTCTGATTAGTGATGAGAGTGTTTCAAAGGAGTCACAGTTCTTTACTTAACAGAAATTGGTTTCGTCATATCGACTTTTTTGGATGAAATTTAGAAGATTTAAGCGAGGAATATGCTGAACAATGTCATCAGAACCTTATGGAAAGAAATTGTCAATTGTGATGGGAGACTTATGTATAGGATATAGTGCATGCAGAGGAGTCAAAAGCACATAACAGGAAAATAAATTTTAATGTATATTTTTAATAACTGTATTTTTGTATTTTAAAAGGTGTTTAGTATTTTTGTACATGTTCAAACCACTATAGAATGCTTTTATGCTGGGTTTATCGATATATTAAATAAGTAAGTTATTTTAAGAAAATTTAGGGATTCAGTATAATATCCAAAATATTGACATTAAAGAAAAATTACTTTCATAATCATTATTAGCATCACAAAATTAAACAATAAACACCAAAAAAATAAGATAAACCAAATCTTTGTCAATGTTGTTACCTAGAATAATTGTATTTAATTCGTATGTTTAAAGTTCTTTTTAAAATTTCTGCCACTCTCTTTGAAGTATTCGATAATAGCTGTATGCCATAAAAGAGTAAAGGTTTATTGCAAAATTAGTGATCAATAAAATCTCTTACTGCAATAATATCTCAAACCTTGATATTTTAGATCAAAGACAACATGTTATTATGCTGTCATAGTTCTCATGAGGTAGTTATAATTATTTGTATATTTGTAAATTTGTCACAATAAAAGCACATTTCTAATACTAAAAATAAACAAATAAAACAATTCTTATATCTTGTCTAAAAATAAAGTCAAATAATTTTTGCGCATAACTTGTTTATGGAGAGAAATTCATAAACATATTTACTTACTTCTGTAAAAGAAGAACTATCTTTAAATGCTCTTTTATTTATTTATTTTTTTTATAAAGTAATATTTTGAGAGGCAGCAAACTTTGTTAAACAGAAAAAAAAAACTTTCCTCATCAACGTGTAATTGTTGACATCCAATTTGAAAACAAGTTAAAATAGTTTATGAACAAGATCCCCATCTGTTGTTGTGCATAGTTTTATAATGATGAGGTTTTCCTGAAGTTGTAAATGCAATTATAAACTCAACCTCCATGAAACGAGAAGAAGAATGAGCAACTAACGAACGTAAATTATTCTGCTTCTTGATTCTCTGGGCGATTATCTTTCTTGAAATGTTTACTGCTGTAAGTTCTTTGTTATTACGTTCGGAATGTTTGCGTTGAGATTCAAGGCTTTTCACGTTTGCTGTTCTGCATTGATTCACCCGGTAACTCTCTCATTTGCTGCTTATAGCATGTACTACCTTGTAACTGATGGACTTTCTTGTCTTTGACTCCTTTTTGGGAAATGTTTTATTAAGTTTGGCTATTAAAGGAAAAAAGTATTACGGGCAGACTAAATATAAATAAAAAAAATATTTATGAAACTGTAAATTGTCTATTTATACAGTCGATGTCTGTTAATTTGGTTAATGAACTCGTTTCCGACATAGCTATAAACACCATTAAAACATAAATGCTACACTTTCCTTTGTATTTTGCGATGTTGTATTATGTAAACTCTTGAGCAAGGATTTTATTCCAATAACCTTTGACTTAAAATTATTCTGACTATTAAGTCGTTAAGCTTATAATCTCCGCCGGCCCTTGCTGACGACATTAGGTTAAGTGACTTTACTTATAAGATGGAAGTCAGATCCATAATATTGACTGCTGGTCGATGTATTTAAGGTCAAAGAGGTTGAATGCTCATTACAGCAAATTCGAGATGGAATGGGCTGATGCTCCAATCAGCTGCCTCAGTAGATAGTTGAGTTTTCCAATGCCATAATGTATAAAGTTTTACATTACAAGTAAAACAATTGCTTTTATCATCTGCAAATCGCACATTAGTTGGAAGATGTAAATCACAAGTAAATGTTTAAATCCAAAACTATAAATGCCCGTTTTATTCAAGTGAATGGCTACATTCATATCCATAGAACGGCAAAGAAGGAGTTGTCGGATATGGGTAGATGGACAACAATCTCACAATATGAGTATCTCGTTAGTCATAATGCTGAAGAAAATTCACTGTCAGGTCACGTGGGCAGATGCATTGGCGCGACCTATCTTGCTGTGTTGTAAAGTATTTCTTTCTTTGTATATCTATACATATGTTTCTATTAATTCTCAGTTAGTATCTTCTTGCGCTAAATACTTCCACAAATTTGTAATAATACAGCCTTTCAACAAACTCGGAAGGCGTAACAACAAGTTTTAATATGCAGTACATACATTTTACATTTCTAAGCTTGCAGTCTGTACCTGCGTCGGCAATAATTAGCTAGACGCGCATAGTCGCTAAAATGGTTGCTGTCTGCTACTATGTGCAGTATTGCGTAAAGTTTCAGAACAGTATTCTGATATTTTAAATAGCAGTTCTAAAGACAGGGTCATTAAATGCATTCCGCAATTAATGGATGAATTACAGAGAAGAAATAGCCAACATTTCGAAAGCTAAGCAGCAACATGTGAAGCAAAACATGTTTATAGAATTTACCCCTGCTTCGCAGCACGCGGGGAAGCTTTTCAGCAGCATCTTTGAAACAGGTACACTTTTTCTGCTCTTCGCCGGTCGTGCAGCGGGCGAGAGCTGTGCACTGTCACTTCCGTTCTACCTCCAGGAACATGGAAAGATAAAATGCAGGTGTGGCGAATTCCGAGTCACACTAGAGAGCTACGACATACCTAGTGGTCACAACACAACGCCATTGGTGGATAACGCACTGGGATCCCTGACTGCTATACTTTGCGGACATATCTGATCCCTTCATCATACAATTAAAGTCACAACTCTTCAGAATCTTAACATTCATATAGTCATGCTGTTGACATTATTACTACAGTTAAATGCAGAATGTTTTCCGTGCTACACTTAAATCCTAGGTCAATATTAGTAATTCAGGGTAATAACATCAAAACCCTCTCTTTTATGTCAGTGTTCATTCACCTGTGCGAATTGACAAAGAGAGACGCACATATAAAGCGTGGCAAAAGAGTTCCTGTGTATAATTGAAATGAATTCGGACTTTATAAAATACACTGTTGTTACAATGATGGAGCTCTACAGCAGTGCGACAACCTGACTGCCATCTAATGCGCGTGATGAGTTATCGCCGAGATTGGATTCTGCCGCTATGGCCTGTCCATAATCTTGAACCAGTGACCACACAAGAATTAACCTCAGAAATCGATTAATTTGAAATGATTTTTGCTTATTTGTTAACCTGGGGAAACATACCTTGTTATATACGAGTAAGAGTGTATATAGCCTGAACTATGTCGATACATATAATACTGACGTCATTCTGGCATGTCACTAAGTACAAAATTGACTGTTTTGAGAGGTTAACGCTATTGTATTTAAGAAAGGGAGCATACAGTCTGGCAGAACTTGGTGATATTCCTGTTTGTTTCTTTGTTTCTTTGTAACAGATTCGCAGTAAGTTCAGATTTTGCATATTTCAGTCTAGTGGAAATCACTAACATCGTTATATATCAAAATACATTTTCGGACTTTGTGATTTGTGCCGAAACAACGGGAACTCCCAGCCACGAATCAGATTAAAACTCAAAACTTAGCTTGGTAAATTTCTGAAAACGGCCACCGGCGATCATTTTTCTTAACGGACATTCTTTCCACGACACTCTACAACAATCCAAACAATGCGTTTGCAACAATACCATATATTCGTCATATATAACGAATTTGTATGGGTGATGTAAAAACTAAATACGCAATTGATAATAAGGTAGACAACTGGTTGGCTCATTTATTTAAGTAGGGTATATGTACGAAGACATACATAGCAGAAGTTTATTTAAGTAAACCACATTTAATTAGGACAATCATGTGCTCACTGCGAAACTATCGGATAACTTCGCGCATTAAGCTAGTCGGAAGGCCATACCTTACCAATGCTAAGTTAAAGTTAATATTCCTACTGTGACAAAACCATTGGGAGCTACAACAATAAAATTTTAAGCTTATTTGGGCAAATGTTTTCTGTGTATTGAAGTAGAATAAGTGTTGAACTATTGAAGTAGTTTAAGCATTAGAACAAGAATTAATTATTAAGCCTATTCTTTGACAAAAAATGTTATACAAAATGTCCATAATTCCTAGGTTATTTAAATGTTACCTAATAGTTAGGCTTAAATAGCTTTATTGTTATACCTAGGAATGTCAAGGTAATTTATGCAGTATTTTTCCTTCTTCTCAAGAGGTACATACATATAGGAAAGTGTTATGAGGAAATTGCGATCAAAGGAAAAATTGTTAAAATCTGACTCATAGCTCCAACCCGGAACCTACTGCTTGCCTACGCCATAGTTAGGATCTGTTCAGGCTGTTCACGTCAGAATTGCCAACAGCAAGAGTAAAATTTCTTCTAGCGAATGGTAAAAACCAGAACCTACTAGCACCATGTTCGAAATCTATACTGTAACGGTTCCTCTGTTCCACCCACTCTGAAATATAATTATAATGTGTAAAATTTATGTTTTAACTTTTAACAATAGGTAAAATTGCGCGTTCCTGTATGATCCCGTGGCAACGATTACTTGTTTTGAATTTAATAGAAGAGGAAGCGGTTGCTGGCTGGGGCATTCAGTTCATAGAGGCAGTTCTAAGCTTTACACGCAGCGAGACAAAAGCGGTTTTAAGTACCACACGCCGCGAGATTCATTCCTCAGTTTTAAGTTTTACACGCGGCAAGTTACCCGCAATTCGCAGATGTAGGTCACAGTACTCATTAGAAGTTCGACGTTGTTGAGGAAGATAGTTCACAGAATCAGCTCAGACGCAGAAAAGTTCGTACTTGACATGCGCAGTGATCAGTTAAGCAGTTTTCAGTTTCACGCGCCGGAGCACTCGTTTGTAAGTTTCACACGCGATAAACTTGGTTTGTATCGGCTTAGCTATGTAGTAATACACTTTCATTATGTCTTATCAATAGGAGCAGTATTTGCTATCATAGCAGGGTTTATTCCTTATTCTCAGGACTTTCAATAAATTCTAATTGACTTAAAAGTCAATTTCTAATTATATTCGTAGGAGTTAATTTAACCTTCTTTCCTCAACATTGGACGCAAAACACAAGACGTGAAATATTTTGGGTGTAATAAAATACCAATATATATTATGTCGCATCGCGTGCTTACTTATACTATTGAACACCTCTCCCGGTCCTGCTGAGTACGAATCAACAAAATAGCAGAATTCACCTGAGAAATTGTTGTCATTGAAACGTAGGCAACAACACCGAAGCGATTATTCATTAATCTATAAAACCACTTAAAAATTGGCATGACAACGTGAAGCTACTTGACATCAACAACAGATTACTTCAAAATTGGAGCCCAATCTGGGGCACATAGCCGGAGTGTACTAAATAATCTCATAATTAGGTATGCCACACAAACCGCTTCATAAATTGATACCCAACCGGGGCCAACAATGATAACAACACCCATCCCTAAACCGCTTCATAATTTTGCGTTTACCATGGCTGCCATGTTAAACGGCTTCAATAATTATAATTTTGAAATTAATTCTGTCGGAATCAGGAGATTTTTAATCAATTAATATTTGAAAATACTAAAATAACTATGTTGGCTACATATCACAGAACAATTATGTACAGAAAATTTTGGAGTTTATTGTAATTCATTTTTCGAAAAATATAAAAAAAAATTCAATTTTTACCTTTCAACTCCCCTTAACGAAAATGCCATTCATTCCCTATCATCAAAACCGCTGTAATGAAGTCAAGACAAATGACATTGCTAACAAATAAGTACAGTAGATTATTCGAGCGTCAGTCATTCGAAACGTGCACCTACTTAACAGACTGCACTACGGGTCCATTTCAAAACTTCCGTGTACAAGTATCTAGTTACTGTCAAGCATCTGGTTTTAGTAAATAACTTAGCACATCTCTCTCACACACACAGTAAGGATAGTGCATCAGCGAGAGCTTATGTAACATTAACATGAAGCGGATTGTTATGTAATATTTTCTGAATGGAAAAAATGTCCTTGATCTACTTTAAAACTTCAAACAAACAATCCCACCGCATATGTATAAAATATGTAACTTCTCATAAAAATATTTGCAGTACATAAGCATTTTCAGAAACTTCTTAATAAAACCATTAATCTGGGTTTAGTTTTATTATTACTCTAATTTATTTTATTATAAGAGCTATCTGATGCAAATAAGGCCAATACATATTATATGACCAAGAGTCATTGGAGTTGTTATTATGTTTGTATACTAATTTGGGTCGGAAAGTTAGTTTATATGCGAAACAATAGAAGAAAGACGCCTTATATTGTTTCAGCGAGAGACTGGCATTATGAAACGCATGCGGTAAATGTACTTTTTTATTTTAAGTGTGTTAACAAGTTATTAAACATGAATACTACATATACATACCAGGGTAGGTCCATAAGTTCCCGGCCTAACCTTTTTCTAGATATGATTAACACAAAAATTGTATTTCACCTTTCAATATAACTATAACTATATTGAATTTACATTTTATTGCAATACATTTCTCACATTTTTGAATTAACAATTCAGCCCCCCCCCCGCAATAGTCAGAAGTCTTGTCTGCTAAATTGCATAAATAGCATCCATAACTTCTTCGTCACACTTGAATTTCCTTCCTCGAAGGTCCTTCTTGAGTTTTGAGAAGAAGAAATAGTCACTGCTAGCTAGATTTTGGCTGTAGGGTGAATGGCCGATCTCCTTGAAGCCACGTTTCTTCACAGCTTCATTTGCAACATGAGCTGTGTGCACAGGCGCGTTATCGTGAAGAAAGCGCACACCACCAATCCGCTTTCCTCGCCTTTTCTCTTTGATGGTAACACGTAGTCTGTGCAATAAGCCAGCTCCCCATTTACTGTGGTGTTCCTCTCCTTGAAGTCAATGAAGAGTATTCCTTCACAGTGCCAAAAGATCGTGGCCATGATCTTCTTGGTTGAGTAAGTGACCTTGGCCTTTAGAGAGTGCTTCGCCAGGTTTACGCCACTCCATTGATTCTCTTTTGGACAAGTGATCATAGTAGAGGACCATAGTTTAATCTTCTGTAACAATGGTTTGCAGAACTTCTCTCTCGTTGCCACGGCAGAGCTCCAAAAATGCTTCACAACATTGCTGCTTTTGGACTGAGGAAAGAAGTCCAGGCACCCATCTTGCACTAACCTATTTCATGTTTAAATGTTTATGAATAATTCGACGGACTGTTGTTTTAGAAAGGCCCAACCTTGCTGCTATTTCTGTATTTTTGAGCCGCCGGTCTTCCATAATTTCGCACAAGAGCGATATTTTCAGGAGTGAGCACCTCCAAGGGCCGACCTGCACGCTCTTCATGTTCAATGCTTTCTCGACCCGTTCAAAAAAGTCTGGTCCATTCTTTTACAGTAGATTATATGGGGGGTGTTTCTCCATATACGCCGTCCAATCGTTGTTTAATTTCATTTGGAGTAAGTTCTTCTTTTGTGAAGAGCTTAATAATAGCTCGAAACTCCATTTTGAACATGTCACAATCTTCTACACATAGCCTTCTCTATGCAACTATATCTGAACAACTGAAGACAGCGGAGCGGAAATACAGCTACAGTTATTTACTCAACAAATAAGGTATGACCCCAATAAGGGTTTTGTGAAGGCGATAATACATATCGGGGCCGAAAACTCATGGACTTATCCTCGTATTATAAGCTATCGTATTAGCTTATTTCATGCTCTTTGAAGCTGTATATATCTCAATAATCTTAAATGTATAACACGATATTTATTCTCGATTAGTGTAGATCTTATATTACGAGTTTTATGACCATGTATAGAAGTAAAAGATAATAGTTATGCAATGTTCCAGAAATCTGGTTCCTTTGGGCATGTGGAAATGATGAAGCTAAGGATATGAGAATGTGTCATGTGTGTGGTGTGGTGCTTATTTGTGTTTATGAAGAACTTGCAGGGCCGCCTACATCTGCAAGATTTCGTTCTTTTCTTTCTTTCTTTCTTTCTTTCTTTCTTTCTTTCTTTCTTCTTCTCGTCTCCTCTCTCTCTTTTTTTACAGGCGTTCTTTAACTTCTCACGTCATCAGCGTCCCATTCAATTCAGGGCATGAAACGGCCGACAAATTTTATTCACAGGCCCCTTTTTAACATCACGCTTTGGTGTTTAAAATAACAACGTTATAGTGTAAACATATTAATTGCATCTGGGCGTTACCTGCATATTTATAAAATTTAAATTAGAGGAATTTATATTTAATTGGTAGTAATTTAGTAATATTTAGCCATTCATCACTTTACAGAGAGATCGTACTTCAATACCACAATGTTATTTTCATGTTAATGCAATATACAATATATAACATGTTAAACTTGGGGTTGACACATTACCTTCATTGGTCTTATTTTTATTTTTATAGAATAAATTATAGTGTTATAGTGTTGTTGCAGAAATGTTTTGTATATGCATACACGCACATGGATAGGTTAGTACCAAGTGAGAAAAACTTTGTTAAATCCCCATCCAGAATTGATCTCTTCAAATAAAAAACTCCAATCTTCCTCTTTCCCATTTTCCTGTAGTCACACTTTGGGATGCATACGAGTAGCTCTACCGTTCTGTACTATGCGAAGAATTTTGAAAGTTTTCCGTCCGTTGTGCTCGAACTGATAAAAATTATACACCTTCTTATCGAAATACGTCAAGACTTAATAAAACACTATTATTTAAAAACTAATTTGTCATTCATATCACGAATCTAAACTTATGTGCGATACCTTAAACAAACTGGAAACATCTGTTTGAAACAGTGAAGAGCTAAGCAAACTAAATTTGTAATCACAGTCATATATTTTTAAACGAATTTGGAATAACGGTGACTATAAAAATATGTAAAACTGCTTAAGTGTTGGAGGATACACAAAATAAATGAAGTTTAATGTCAGTGACATTCCTCTCTTTAAAAGAATGCAAGACTGCCATTCCGTGATGTTGGAAGATCTTTGTCGTTGTTCAGATCCCATCGGCATGCATTCTTGATGCATAATTTGTAGATAGCTTTTGTTGTTCAATTCTGACGGAACTTCAGACGTAGTTGGCGAGCTATATTTTTACCACTGTTATAAACATATAATTAGTAAGCGAATTCTTACAAAAAATTATTTTTTTGCACGAGGGTAAACAGTTATTATGAATGATGTAATTTATGGTGAATACAATGAAATATTTCAAATGTTTTTGCAAATATTTCAACCCATTAATTTTTATCATTAAAACAACACTTACCCTCTTTTACGGACAAAAATCAAGTGAAAGATAAAGAAAAAATTGTTAAAAACTACCGATTGGCCTAAATGTAGGTATACGATACAGATTGAATATTTCTTCATGGATATTGGGAATGTTGGGTTTATGGAGTTGGTAATTGGCGTGATGGTTACTACAGAAACTGAGTTAACAGAATGCAAATGCGATCTATTGGGAAGATAATAGAAAACATTGCAGGGAATTTGAATGATGAAAAAAGAAAATGGATTATAACGCAGTACTAAAAAACTGAAAATACAAAAAGGGTGCGCACAGCGTGGCAAAAGGAAGTTCACAGTCGTCACACCAACACGTCTGACAAATTTGAAGCAACGTGTTCTGTTAAAAATGCAATTTGAAGGTCCAAAGATGTCCTTGACAGAGAGGATTGAGAGGAGAGTCACCTTGACATTCGCGAATAGTCAGAAAAAAAAAAAGTCGATGTATGGTGGGTCTTAAGATACTGAGAACGTCATTACAACGTTCAATGTGTAAATTGAAATTGGAGTCTTACTATCCAAGACTTTTACATGATCTTCTGGGGGACAAACAGACCGTCGGCTGCAATTTTGGGAAATTATGCTTAATCAAGTTGAGTACTAACCAGACTTTCTTAATCAAAGCATCTGGTCTGGTGAAGCCCGTTTCAGGTTGTCTGGCCATGTAAACAGAATAATTGTCTATACTGTACAGATACAAATCCTAGGTGACTGTTACATCTCCACTGAGCGAGCCAGGCGTCACTGTGTGAGGTGCAATATCCAGCAAAGGTTGTCTTCGATACAACTGATGTGGCGAAACGTAGTGTTGTCACACGAACAGTGAAGACTTCTCTAAACTATACTTCCAACAAGATGGGGCGCCTTGTTATATTTTGTTGTGCTGTAAGGAACTAACTTGACAACACTTTCCCACAGGATTGGATTGGACGACGTGGTAGCATTGACTGGCCGCCACGTTCGCCCTATCTGACACAATGGACATTTTTGGGAAGGGGATGGGGTGTATTGAAGAATAAAGTATTTGAGAAGAAATCTCACACAATAGACGAATTAAAAGAGTACATCACAGTGTATTTCATGACAATGAAGCTGACCGTAAGTTATGTATTACTGTGTTTCGGAATATTCTGCACATGTTCGAACAGTGTTGTAACGCAAATGAAGGACAGTTTGAACACTTATGGGATTAAACATTCGTATCACTGTCAATTAAATAAATTAAACAAAGTAGATGTAATTAACTGTATACCTATATTTGGGCCGTCCTGAATTAATAGTTGTACTAATAACTCATTAATATTATAGAATAGATTGGCAATAAGATAGCTTTTAATGCTTTTTAAATATGTTGAAACTTATGGAGTAGGCTTATCATGGAAGACTATTAAAGTGTCCTCTAATATAATATTTAAACAGTTGCTTACTTTTGACAACTAGGGATAACTAAGATATTTTTCTTAATGGAATCTGTGAGACTTTAGCTGGGCATTAAAGATATTTAAATTTGACTTCGTAAAAACTAAACAATTTTATTATAAAATGATTTGTTACTGTCAGTATTTTCAATTGAACAAAAGCGGCCAACAATGAGCATCATATAAAAACTAGTAATAATTTCTATAATTTTTTCTGTAAAAAAGATATTAGTCTACATCAGCACATTTGTATCAAATACGAATTCCGCAAAAAAATATTGCTATGAAAAAAAAACATAAAATGACAGTTTAAAAATGTTTGATATAAAATGGATCTTAAGTGACGCAACACGAGATTAACGGTTGAATGCATTGGATATATGACTTGCTTAGTTCAGGTTAGAATCTTGAATAGTTCCAAGGTGATTTACTTCAGAAAGCATCTCATCAGGCACCTAGTAAACAGCAATTTTAATTCAAAACAAAGAACCGCCTCAGTAATGAAAACACCATAAACTGATTTAAATCAGAAGGTCTCTAATTGTAGAGAATATGATCGCACAACCTACACAAATAAAACTGAATTACAATTAAGATTATGAGGAAAATTGTGCACCATAATTAACTAAACAATAAACAATGGAATAACCGACCCTTGACGTACTCCCAACATCACTCATTGTTGGCTATAAACTATACTGGAAAATTTACCATGATCTAATTATTTTTACCTCTTTACTTCTAATACCGTAATTAGAAATTTTAGAGCAATCTACTTTGTGATACAAAATGGAACGCTTTAGACATATACAGAGTGTTGTAAGCATCAAAATCAGAAATTACTGAACTGCATCTACAGTTGACAACCCAGATCTAAAGCCGAACTATAATTTAGTAAACAAGGAGTGAGATTGAAAATACAAAGTCAATTATTTATTCATTATATCTACAGTTAATTTTAAAGTATAGGAACTATAGAAATTGACCTGTTGTTTTCATATTTGATAGAATCGCCCTTATTAAATACAAGGATCACCTTTGATATCCTCAATGTTTGAGGAAACATGTCACTAGATAACCGCCCGTACACAATAAGTTCATGGTTGTATTACTCGTATGTACGATTTTCTCGACTTAATCAGAACACTGTCTAAATCATAGACATGTTTAAAAGCCAAATTGAAAATATCTTCTTGAGTTACAGGAGTCAATTTAAAACTGCCGTTGACGGCTGAAGATGCATTAAGTAGAATATTCATATGTGTTATAGCTACTTGTTTAACACAATTTGTAATTAAATTATTGAAAACATTGGGCTTAAGGCTATAGTGGTTTTTGTTGCCAGTAATACCATAAACGGAAGAATGAATAACAGGCTTGCATTTGCTCACACATGTAATTATATATACTTTATTTAAGTCACGTTTGGTCTGCTTAATATACCTCGCACATTCTCTTGCAATAGCTTGATCTCATCACCTCTAATGTTGTACAATCTGAATAAACGAGATTTCGTAAATCGATAGTATACCAAGGTCCGTAAGAACCAAGGAACCAAGTCCTCATAGCTAGAAGAAGAAAATAGAATCAGTACAATGAAAAATATCATAAAAATAAAACTCAAGTTTTGGCCTTCTTAGGTTAAAATCCAATTGGATTCAAAATTATGACAGATGGCACAATGTTTAAACAAAGCTCATTTTAATTATCTGGGAAACCAAGTATTTATAATTATAACTAGTATGTTCAAATAAAACTTGCACGTTTTCAGAATATGTGTGGTATAAAAATAGGAGAACATTGAATAATGAAATTAGGAAGCACATTTTATAAAGCATGGGCAGAAATGTAATTTTATGTGATAACAAATGCTGGATTTAAATAAAAAATAAGAAAGCAATATAAATGTGTCCGACATAAAGTCTAAGAGTAGTAAGTTGAGAGATGAAATTACAAACGAAGACACACGTAAAGAAGTACAAATTATACCCTTCCTCATTCAAATAAAAAATTACAAAACAAAATTAAATGAGCATTTAGAAAGAATAGAAGAACCTCTAGCACCAATAAGAGTTTGGAGACATACACCAGTCGGGAAATGAATTTGAGGAAAGCCAAGACGATGGTGGAATCAAGAAATATAACGGGCCATGATGCCTAAGCCACAAAGATGATGTTGATTTAGAACTGAGTTTTACTGAACTGGCTGAGGCGGAGCAGGATACTTAAGCGCCCCCGTCTTGCTCACTGTATGCCGTTTGTCGAATGATCCCAAAGGAGAAAGGAATGGGGCAAGGGAGACACCAGGCGGCCAGGATGCAGAGACATTGAGGTATAAGGGTTCCTAACATGATTCCAGTTAGAACATCCTTCCTCCCAAAAACCCTTCAGAAGATCTGCTTCCATACCAACGCCGCGGCGAAAGCGCAAGCCACCGTCACACTGCGCCGTTGCCACCTAAGTCACCCCGTTTGGTTAGATTTAGATACATTGCCGCTATTCTTTTGAAAATAATTAATAGGAAATCATGTGTTATAAAAAGACATAAATTTGCTAAGGACTGTGTAAGATAATGGACATAATGTATATAAATGTAGATTTCTCTCATTAAAAATACAAAATCTCGTCAATTTCTTTAATGTTTCATTATTTTCAAAAGTACAAGTAATGTGCTAATAGAAAAATCATGATCGGAGGATGGGATCGTAATAATACTAATACTTATTTAAGATGTAGATAAATTAGTTACACCTTTATCTAAACAAGAATTGCCTCTCCAGAGCTAGTATTGACACATGAACAGTTAGTAGCCCTTAAATATTTAAAAATTGAAATGACTATTAAGTATTTACATTAATATCAGTATCAAAACCACGAATATAATCCCAGGTTATTTATAAGCACTTTAATATATTAATGTTTTTTTTTTCTGTTTTATTACATAAACCATGTTTTAAAGTTTTAGCACATAAAAGCTGCATATTTTCAACATTTTGTTAAACATTTTCGTGTTTTTATAAAATATAAATATTATTTTTTTTACCAAGTATAATTCCGATCTCTAATCGAAATAATAAACTATTGCTCTTTGTTCATCGTTATGACTTCATCAAACTCGAATAAATTTTTCAATTTGAGAAACTAAGTTGAAGTATCGTGTTCTGTGCCAAAGTGCTTGAGCTTCATGCAGCATGATGCATAAATGTGGGGTCTTCGATTAAACAAACTCTTTATGTGTTAACAATAGATATGAAATAACCCAATTGAATCCTTGAAGAAGAAGGTGAAGGTTGAATCATCCTTGGTAGCTATGTATAATCTATCTCTTGCAATGTGTCTCAGTAATTTGACCGCGACTCCCAATGCTGTCGGCAAGCTCTTACTTTAGAATATGATGGAGGAGAATCTCAGGATGTGGCCATGGAAAGGCGACGCAACAGCAATGGAGAAGAATGCAAATACAATTTCACAAGGTCCAACAATAAGTATTTAACTGGAATTTGCAAAACATGTAAATTCTTGTACATTCAAGTTCAACACTATTTTAAATTTAAATAAATTGTGAAAAACAGCATATTAATTTAGCGAACAATTAAAAAATATGTGTTCAGCAGCAATAGTGCACTGAATATTTAAAAATAATACGAACGTGTTTAAATGCAGTTTTTTAACTCACAAAACTCATGTAATGAATTACATTTTAAAAGCAGGTTCATGATCTAACAATTTGCTCAAGGGGGGCACAGTTTAACAAAACATTATAAAACGCACCTTAATCCAAACTGTTAGTTAAACAATTAATACATAATGCCTGGGCCACAGGGTAGACACAACGAAGAAACGTCAAGCAATTATTTTTAACTATAAGACCAGAACAAGCATGCACCCCAGAGCTCTTTTGCTGCGTTTTCACGGAAGAGAAGAAATGTCTTATGACCTGACTACGTTGCACAGCCAGCAACCCTAAATTGTATTACTATGCAATGCGTTTGCACCGAGGCTGTGAATGATAGCACAGGAATAGGAGATTCTTGATATTCAGGCTGTGCATTCTTGATAGCACAGGAATAGGTGAGGCGGAAGAAGGATGAAGACAGTTCTGTATGTCAATCGCGTAAAACAGGATATGCGTAAGAACAGCTCATACTGACATGAAAGGGAAACAAAAAACAGTTTTACAATTTCCATTCAAACTAGACGCCGAGGTTGGTTCGATAAAAAGAAAATTTATCACGGAAGCAAATGACTTTGCAACTTGCTGGAAATATTTCCCTACAGAAACTTTTATATTTTAGGTACTGTGTCATTTTTAGGGTCCGTTTCTGAACAAGATGGTCACAGTTAATTCGGATAATTAATGCTGTTTTTGTAGGTTAGTGGTGCAAGCCGCAGTATTTGTACTGCTCTCAAATACGTGTTAAAACATATAAGCGTGTGTTCTATTTAAATTAAAAAATTGTCTCTAACTATGAAGAAAATCATGCAGTTAATGTGTTGTATAGCTATTATTCTACAAAGTGTTTTACAAAAGCACTGGTATAAAATGAAATTTCGCTGTAATGAAATGTACTGGTCTGGCCTTCATTTGAAAGCCGTTGTATCTAATAACACTATAGTAGGCATTCTTTAGCAAGGCGTGGAGCAGAAGAATAATTGCCACTTGAATATTACATTTGCCCACACCATCACCGCCGAGCTGGGCAGTGAGTGAGCAAGATTGATGTGGGAAACACGATCCTCCCACTTCATGTTATATGTAACAGTGATGACAAGGAACAACATGGTTAGAATGCCATGAAAACACTAAATTGTGTATTACATAAGAGAGAGCACTCGTTATATATGTCCACATTATGTTTTTGTGCTTGTTTTCCCAGCTATCCGACCATTCTGGAAGGATATTTGAAAGTCTCGTTTTCGTTGTATCAAATAATAACAAGCAATTAAAATAAATAAGAGCAAACACAATCAGTCATATTACAAATACAGCAGTACTCTGAGAAACCACTCCTGAGCTACTCGTTTATATAAGTTCTCTATCCCAAATTACTGAAATTAACGAGTAGATAGTTGAATAAATGCTCTGGAGCGTAATATTTTAACTCAGAAGGTTATAAATATGGCTAGTTGACCCTGATGCAATTGTGTGTTATTGCCTTTTCTTTGTTGTTGACTAAATTCTTTTGTGTATCAAAAGGGGGAAAAATGTGATAATGGTTATGGAAAGCAACATAAAGAATCTGGTATAGCATTTCTTGAGAGTTCCCATAAGAATTATAATTCACAAATCACAAGCATTAAAACGAGAAAAGAGAAAAGGAAACCTGAAGTTTGTTTTTGAAAATAGGGTCTCAAACTAGAAGGCAATGTTCAACACGATGGCATACTGGAGGTCAACTATTCGTAAGAGGATAGGAAATAGTAATAACATAAAATTAAAATTCTGGAAAATGCGACAATTTGAATGCATATACTACTATGCGTTCACCGCAAGAGTAATTGGAACCAAAACAAGGTCACTTGCTTCCTTTGACTGCCTGGGGTCTCAATGCACCAAAATACAGCAGAAGCAAAGTACGCAAAGAAAGTAGTTAATAATCTAAATTTAATGTATTCTTTAATTAGCATACATGTGTATACTATCAAAAATAATAACACATGTTAC
The DNA here is from genome assembly GCA_030762175.1 of Metallyticus violacea. Lineage (NCBI taxonomy): Eukaryota > Metazoa > Arthropoda > Insecta > Mantodea > Metallyticidae > Metallyticus > Metallyticus violacea. The sequence continues at coordinate 105,961,458 of CM060833.1, forward strand.
TTGATTTTCATTATTGCTGATTTATTAAATTAAATATAACTTGAAAGTAGCATACTGTTGAACTTCAATTCGCAAGCTGGAACCGCATGTTTTTCTCTTATTCTCCTTCCGTTACATAGCATGTGTACTCCTGGCGCGATAGCGAGTTGTATTGTTTATGTTAGAATCTCTTTAAGAGTTTTGTGTTAATCATAAAACTATTGTGATTAGCACAATTACATTATTACATTTAAACTTTTTTTCTTTACAAGTAGTATAGATTGCTTGGGACTTCTGTAATCACTGTCCCTAACTGAAAGAAAAACCATTTCGAGTTTGTTAGTCAAACATATTGAAAAACTGGGTAAAACGGTGTTGCAAACATGTCAATGCAATCTAGAAACTATAATTTATATTCTTAAGGAATAAAGTATTTGTGAACAAATAGCAAAATAAAAGATAAAATTAATTGCATCCAGTCATTTGCTGTTCTTTATAACATTCAATACAATGTCCCTCTCACTGATGCCTAGACAAAAGTTAGCATAGGAAATATGCTGGAGAAAAAACTCCAAGGATATAGTCGGGGAAAACAATTAAGATAAAATATGAATTATTCCAGAATGAACAAATTTAGTTAGCATGCAAATAGCTGAAAATTATCTCGCTTACAATCATGTTCTGAACAATATAACTTTGAATATTTAACTCAGTTTCACATGTTGAAATTACTATTAAAACTTTTAAAATTGATTATGTGATAAATCACTTTATAAAATCTTAATTCAAACATTTTTAAATGAACATTAGTATTAGCCTGCTCTGACACTAACTTGGAAAATCATGTACAAACAAGTTCCTGTAACTATAGAACTATCAAGTAAGTTAAAATAACATTAAAATTGTTTGCAGTTGCTGTAAAAATGCTTACTCCGTGGTTACGGAGTCTGGCTAATGGAGTGCGGTGCTACAAATTTCGTATTATGACTAAAACATTGTTACCCCAATGAATCCAGAGCGCTCTTTGTTAGTAGAGAAACCCAGGATAAAGGTCCACTCTAGTAACGACTACGTCACAGCACCAGGGACAGTTAACAGTTAGGCTTCCAGCGTAGACATGAAATAAGATTGGGAAAGGGAGGTGGGGTATTAGATAAAAGTAAACAGTTGTATGTCCAAGAATGATACACAATATAGCAATAAAAGTATAACAGTTATAGATAGTACTTTTCAGATAATAAATGTGCAATGATACGTTTTGGCATCTGACTTGATTTAATTTGCTACCCTTATACCTTTCTTTGTCATAATGTACTCTACTTCAATGTGTAACTATACTCACAAATAAGTCACCTACTTAGGCCAGTTCAAGATCGATACTAAACATAAGAAATCGCTCTGATAACAGTGAATTTTTTTTTTTTTTTTTTTTTTTTTTTTTTGCAAATACGCTTCTCTTGCACCAAGTAAGGCATTCTATTCGAAAGAGCACTTTGAAATAAAAGAAAAATAGCCCATTATTGTAAAATATCGCCGAATGTACTTGCTGGTTACATTTTCAATGTTTCTATTTATTCTATTTGTTGCAATTTAAGGTCGATTGTGAACCAAATTTATAATATATTTTTCCTGCTGTAACTAAATGCATTTCTGATTATTTATTAATATTGAGCTAATCAGGCCCCTCGTCGTAGATAGTTCTTCAGTCCTGGTCAGCAGCCGCTTTAAGTTGGTATGTAAAACGAAAATCGCTGAGCATTTCGAGGGTACGGTCGAAAAAGGGCATGAAGAAGACTAATTTTTATAGGGAACAGGACAAACATATTTCATCAAGATCATTATACCACATACTATAACTATCTACTTTTGGTCATAGTGATAAGCATATCTTCATTTCTGTATAGCAATATATTTTTTACACGAGAGTTATACCTTGGCTTCGTGCCCTTTTTTCTGATTTAAATACAAGAAGAAAGTATATTATTTTTAGCTAATATATGCTGTTTTTATTATATGTTGTGAAATGTTTTCAAATGCAACATTTAAATTCATCACTTCATCTGATCATAATTTCCAAGGTGGTGTAGTGGTTACCATACTTGCCTCCTATACCCAAGATCGCGGGTTCGAACCCGGCCAGGACCGATGGATATTTTTTCTGGCGTAAAAATCCTAAGTATGGCTTCCTTCGGAAGGGAAGTAAAGCCGTGGGTCCCGTGTCGTACATTTACGGCACGAAAAAGAACCTCAAGCCTAAAAGAGAGGCCTCTGAGCAAAATTTGTCGGCCGTTTCATGCCCTGATTTGAATGGGACGCCGATGACCTGAGATGTTAAAGAGCGTTCATAAATAAAATAAAAAAAAAATACAATTTCCAAATATATGTTCAATCCATTATCAGTTTTACTTATGCTAATGTTATTTAACTCAATTTCAATTTAGGCTCAGCAATGAAACTATTGTCTGAAAACAAAGGTGTGAGTATAGACATATTTTGGCTGATTTTGTTAATTGCAGTTAAACCTGGTGGTTCGCTTGGTCTGTTGCCATTCCTGCACATTATCAACTTGCCCAGGAAATACTTATGAATAAGGAAGCTTTGTTCTTGGAGATTGTAATTTCCATCCAATTTTGGTCTTGGAACTTTCCTGTAGTAACACTGAAAAGTGAAATCTTGGCAGATCATATGGACGGAGTGCGTACACCAGTCCATCCCGTGTATAATAATAATAATAATAATAATAATAATAATAATAATAATAATATAAATAATAATAATAGTTTATTCACCATTTGGTAATTACAATAGACTTTGTCAAAAGAGAAAACAAGAAAGAGGCTTAAAGTCTATGGATGAAGAGTAACAGCTTATTTACATTATATACATTGTAAACTTTGTTATTTCATATTATTCTTATTTTTTACTTCAAATACTTGTATGCTGAGAAAGGATGTTCAATTAACCATTTATATACTCTCTCTTTGAATATCTGAATATTTTCAGCACTTATTTCTAAAGGAAGCGAATTGAAAAGTTTTATTTCTGTTATTTTGTAATATCCAAAGGTCTTCTGCAACCTATGATATGGCATATCTACTCTGTGCCTGGTACGTGTGTTATTATGTGTGTATTTCACCACTTACATTATAAATTTGCAAATTCTCTTTAATATGTACCAAAACATCATAAATATATAAATTAATTAACTGTGAAAATTCTAGATCTACAATTTTTTTTATTTTTTTTTATTTTTAACACTTCTGCTATCCTTGTATTACTACCCCATAACACTAAGCCATACCTAAAAATGCTTTGAAAGAAAACGAAAAGTAAGCCATACGAACAAAATCTTTAGGGAGAGCCTATTTTAGGTTTGCTAGTAGGAATGCAATGCATGATAACTTGCTACATATAAAATCTATGTGAGGATTCCAGGATATATGTTTGTCAATTATCATGCCAAGAAGTTTCACATTGTCACAGAGAGTGTCTATATTTTTAGGCTGAAAATTATTTTCGTGATTTGTATGCAAAAAAAAAAAAAAAAAAAATCCATTGCTTCTAAACCATAACTGAGTTTTTTCATAGTTTCATTTACAGATTGTAACAGTAATTTGAACTCTTTACATTATGGAAAGATGTATCATCTGCATAAACAGCTGTATGTATGGCAGGAATAGTACTTTGATACATCATTTATCATTATCAGAAATAGTAGTGCCCCAGCACCCAGTCCTGTGGAACACCAGTTTTCACATCAACAATATATACCACTTCGTGATATCATTATGATAAGTCCTGGTCGGGAAGGAGATACAGTTACCTGACTCTAGAAATATGTGGCAATTTCTTTTAAACTTCCATACTCGATGAAACTAAAAAGTGACTTATTCTGACCTGTACAGTTGCCGGTGAATATATCAATACTTTCTACATTTCTGTGTACCTAGTTCCTGATATAATGATCTACACATACAAGCAAGGTGTCCCAGAATTCACCCATACAAATTGTAAGATTGTGAAGGGATCGTGGATAAGCGTTTTGAGATAGGGAACTTATGATCTCTTTAGTAAACTTTCAAAGTTATGACCCCTTTTCGAAATCGGATATCCGAGCTGATTCATCAATTCGACATAAGTGTGTGAATTATACGCTCATGTCTTGCCCAAGTAGTCGGGAAAGGGTAGTGTTAATTCACAGTACACCGGGAATAGAAAATTATTGGTTTTGCTACTTCGGTAAAATTTTTCGTTCTGCAAGGGTATGCACCCCAATGATAACAGTTCAATAGTGCTACGAAGTTAATTGCGCATGCGCAAAGTACCTAGCTAGTATATCGCAGCTGAGACGAAGCTACAAATCGACCATGCCCCGGTTACAAACTGACCCTGTCCTGCGGCCGAAATCCCGAAATGTAGTGGAGAAAGTAAAATTCCCCCCCAAAGGCAGGTGAATTAGAAAGTGTTAGTGTGGAATTCCATTATTATTATTATTATTATTATTATTTGTTACACTTAAACTTTTTTTGTTAAACCTAAACAAACCTAACGTAACCTATCCCATAAAAAGTAAAATTTAATCAATTAAGAAAGATCACAAGTGAGTGAAAAAAAAGTTACATGTGAGGGATTCGAGCCCTCGACTTTCTCATCATTAGCATGACACTCTAACAACTGAGTTAATAGCCGTACACTCACATCAAGGAAATTATTCGCCTAAAGTGATCTCTACTGCTGGAATCGTAAACAGTGGGTTTTCTTCTCTACCGTTCGGGACTGCGGCCGCGTAAGGCAAAGTGACCTGAGTGGCTAATGGGTCATTCTCTGCTTTGTGTGTCAACATACTGTTGCATTTGCTTCGAAGCATGGCTAACGAATTTTCATTTGCTGAATTTGCTGATATGCATTTGATTTATCGGCAAGCAAGAGGACATGCATTTGTAGCTGCACAGCTGTACATGGATAGATTTCCAGACAGACAACATCCGTACTGCTCTACCTTCCAAAGTGTCCATCGGCGTTTGCGGAAAATTGGATCTATAATGGTGCACAGACCCGATGTCGGTGCAAACCCAAGACGTCGTACTTTCAGCCTTTGAAGAAAGCTGCTTACCAGGGTTTGAGGGGAACCTTCCACCAGCACCCGAGCAATTGCCAGGGCTATGAAAACGAACAAGCCCAGCGTGTATCGGTTCTGCATGAAGAACAACTATTTCCATATCATCTGCTTAAGCTGCAGGCGTTGGGGCCAGCGGACTTCGGTCCTAGACCAGAGTTCTGCAGGTGGGCCTTGCAGCGGCAGAATGAACAGCCTGACTTCTCGGTTTTCTTCACCGATGAGGCCATGTTCACAAGAGGTGGGATAATTCTTAACTATAGGAACAGTCACGTATGGGAATATGAGCAGCCACATGCAGTGCTGAGGTTGGTTATTAGCACAGATTCAGCATCAAAGTGTGGGCGGGCATCGTGTCCAATCAAATAATTGGAACGTATCTATTTCTTACGTGGTTAAACGGGCACGTGTATCTTCAGTTCCTCACCCATGTTTTGCCTGCGTGTTTGAGAAAACGTTCCTTTAAACATCCGACGTAAGACGTGATTGCAGCACGATGGAGCTCCTCCCCATTTCAGCGTAGAAGTACGAGGTTATCTCAATGGTGTGCTTCCTGGGTAGTGGACTGGAAGAGATGGTCCTGTCCATTGGCCACAGCGTTCTTCGGACCTCAACCCCCTAGCTTTTTATGGGGACATCTTAAGAGTCTCGTACATGCACATCAGTTGACAGTGATGAGCTACACTGTTGGCTGCTTGTGCTGAAGCTCCTATCACTCCAGATCTTTTTGAGAGGTTGTGAGGATCATTTGCAGAAATGTTGTAGACCGACACATCCCATTTTTTTAATACTTCAATTTTCTCTTATTTGGTTTTCCCGCAGTGCGAAAAGCTAGAATGCAATTTACCTAATTTTCCTTCTGTGTTTGGTTTTATTCAGGTACATTTTTCCTTTACTCTGCAGAAAGCCTTTATTTTTCCTTTTTAGCACTTACTTGTCTACCACCATTGGCTAGAGTGAAGAAAACATCTTGTAAATTTTGAAATGTACCAGCGCGTACAAAACTACGTGTACATCATAGGCCAAGGTGATAACACCTGGGTAATGGCTTTACGCTTGCAAGTTTAGAGTTACTATGTTATTGTTAAACACATTGTGATTTATTTTTCTCAATTCGTTAGAGTGAACCAGCGGTTCTGAACATTAAAACAAATATGAAAACAAGAGCACGAAGAAGGAAGGAAGAAAGAAAGAAAGAAAGAAAGAAAGAAAGAAAGAAAGAAAGAAAGAAAGGAAGGAAGGAAGAAACCATGCAGTTACAGAATTTGGAACCTCTTCCTTCACCACAATATCTAACGTCTTTGCACTTAGCACGCATTTAACCGCGGCGCTATTCAGGAACAGTACCTGGGTTTAGTGAAACGACAGTCCTTTACCCAACCTGTGGAGTTTTAATCAGTGGCGTGCTGACCATTAACAGATTTTATGCTATTGCATGAAACTTAGAAACCACAGACCATAAGTTTCCTATCTCAAAATGCTTATCTAGGACCCCTCCACAATCCTTGCAATTTGTGTGACTGAATTCTGGGACACCAGTATAACAACTTCATTTTGACATTTTGTGCCACATTCTAAGCGAAGATATACATTGTTCCTATTGAATTTTTTTTTGTACAATGTATACTAATATTACTCAGCCAGAGTTGCAGCACTTATTGCCAGCTAAAATATTGTGTGTGTCACACAGGTGGATTCTTTGAGATGCTCAAAAGATACTGCTTTTTGCAGATTCAAATCATGCCCCATTCTCAAATTCTGAAGGGTAACATTTCCCATTCTGATGCATAATGCATCACACTTTGCACATATTGTCAGAACGCTGGAATCAAAATGTCATGTAATTGTGTGTTATAAAATGCTCTCTATAAAAGCCATAACACGATCGCTGGTTTGCTTGTCATGTTATCTTTAACCAAATGATACTAATCGGGCCCAAATTTTTGAAGATATAGTAGCAGGTTTTTAATAGACATATCAGGTAATACCGCTTGATATTAGCAGAACGTGATGTGACTTTCTGTCACATGAGGGAAAGAACGTTTATGAACATGATCTGTTCTCTATTACGGTCAGGGATTCGGTTTGTTTCTTATGTCTACCTCTCCTTGTCCTCTGGGCTGCAATATTTTGTGCTAAATGTTGTGTCAGATGCCTGGATCGCTTGGCCATGATGAGCAGAGTGCCACACGGCAAACACAAATTCGTCATTTCCGCTGCGAACCTGAGGGCAAAAATAAGTCCATACTATATCATTATTATGCCTTTATTATTTTAGACACATTTTAGTATTAATTAATACATATTAAAAGCATCATATTCCTATCTTGTATACAAATTTATTGGTCCTAGACTAGGATTGTCTGTTCTAGGCCTTTGTTGTTTTACCTTTATGTCACACGACACAAGTTTGCTAATTTATTTAAATTATCTATGATCATGCATCAGTGAATAAAAATCTTTTCCAAGTCAAATACATTAACTTATAATACCCATAGCAGGTCACCTGCCGAAATCATTGAACCCAAAACAGGGACTTCATCATAAGCTTTTGGTAATCATAAGTGAACAAGAACTAGGAGACAAGATTTTTTGAATTTAAAATCATACCGTGAGTGCTGAACTGGTGAATGTTTCCCATTTGACGTGATTTATTATGCCCAGACACAATGCGCTGCTTAGCGTTTTCTGCAATCAATTTCTCAGGACTCTAGGGCGCTTCTTCCCCTTTGAGCGAATTACGAAGGAAGTAAATAAACTATTGCGGTTGCTCCCGTGAATCATCTATGTTAATAGTTTAACGAATTTCAAAGGAATGTAAGCTATTGTCGTTGTAATCATGAAAGGATTTTTGAATATTTTTTCCAAATCTCCATCGATCGTACCTACTTGATACATACAATGAAAGAAGAAGAAGAAAAAAAAACTATATATATATATATATATAACCGTGGATCCCGTGTTGTACATTTACGCCACGAAAAAGAACCTCAAGCCTGAAAGAAGAGGCCTCTGAGCAAAAGTTGTTGGCCGTTTCACGCCCTAAAATGAATGGGACGCTGATGACCTGAGATGTTAAAGAGCGTCCTTAAATAAACCAAACCAACAAAAAGTTAACCAAGTTAAAAGTTAAGTTATATATATATATATATATATATATATATATATATATATATAGTGTGTGTGTGTGTGTGTGTCCGTTAACTTTTTGTTGATTTGGTTTATTTAAGGACGCTCTTTAACATCTCAGGTCATCAGCGTCCTTCATTTTAGGGCGTGAAACGGCCGACAACTTTTGCTCAGAGGCCTCTTCTTTCAGGCTGGAGGTTCTTTTTCGTGCCGTAAATGTACGACACGGGACCCACGGCTTTACTTCCCTTCCGCAGGAAGCCATACTTAGGATTTTTACCCCGGAAAAAATCCATCGATTCTGACCGGGTTTGAACCCGCGATCTTGGGTTTAGAAGGCAAGTATGGTTACTACTACATCACCAGGACCGACTATGTGTATGTCTGTTAACGTTCTAGCGGTCTCAATTTTTGTTTTTCTCAACGAAACTCGGCATATACCCATCAATTAGCAATAGAATCGTCGAGTTCGTTAACCAGCAAAATTGGACCATTTGGGGGAGGGGTTATCTAAAGTGAAAATGTGTTAAAAATTTTCAAAATCCATCTAGTGGTCGCATTTTTTGTTTATTCTCAACGAAACATAGTAAATTTCCTTTAATTTTTTTATACAAGTAGTTTCAGAAAATCAGGACAACCGGGTCAGTAGGGATGGAAGTATACCTGAAAAAGAGCAAAAATTAAAAATCGCTCTTGCGGCCGCAATTTAAATGTTTTTTTAAAAAGAAAATTCGGTATATGCCATTGAAATAATATAAGAAAAATAGTTCTGAAAATCCATGAAACCGGACTGTAAGGAAGGGAGTTTACCTGAAACCTAAAATTTAAAAATATCTTTAGTGTTCTTTTTCGCAACGAACCTCGGTATATACATTTAAATAGAATAAGAAAAGTAGCCTCTGAAAGATCAGGAAATTCGGGCCATCAGGAGGGAGGTTAATCTGAAACCCAAAATTTAAAAATCGCTCTAGTGGCACAAATATCTACTTCTTCACAACAAAATCCGTATATACCATTTGGATAAAAAAAAAAGTAGTTTCCGAAAATTAGGGAATTTTGACCATTAGAAGTAGGGGTATACATGAAAAATGTAATTTAAAAAGCGCTCTTACGTTCAATTTTGTCTATATTGCTTTAAAATAAAAGGAAAATTAATTCAGCATATAAACTGTATTTATAATCAGCTATATTTAACGAAAGTATCGTCATGAAGTTAGCAAGTGTGAATTATAATCTAATATGTGATTGAGAATTATATTTGTATGTAAGACAGCTCTGTAATTATGTTTAGAAAACGTTTTCGTTAGATGTTTTTACTACAATAATATTTAAATTAAAGTTCAACGGCACTGAAAATCAATGAAGTATTTGATTGTTTATTGTTGCATGCGTATGTTTGCTTGTTTCTAAATAGTAACGTGTATCGGTTTTATTGAAACTTATGAACATCTTCTTAAATACTAATGTAACTCGAAACATTCTGTCATTCCTCTCTATTTTAGTGAATGCAAGGACTCAGTTCATAAACTTGGTTACATTTAAAATTCTGTCTATCAGTGAGCATACATTTTATTTAATTAACAGTATATAATTAATTTTTGTGCTTTAATTTAAATAATAATGATTCTAAAAGTGTGCTTTCTCTTTTGTAATGCCCATATGTTGCAAGAATTCTAACTTTATTCCCCTATTTGATTGATTGATTTATTTATGGATGCTCTTTAACATCTGAGGTCATCAGCGTCCCATTCAAATCAGGGCGTGAAACGGTAGACAAATTTTGCTCAGAGGCCTCTCTTTCAGGCTTGAGGTTCTTTATCGTGCCGTAAATGTACGACACGGGACCCACGGCTTTACTTCCCTTCCGAAGGAAGCCATACTTATAATTTTTGTGCCCGAAAAAATCCATCGGTCCTGGCCGAGTTATTCCCCTAATACTACACAGTAATGCCATAACTTATTTGTTTTGATTGATTAATAAGGCCTAATTTGGAATCTATATTCATTTTTATTAAAGTTATTCAACTTGGACAGGATTCGCCTAGTTGTCGAATCTTCTGGTGACTACTACTAGTAGTGATTAATTAATTATTGATTAATTAATCAAAACTACTACTATAATAGTAGTAGCAGCAGCATCAGTAGTAGTAGTAGTAGTAGTAGTAGTAGTAGTAGTGGGGATGGTAGTAGTGCGGGTGGTAGTAGTAGTAGCAGCAGTAGTGGGGATGGTAGTAGTAGTAGCAGTAGTGCGGGTGGTAGTATTAGCAACAGTAGTGCGGGTGGTAGTAATAGTAGCAGCAGTAGTGGGGATGGTAGTAGTAGTAGTAGTAGTGCGGGTGGTAGTAGTAGTAGCAGCAATAGTGGGGATGGTAGTAGTAGTAGCAGTAGTGCGGTTGGTAGTATTAGCAACAGTAGTGCGGGTGGTAGTAGTAGTAGTAGCAGCAGTAGTGGGGATGGTAGTAGTAGTAGCAGTAGTGCGGGTGGTAGTAGTAGCAGCAGTAGTGGGGATGGTAGTAGTAGTAGCAGTAGTGCGGGTGGTAGTATTAGCAACAGTAGTGCGGGTGGTAGTAGTAGTAGCAGCAGTAGTGGGGATGGTAGTAGTAGTAGCAGTAGTGCGGGTGGTAGTATTAGCAACAGTAGTGCGGGTGGTAGTAGTAGTAGTAGCAGCAGTAGTGGGGATGGTAGTAGTAGTAGCAGTAGTGCGGGTGGTAGTAGTATTAGCAACAGTAGTACGGGTGGTAGTAGTAGCAGTAGTAGCAGTAGTAGTAGTAGTAGCAGTAGTGGGGATGGTAGTAGTAGTAGTAGCAGTAGTGCGGGTGGTAGTAGTAGTAGTAGCAGCAGCATCAATAGTAGTAGTAGTAGTAGTAGTAGTAGCAGTAGTGGGGATGGTAGTAGTAGTAGTACTAGTAATAGGTTTATCTTTATTGTTGGTCGGTCTTGGTGGTGTAGTGATTACCATACTTGCTTCCTACACCCAAGAACGCGGTTTCGAACCCGGCTAGGACCGATGGATTTTTTCGGGCATAAAAATCGTAAGTATGGCTTCCTTTGGAAGGGAAGTAAAGCCGTGGGTCCCGTTTCGTACATTTACGGCACGAAAAAGAACCTCAAGCCTGAAAGAGAGGCCTCTGAGCAAAATTTGTCGGCCGTTTCACGCCCTGAGTTGAATGGAACGCTGATGACCTGAGATGTTAAAGAGCGTCCATAAATAAATCAATCAATAAAATCTTTATTGTTATTATTATTATTATTATTATTATTATTATTATTATTATTATTATATATACACATTACAAAAACATTTTATATATGGGTCGTAGACTGCGCATGCTTAAATATGACACACAATTAGAAAGAGGAAAAAATAATAATAAAAATAAGATAATAAATATAAAATGTTATAAAAGTTTCAAACATGAAGAATGGTATTTACAAATATATGAATTGAAACATATTGCATATTATTTATAATTTTTACTAGTTACTGTGTTTTAACCATCAAATAAATTGCTTCTAGCTTCGCGCTTTTTGACTAGGAAAATGTCCCATTACCTTGTTCGCAAACAGATCCCAGCCTCTGATTGTCTTATAAAAGTTTCTGGGAACATAGTTTTTATCAGGTGCTCCCATTGGGTCCATTCTGCCAGAATATTCACTCATTTCTTCTCCCTTCCAGAAAATTGGCAGATTCTCTTATCAAACTTTTTTTTTTTTTTTTTTTTTTTTTAAACTTTCCAGTCTAAACCAGGCCATTCCTGATCTCGGCTTTCTCCCCAGAACAAGCGTTTTACCTCTTTACCCTAGGTTAATTTCATTTCATTTGATAGTCTCAAGGAGACTCGTGTTACATTCTGCCTCGATTTCTTATCTGCTGATATCATCTAGCCTTGATTTAACCTTCTTTCATTATTTTCATTGCCCCGTTGCCATATTGAATCCAGGCCATTCCTTTGAGTTCTCTTTCCCCCTCTACAGCCCAAAACGTTGGAGCTATATTTTGTATTTAGCGCGAAGTGTGGACTGCTCACCCTGCATTAGTCTAAGCCAGTACTTTACCGTCCTTGTTTTATTATTAACCATGTCTTTATAGCAACCTACCTCCCTCATGACCTCACAGTTGGATGTTCCTTTGGAGAGCCCGAGAACCCTTTTCCAAAAATCTACTTGTATTTTATTTACATGTTCAGCTCTTCCCCATACCCATATTTAACTTCATATAACAGAATAGACTTAATCCTAGCACAGTACATTCTCTCTAGGTATCTGAAATATCTGAAATATGAGTCAGAACACGTAATAACTCATTTAGTTGACCTCGTGCTTTATAATTAATTACAGATAGGCGCTTATTTCCTTTCCCAGTCCCATTAATGCCGTTACACAGTTTCTGTTACAAGATAGTGAACACACCACGTCAGTGACATAAATGACTTTCTTTCGTGAAAACAAAGCAGCGTAATATTTTTAATTCGGTAGTAGTGGGGACGGCAGCGCGTGAGTTTTTCACACAGACATCATACTGGTGACAAAACATTTGAATATTTGACATGTGGCGGTGCTTTTATTTAAGCTGATCAAGAGTATACTTTAAAATGCTTGAAAATCGCTAAAACAAAGTTTCGCAAGAGAAGAAGAAGAAGAAGAAGAAGAAGAAGAAGAAGAAAAAGAAAAAGAAAAAAGAGGCACACCCTTCTTTAACCGTACCCTTATTTGTTTTCCATTTGAAACCTAACCTCAAAATAGTTGCTCTGTAATAACGTAACAACAAAAATCCCATTTAATTCAGGCATTACCAACTTGATAAGAATGTTTACCTCTATGTACAAAGATAAATTCAACAAAAATATTTTCCATAAGATTAGGAGATAAGCCCTTTTAACGCTCATCATTGAAAACTTTTAGTTTTCTGAGAGTTAATTTTGTGAGATTGTATTATTCGACCGGTTCAAATGCGTTGTATATATACCATAGCGTTGTGTATAAAATTTAGTTCCGAACTACTTAAACAAAACAAAAAAACAAAAAAACAAAAAAAGCAACAGCGAATAACATTTCCCTGCTATGATAAGTTTTAAACACAAACTTAAATATAATACTGAGGTACAAAGCTCGGAAACTTCCCAGCTTCTTCACTTTCTCTCCCGACCACTTTAATTGGGTTAAGAAGTTAAATTGTATCCAATTAAAACTTTTATACGAGAAATCGTAAGAGGAGAAATTAGCTAGCTTGTTTGTTTGTTTTGCAAGTGAATCTTATTAAATCATTCATATACGAAAGGAGTATAAACTTAAGGAAGAGCAATATTTCCCGACAGAAAATGAAGAGGCCAATGAAGCAAGTTTCTCTTCTGTTGTCCGCCATGTTAAAAAAAGAAGGGTAAAATATCTAATGTTGCATTTTGCAACACAATAGGAGGAGCAATATAAATGTCGGAAAAAGCTTCTAATTTTAAAACAATATATGAACGTTTTAGTTTTTTTAACATCGGAGATTATAGCTGCACATTTATTTAATAAACAGTGCATTTTTGTCTCTATACCTTATTTTTACCCTGAAGAATCGAAATGCATACCTAAATAATAAATGGTTTTTTAATATTTTCATCAGCATTTTTAATTAAGTAAATGACAATATCAGAAAAGAGATTTATCATCATCATCATACATTTCCACTTTTCTGTTCTTCTATTTCACCATTGGCCCGCTTCCAGTCTACGACTGTGCGTTCCTCTCACCACTGTACTCCTCAAAGTACTTCTTAGAACTCTATATTCTAGAGAAACAAACTAATGTCAACAAATCATCCTTACCATTTTCTTCAGCATTCTCTGTCTACATCCGCTCCTTACAAAATGCCCGACATCATGGCAGATCCTTTCCAGAGCCACGTCAAAATCATGAGGGCTCGTGATTCCAAGTTGAAAACCCCGTTTCTGGCGACACATCTGCAAAGCAGGATAAAGATCAGCACCAATACCTACCCCTGAGGACCATGAGGCCGCAAAGTCGGTGCGCAGGAAAAATTGCATATTATTTTATTCCATTTTCCTCAAAATACTGAATGTCGTCCGGCGAGTTATCAGCGGCCTGGATTCTGAAACAAGCGCGGAAGACGTGCGGGAGGCTCTCGGGGCCGAGCACGGTATCGTGGCTCTTGCGTGTCTCTCTCCTCAGTGAGGCCGGCGAGACTACCAGAGCCTCCAAGCCACTATTACTGGTGATAGGGAAGAGAGAACCCGGCCAGGTACAGCGATGGACTTGATAAAACACCAGTTCCACACCTAAGTAAAAGTTGATCTTATATGGACAAAGAGGGGCCCGCCGGGTGCTTCAGGTGCCTGGACTTTCACCACTCAAGTTGCGCATGCGAGCGGAAGATCTCATGTATCCACTGTGCAGGTTCCCATATTGTACGAGACTGCAGGGACAATACAAAGTACACCATCTGCGGCGACACACACGTCGGCATCTACAATGGCTGTCCCGTCCGCATGCCTCCAAGCGCTTGTCCGACCAAGAGTGTCATTTATGGCAGCCCTAAGTTTGCAGGAACAACTGCTGGAGGGGACCAGACCTCCACAAAACCAAAAAATCTCCGACTAGTACACCTGAGGAAGAACAACCAACACCAGGCTCAACACAGACTTTAGAGCCCGTTTCGGTACAACAAAACCCGTCAAAAGATGCATAAGTTAACCTCACTGCCCCTAAGGGGAAGAACAAAAGCAAACCCGGCAAAAAGAACCAGCACAAGGCTCTGCAGATAGCGGCCAACCAGAAGCCAACTAAAACAACACCGGCCAATCAAAATACGGAGGCCACTCCTGCTCCAGCCATGGCCATGGCCAGCCTAATCACTGCTCCTGCCATGGTCAGCTTAACCCTTGCCACCCTTGATTCAATGACGGCCGCAGTTGCAGCTGATAACAGCAGTGTACCGACCATATCCATCTCGGAAATCAGGGATTTCCGGGAACTCGGTGCCTGGTTGGTAAATCTGATCAGTACGGCCATTCCTCTCCTGCGGCGCTGCAAGCAGGTCATATATAATCTCTCTGCCTACCAATGCAGAAGCTCGAGATCGTACTCGAGACGGCCGAGCATCTGTTCCCCGGCAGCCTTAGCTCGTAATGGCCTTACGGTTGGTCCGAAGGCAATTGCGAGCTGGAATCTGGAACCAACGGAATCGCGGAGCAGCGGACCGAACTCTTGGAGTTGTAGAGGACTACGGAATTGACATTCTGATGGTCTGCGAGATCCACCTGCACGCCGGTGATAACTTCAATTTGCCAAGATACGTCACCTGTCGGTCCGATCGTGTCCGCCGACGGGGCAGAGGTACTGCGATATTTATCCAGAGACATCTTATTCATACCTCATTTTCCGTCCCGCCTCTAAGGCACGTCGAAGCAACCGCCATACGGCTCTCCTTGGGTGGCCAGAATCGTGCTGGTTACGGCATACGACCCCCCAGGTGGCCTGTTTTACGAAGCTGACTACATAACACTACTACCCTGCAGTCTGTATCGCGTGAGATCTCAACGCGAAGCACCCTATGTGGCATAGCCACGCTGGAAACCGCAGAGGCCGGCTACTCTCTCGCCTCTTAAGCAGAGACCCGGCCCTACTCGCGCACGGCCCGAGAAATCTAACGCACCATTTGCCCGCGGCAGGGGGATGTTATCAACATCCTGATCACCAAAGACATTCACTTCCATCTGGACCTCTCGGTGGTCAATGGCTTGGACTCCGATCATGACCCGGTCGTAGTGGACGCCAGCGTTGCTCTGCTAGCTCTGTTACAGACTGGATAGAAAAGACTAACTGGGATGCAGTTGTCCTTCGCCTGAACCAGTGCGTGGAACCGTCCCCTCGTATCTACTCAATCGGAGGAGGTGGCTAGGAACTTCTCCAACGCTGTTCTCCTTGCGGTCCGTGCCCATACTTACCACATGCCATACTCCCACCCCTCAGGCAGCTCATCAGAGCCAAAAATGCCGTACGGAGGCTATGGCAGAGATTGCGCCACCCCGGAATAGGAGAAGTCCACCGGAGGTTCAAAATCCTGGTGAGAAATCACCTTCGGGCACACAGATCAGAATCCTGGGAAAACACGCTACGACACGCGGACCTCCAAGAGAGAAGCCATGGCGGATCATCCGAGGCCCTCGGAGAGACAAGGGCCAACATGAACACCCCCTGCACAGCATTTTCTTGTGAACTTGGTATTCGAGTCCCAAGAAAAGGCAGAAGCTTTCCCAGATTATCTGGAGACCCAGTTCTACCGCCGGGAAGAACCAGGGACGATGCTCACACTGATCTCATGGAGGAAGCCATCGCAGCCTTCCTAGAAGATGAGCGACTTCAGCACGAGAATTTCCATATCCTGATTACCACACCCAGATGTGGTAATCGGGATCGCCTCCCAGATCCGAAACCTTAAATCCCGTAAAGCCGCTGGACAAGACAGCGTCACAGCGGAAATGCTCCAGCACATTCCCAAAATGGGCTTCCCATGATCCATTTGACGCGCATTTTAAATGCTTGCTACACTTGCGCCGTTTCCCATCGTCGTGAAAGGAGTGGATGGTGTGCATTTTGAAGTCCGGCAAGGACCCGGTTCATCCCTCCAGCTACCGCTCTATAAACCTACTCCCTACAATCTCCAAAGTCTTTGAAGGCTTCTCCTCACCCGGCTATTGCCTCATTTAGAGGAGGGGCAACTCTTCCAGGCCACCCCTTCTCCGGCATGCTCTCTATGTCCGAGAGATTTGTTAATAACAATACCTGCAATGAGAAAGAAAAATAATAGTTACACTTAATAGAAGACTAATTTAATTAGCTTTGGTTTCTGAAACTTATATCAATACTTCTGGCGCACCCAAGGATTAAATTTAATTACGTCCAGCAGAACTGCAAAGAAAACAAATATTCTCTTTCTTGGCAGATATTTATATAACAAAAGTATGATCTGGTTATCCTGTGGTCATATAGGTAAAAGAACTGACAGTATTTGCTTTATAAAGTCACTTAAAGGCTTACAATACTAAGGCACTATGGAGACCAATATATTCTGTACAAACTAGTAAATAATACTTAGTACCCAACTGTCTCTTTTCATATTTGTGAAAGCAATATAATTCAATTACAACTCTTTTTGACCTGTTGATGCTGTAATTAGTAGAATACGTTTATTTCATTTTTACTTCCAATACAATTGTGTAATTTTGAAATAAAGCTGAAATATAATAATATTAGCATTGTTAATTTTGGTTATCTTACCTTGTATTTAGATATCCGTGGAGGTGGATCAATTTTCGGAGGTGGATTTGGTATGTCAAATAAAGTTGGGATACTATTAGTCTTTAGTTTTCTCAAGCTATCCTTGCGGTGACTCTCAAATTGTGAATTTTCAAAATGTTTCTGTAAAACAATATTTTTATTAAATTTTTATTAAAATTTATTCAATAATAAGTTTAAAATAAGTATTTACATAATCAATTTTAATACCTTCCACAATATATCAGTTATGAAATACAGGTATACACACTTCACATAAACGGGAACAAGATGTTGGCACCCAGTTGTCTCTTCTCATGTTTTTTATCTGTACATTCTTTCGTTGAACATTTGCTGGGAATCTAAACATTCGAATGCCTTGCTCAGTCCTATTGCTACAATTAACTGCAGCACAGCAAGGCATTTTCCAATTGATTCTCAGCAACAATGACTTGAAAGTAAACTTGCTTAACTGAAACTCAAATTCATAAATTTTATTTATAAGAAATAATTAAAATTTAATCTCACTTATATTACAATACATTTACATGTTTCTTGCAGGCAAATGTATAACTTCAAAAATGACAAATTTTTTCACAATAGGTTATGTTTTATATTACTATGTAATGTTAATAAAAGTAATAAAAAAAAGGTAAATCAGTATTTCACAAAGATCTTTCCACTTTCTTAATACTATAGTTGTGATTATCAGTAATTTAGTTATAATAAACGTTATGTTTTTTGTAGAAAAATTAATACGTACCTAAGGAATACAGTACAATAAAGCTTCTATATTCATTAACCACACATTCATAAGTTAAAAAAAAAAACTTTTTTAGGCTTTTAAACCATCTTTCAAATAATTTGAATTCAACAATAAAAATATATATTTTATAGATATTTCCAGTACAAACAATGCTTAAAACAATCTTCAATTGCGTTACTAGTTATGTTTTTAACCTATACTAGAGCCTATACTACTGCTCGCCGGAGGCACCAAAATGGCGGACGAGAATACCTGTCTCTTTAGTGCTGTAATTCCGTTCATTTCCTAGATAGTGGGAATCAGACTGTGCAAAAAAAAAACACAAAAAAAAAAATTAGGACATAAAATATAAATAATGCTATCAATTGAAAAATATAATAACATGATGGCATGAATGAGCACAAATATTAATGACGTGAATAATACACAGTAAGACATAATTTATCCCGAGTTACGTCTTGTAACCTTTGCTCTGATTTCATTTATTCGTTTATTCCACTTTTCGATAAATTCTTTGTAATAAAATTACCTAAAATAGAAAATCTTGCATTAAGGAAACCACTATAAAATTCAGAGAAAGAATTATAAACTGTATTGCTTTCACAGCTTAATACAGTAGTACAGTACCTGGGTCATTGGATACACAATCAAGAACCTCCTTCAATTTCTAATTACGAAAGTCAAATATTACCCCGCCCCAAGTCAAAACAATTTGTCGACGACTGCTTTGGAAGAAAGCTAAGACTAGTCTCCTCTCATTTGATGTACAAAAAGGCTACTAACTTCAGGTTCGTTGAGAGAAAAACGTGTCAGCCAGTAGGCGAACTCTTCCTAGTACGTCACGATTCTAGAAGATATAGGAAATTTAGGAAAGACGAAGACGGAACATCGATTTATATCCTCGAAATATTTCAACAAGTTAATACAAAACTTACATATAACACGAAAATATCGTTTCTAGATCTCAACATAGCTGTTATTTAATGAATAAAACTGATAATGGATATACGATGTAGAAGTGACATCAACTGTGTCATCATCGTCATCACACGTTATACTTGCTTGAAATCTTGAATAGATAAAAGATATTGCTGAACGTCCATACTCTTCGTCTTAAGTTCAAGGACATTCGCGCAGGACAGTTGTTATAAAAGCCAATAATAAATAACTTTAATGACTTATTACATTAACAGAGGAACTGTTCCTATTTGGTACCATGTGATATGTATGTATGACGCACAGTACTGGGGTTAGCAGGTTTATATTTCTAAACCTAAACAAATCAAACTGGCATGCCTGTTCCTGATCTGAAGTTTAATAAGTAGTTTGTTTCAAGTTCAAGCAAGTTCTGCAACCGCAGGCATTGACACATGAATAATTAAATGTAACCAGCTCGTATGATCCGTGCGACCTTTTCATTAAAACTTTCCATACTGAGTTAAATATAGATTATTAACTAATAAGCATGTTCAGAAATGAATAAATAAATGTAGATGTTATACATGTACTTTCTGTGTAACTGTACGTATTCTATATAGAATACACATATTGCTAAAATATTTCGAAACTTTTGGTTTGGAACGAAAATTTTTAATTTAGCAAACTAGTTAACAGCTTATTTTTCTCTTATAAATCAAATACTTTTAACATTATGAATCAAAGTAATTTCAATTGGAACTTCTATTGCTATAAATGGCCAATGTGTTATTGATACGATAAGGCTTGATGTAACTTCCTTTCTCTGACGCAACCAATCCCGCTCTGTTAAACTTTCTTTCACCAGTAACACTGCTGCTAATTTGTTTATTTCACTTTCTTTCTCTTTCACCGTCATTGTACAATTTCTGTACAATTTGTTTGTGATACAGCTGCACACATTTACTTGATAAAATGTACATGACTCGGGCACATGGCCCGATTTTGATTAATACGAGAATGAGTAATTTTAGAGTAAAACTGTACGGCATAACATGCTCTACTTGTGACGGAAGAATGAGCAAATCAGATCGCCGAATTAGGAAAACTTATTTCACCGGCTTTACTATACACATTAATAATTTACCCAAAGTAAATTCACATTTTCCCAATTTTAAAATAAATACCAATTAAACAGTTCAATATATTACCCGGTTATCTAAATACCTGGTTCACTGTTTCTATTAGTGCGGACTTGGCCGTGCCCTAACAAATTTAGAAGGTAATTCCAGCAAGAAAGCGTTCTTCATATGGAAAGATTCTTGACTCGTATGTAAATCGTGCCAAGATAAGATAACCCTCCGATGTCTACGAGCTAAGCAGGTTTACTGTTCAAGCACAATAGGTGTGTCAATGTATGGTTGATGTCACAAATTAGAACCGATCAATACTGACAATCACATACTCTAGTCATTAAATAACTTCTGAAGACAGAATTCCAGAAAGTGACGTCGTAAGGAAGGAAAAATAGAAAAATAAATGGGTAAAATGTGGATCACCTATCGTGACAAATGAGTTCAGAAGAAATTTTTAAAAAAACAAAAATGTAATGTGAAAGTATGTAAATACTTACCTAGGAAGTCTTAACGTTTCAGAACCCCCCCAAAAAAAATCTGTTCACTGCACGAAAGAACAGCTGCATAAGCTTTATCTTCCTGACGATGAAAAAGAAGGTTTACCAAAGAAACGACCGTAAGAAAAATTAAGTTATTGTCAAAATAGCAATGAGTACGAAGTTGCTTTACAAAAAGTCGCCCGGCTTGATAAATTTCAATTATAAGGGCCTGGCTAAAGTATAACAATTGAATAGAGCGTGCAGTTAATTAGCCGTAAGTAACATCCGAGAATAGTTTTCTGCGGCTTTTCAGTTAGTTTCAAACTGGAGGAATTAGAGACAGTACCAGCAGTCTGGCAAACAACTGTCTTTTGGCATGCTATTTTCTACTTCGGCGAACTTGAAGGAATCCTTAAACAAAGCTCTCAAGGTTTCCAGAATTGCAACGTTGTTATGTCTGGAGTTTAAGATACAAATCTATCCTATTTCTAAAATGTTACATAAATTAAAACTTATTAAGTATATATTAAAGATATATATATATATATATATATATGACCAAAATAACGGTTTGCTAAAACCTATCATAGCCATAATGACAAAATACTAATATTAGCCCCAAGAAATTCGAACCCGGGACCTCACAAATCGTTATTGCCTGAGCCATCCCTCTCGGCACCCCTTCTCATTACGCAATAGTATCCAAATTATTGAATATTCTTCTGCGAACGGTGAATTAGTTTCCTGAGGAAGTCCGTATGATGTTTGTGCATTTAGTTTGTTACAGCCATTTGAACTTCATTACATGCTAGTGATGAAAGTTCGAGAAAAGATTCCAGCGTGCCAAGTTTGAACCGTAAAATGTAATGTTTAATCTCTCATTTGCTGCGCTGTAGCAAGTGAACTGTGTGTTTGGGAGCTGTCATGCTGCAGGAAAACATTTCCCTTTCCCCTAGCTTAATTGCAGTTTGAACTTTCGAGGTTTCAAGATGTAGCACATTGCGTTTTACTATTGTTCCGCATTCAAGAAAACCAGCGTAGACCTGGGACTTCCCATAATTCCCTTGCCCAAAATAGTCGGTTTTTCAGCTGAAGTCTGTGATTGGATTTTCTTTTGCTGAAGTGAGTTTTATATGCGCATTCATGGATTGATATTTCGTCTCTGGGTCATAATGATTTGTTCTCTCTCACAAGTTATAAAGAAATATTTCTTCGTTGTTATAACTCAGTGCTTCGTAAAACGACTCATGAAACTGTATTCAATTATCTGGTAGCTAATTTGAGTAAAAGTTCAGGGGTTAAGGAATTTATTTTAAAAAGGATTTCTAGGTTTCATTTATAAAAATTAATCTTTATCGTCATAAACAATACTGTTATGAATTATGCGTTATTTTTTATTCATGCTAACCCTAGCGGTATAGCCGACTTGGCATGTATCTTCCTTTAGCAGTGTAGGGTTTCCATTGCTTGAGAATGTGCACCTATCTCTGCCCACATTCTGTACAAAAATTCACCTTCTGTTAGCCGCTAACAAGTGAGAGGGGCCCGTAGCATTATTTAGATGCTTTTATTTTCTAACTAACGCACTTACATAATTGACTTACTTGAACTTTAATAGCATACCTTTCTCAATATTTTACTGCAGCAATGTACTGCACTGTTTTACTACTTTACCGTTTGTTGAGTTGCAGGAATGAATGTGAACAACAAACAATTGCGTATCCGCAGGGCGAATCTGATCCGGCGCGCCTATTCTTGTAACATACTGTTGATGACACTAGAGTAGTGTTTTACGTTGTATATTTGCATAATTGCTTTGCCATTGCAAGCGGACGTTATTCTTTCGACATGAGCATCAGCAAGAACTACGATCTAAAACCCTGAGGATTTGAAAGAAGTTAATCCTCTGCTTTTCGATGATGATGCCTGCCAGAGGATGACAATTTCTATGAAACTGGTGGTTCTGATTCTGAGGATAAACCAGAAGCAAGGTCTTTAGATTCAGAAACTTCTCAAGAAGCTGAAGAAGAGATAGATGACGGAGGGGACGAATTTGATGATGAAATGTATTTTATATGTGAGAACATATTTCACTATCGTCATCATCGCCATATTATTATTATTATTATTATTATTATTATTATTATTATTATTATTATTATTATTATTATTATTATTATTATATTTA
Organism: Metallyticus violacea; assembly: GCA_030762175.1. Classification (NCBI taxonomy): domain Eukaryota; kingdom Metazoa; phylum Arthropoda; class Insecta; order Mantodea; family Metallyticidae; genus Metallyticus; species Metallyticus violacea. The sequence goes on from CM060833.1 coordinate 105,984,445, forward strand.
TGAATTCCATTTTCATCTATAGGAAGAGATGGAACGAAAACACCCTGCCCATATCATATATAACAATTCATTGGTAATTCTGTATTGGTACAAACTATATGCCCGTAAATTTCATTGAATCTTGCTTACATTTATTTGAGTAGTTACTATTACGGTATTATGTTGGTAGTCTTTATATAAGTATAATGAAATTAAGCTAAATGGGCATTTTTCATCTAAATAAAGATAAACCTTAAAATGAGAAAATTAAAAAGGAATTGAAATAAATAAATCAAGGAATAAAACCATCTGTAAGCTGTCTAACGGAAGGTTCACATAAAATGGAAGCACGGTTAGCAATAAACGCTCTAAGGAAAGCAATGGTTTTATTGCAATTGTGCTTCCAGAACGTGGAGTGAGTTTCTGGTTGGCCAATGTTTTAAACGGCATTTGAGAACTCAGTGAGTTGTTACATGATTCACCAGGTACAAGCTTGAGCCACAGCTCTAATGCTATTACAAGGTTCTGCTGCTACGTGGAATTCATCAATCATCGCTGCACATGTGATACAATGCTCCACGTCGATGCAGTCTATTCCCTAGGGTTCTAAACTGACTGTAAAGTGGATTTCACCTATTGGCAAACAACTAGAGTATAAACAATAGTATTTATTTTATTCATTGTACACATACTCACTCGTCGTTGTATCGTCATTGGTCCATTTGATCACAATTATAACTAACCTGAAATTTAGCAACAGGCAACTAACTGTAAGCTTTCTCGCTCTCGGCTATTTGATCATTAACGGACACCATCCTTCGCTTATGCATTGACTTACATCTTCTAGAGGGTTATCTTGCTTCTTAAAATGTTTATTTTAAAGGTGATCTTTTAACAGTCTTATTATTTTTATAAATCACTTACCATTTCAGAAAAATGTACAAAGCATTTAGTTCAAATTTATGACTGTCTCATGCTTTTAACAACCTAACATTGGCGTTATGAACTGCTTTCAAATGTTGCTAATGCATAGTTGTTGCTGTGTTGCAGCTGGTGGCGATACAAGGCTTCTGCTCGGCTACAAGAGAGTACTGTCCTCCGGGTCCTCCAGGATCTCCAGGGCCGCCAGGATCTCCTGGGATGCGAGGTGGCGAGGGAGTAAAGGGCGAGCGTGGTGACAGGGGCTTCCCAGGAGAGCCAGGCGTTAGAGGGCCGCCAGGGATGCACGGGGAACCCGGCCCAAGAGGTCCCAAAGGAGAAGCAGGATGGCCAGGTTAGTGCCGTATCCTTAATCTAGGAGTAGTAGCGTAATTGTAAAATTCTTAAAGCAACTAGTGTACAAAATACACTATGTGACAACGTGCACAGAAAATAAAAAAAATTAATATAATAATAGGAAAGTGCAGAATATAAGACGGATGGAATGAAAATAAGAATTAAATGTAATCTTTAATGAGTTATTGAAATAGAAAGGTAAGTGACACATTAACAAGTGCATTAGTTACATATATTATGTCACTTTTACGTTGATTAAAAATATTTACATCATAATTAAGAAAGTATTACGTTGTTCAGAAAGCATTTTCTTATAAACGTATCTTCATTTGTCTCTGAGTTACTTAGACAACAGCTCTTCCGTTTATGTTTTCTGAAGATATTATTCCCAACAGTAGTTTTTTATCAATTTAAGCATATTAATTATGTTATATATATTATAAATCTAAACGAATGTGCAACAACAAAATAATTCTTCTATATTCTGTTGGAGAAAAGGTTTGAGACAGCTTCTGAAGAAATACGTCAAATAGAAGATGAGAAAGTTATCGGTAGAGAACAGCATCCAGCTGGTTAAGGCAATTCAATGATGGAAACTCTGTCTTTGAAAATAAACCTTGCTCTGGACGATCTTCAGCTATAGAAAAGGAAGTTCTATGTACCGCGCTAGAAGAAAAGCCACTTACCAGGAGGATTTAGTGTCTCCAAAACAGTAGCTATGCATCTGCACCGACTAGACATAATATAACAAAGCGAGGAGTAGATCCATAAGCATTTTTTGAAGCTCAGGCTCAACGATGAGTTGACACTTTGCAAAAAAAAATCTTAATAATCCCCTAGATGACCGAATCTGGTAACGCATTGTAACAGATGATGAACACTTACCGTTTTTCTCGTAATTCTGAGAGGAGAAAGAAATGGGGTAACTCGTTGGAAGGAAACTCAATCAGTGATTTGTCATAGTCGTTTTGGGCTTCCCTCCTCCCATTGGTGAAAATTCTAAAGTGTTGTCCATCTCGAAATGGTCCCACACTGAAGCTGACTTGCAATGTGAGTAATTGTACAGGATTTACGAAGTTTTGAAACCATGCTACCCGACTTTTATAAATTATAAAGGCGTTAGATAACAAGACCATACCTCTCCATAGTGCAAAGTTGACCCAACAAGGTATCCAGAAATTAGAAGGAATACAACTGCTGCTTCATCCAGCATGCAGTCCAGGTGTAGCTTCTTACTTGGTTTGTTCCGGTTCACGGTAACATTTTTTGGAGGAAGTCGGTTCGATAATCTCAAAGATCTCAATAATCAGAGTTTTTTGCCTCTAAATCCAAGGATTGATATCGCCAACAAATTCAAATGCTAGCAAAAAGATGGATGAAAATCATCGAAAATAATAACTCACATTTTGAAGAAAATGTTTTTGTTCGTTCATTGTTATTATGCGTTCTTAAGATACCAGTTATAGAATACTTTCTGACCAACCTGGTAAGGGACCTCAATAGCTCAAATATAATAAACAGAAAAGAAAGGACATAGTCGATCTCAAGATTAACTGAGATTTTTAAATGTTTGTTTTTCTGCCCGATTCCATGTTAAATTGGATTAGAATAATAATTAAATTCAAATTTTTTAAATTGAAATATGTGTTGGAGCAGTATTTGGTTGGTGGGGCGGATGGCGTAGAGTGTAGTGTTGTTGACTGCTGGTGGTCGTGGTCTCGATGTCTGCTCGGGCTGCTCACTGATGGACGTCTGCTCCAAATTTGTTGGATTTGATCTCAGGGTCCACTGGAGTGTTTCGCGGATCAGTATAGATCCACGGGAACGAGAAATGTGTTGCCCAAAAGATACACCAGGTTGACTTGTTTAAAATACTTTATTCACATGTAAAAAATATTGGGGCTACTTCCTGACTGTTCGCCGCTGACTTCGCTACTCAATTAGACTGGCTTTAGAAATGACTTAAACAGATTGCTTTCGTGTGACTTAGGCGGATTGCTTTCGTATGACTTAGGCTGCCGGCTTCCGTATATCTCTGGAGTGAATCCTCTCGTGTCTCGTCTGAATGAATGTCTGAATGCGCGAGTGTGTGAATGTCTGTTTGACTTCTGTACTCCAGTTTTTCTACCACATCGCCACGCCTTTCGCTAAATTAAATTCCCTCGTATTTTATCCATTTCCGTGTTGTATGTTCATCATTGGCTATCCTAAAAATATTTATTTTTATCTAAGTTCTCCTGATTCGTTGACTTTTAGCCCATGACCATTGGCTAGAATTATTCTTTCCCCCCTGATCTAATGTTTTCCTACGAACTTGAATTTTTCAAGAACAGCTTGTCATAAATTTCGGCCCTTTCCTTACATGCTGATTTCTATTGAAATATCTTTCACCTTCCGTAGTTTGTAGATTTCTAAATGTTCTCAGAGATAACGCACTTGTTTATGGGCTGTATTCAATTCATTGTATACCTGGCTTTCCTGCAATAAAACATTTTCGTCTCCGTCCTGACATTCCCATTTTCTCTTAAATTATTGCTACGTCTAACTTTGTCAAGACTGTCCCGTTACGGCCACATGTTTCTCTTATTGTGAACTCCTAAGTATTTTCTTGGGCAGAAGGTTCGTGACCTAACAAAAGATAGTTTACCCTTTCCTCAGCCTTGTGTAAGGAGCGGTCAGCGATCGAGGCGTCAGGTATACATCTCTGTCTCTTTCTAACATCTTTTACCACAAAATGTATACAAAACCCTTTTGTAAGATACCATCATCTGTCAAATGACATACACAGAAGTACAAGTTACAAATTATTTCAATTTCTGTTATACCTATCTCTAAATGATTTTCTTATACCTATACATAACAATTACCCTTATCAAATCTAATGCCTCTATAAATATGACTCTGCAGCCTTTAGTTATTAAATTAATAAAGGCAGCCTTATTTCCGGCTTCAGTGTAGATGTTATTACAATATATAAATATAACATCACTGGATCTTTTTATAGAGTCATAGCTCTCGAACTGCTTAAACTATTTTCTAAACAATAACTCATTTTGAATCTCACATCTTGCCAATATGATACTTTGTAAAACAAAATTCATTTGTAAGACTGTGTATAATTGAACAATTTCATTGGGTTTGTTTTATTTTGAATGCACGTCTCATTCAATAAAGGGCCTGAAATGGTCGATAAATTTTGTTCAGAGGAAATGTCTACTTCTTTTACGTGCTGTAAATAAAAGACATGAGACCAATGACTTTATTTCATTACGGTAGTAAACCATACTTCGGATTTTTACGCACTAAAAACAATGAAACCTGGACCTTGGGGGTACGAGATAAGTATAATTACCACTAGACGACCATCTAGTTAAAAATGTGCCAGTTGATCATAGGAACCATTTAAGGAATGATAACCAGTCATTAGGAATGTCTTGCACCACTTCTGTTAATCAATACTGCAGACCTTATAATTTGTTGGGTCTTTCTCATTATCGTATTGAACTCAAATGATCTCACAAAAAGAAAAAGTACTTCAAAGATGACAAATCTGGGGATCCTGCCGCTCACTCACTCTGTAACCTCTCTTACTATTGCAATATTTTAGAAAAAGTCAGTCTAAGTACTGCGCTGGAGCTCCATCTTGTTGGAGAAACAGGTTATCTAGGGTAGCTCTTGGTTGACTGAACTTTGAAGCAAATTTGTGATACCTGGTACTTTGTGAATACCAAGTCAAGTATCGCTTTGCGTTTATCATTTCTCTAAGGAAGAAAGAACGTACGACTAGATCCCTAACATACAAGCGGATGCTGTGTGTAAGCTCTCCGTCCATTGTGATTTACGTCTGACCAGATCGGTCGTTTTGCATGTTGACAAATCCACTCATGCCCATTGTATCTTTATCTGAAAAAATAATCTGTCTAAGAAAAATTGGATGTTGTTGATGTTCTCCATCATTAATTCACAAAATTGCTTTCATCTGGAAATTTCCTGAAAGGTTGAATTTTATAAGAATGTTTTTTGGGGCTTTTAAGGTTTTTCATCACGGAGCTATAGCGTACATTATGTTCTAATGCCAATTTTGTAGTAGAAACTTTTGGATTTTCTTGCACACGAAGAAGAACATCTAATGTTGCATTTTCATCTGTTTACTGTTCGGGCGATCGACCTTATCCTTGGTAAATCCTTTACGCTTCCTGTTTGAGGAAACTTCCTCATGAAACTTATAACTATTGTCACTATAATTCAGTTACGACTGGGATGCATATCATTAAATAAATTAGTCGCCATTATCATTAAATAAAGATAAATGACTCTCTCCATAGCCAAACAGAGTTAATCAACATTTCGCTCATCATTGGATAACAGAATAATTTGCAAGATTTAACCACTTGAATAATACTTTTGTATCAATAAACATGTTTGGATGATTATAAACTGAGAACAGTCTATATTCGGTAATTACTGACAAAGCACAGTAAATAAAAGAAACGTTTTATTATTCAGTACAATATTTTTTGGTTTTATTATTGTATTAGTATTAGCAACTCTAATCTGTACAGAAGCGCCTAGTGTGGAAAATTTTTGAAAAGCTTACAAGGAGCATATTCGAAAGCGTAAAAATATATTAGTAATTGCAATTAAAATTGGAGGCCGGAATTTAAAAAAGAAAAAAAATGGGTAATTTTTTTGAGATCCCAGTATATGACCAATTCCGCATATCCAGATCCATATAATAAACCATACGCTCCAAAAGTGTAGGTAGTGAGGGACTTAATTACCAGTGAATATATATATATATTAAAATTTATTTATTAAAAGCCATTTTTAAATTATATTAAAGTACAAAGTTTGTAACTGAGCTTTCCAAATTTTTACATCAACACTTCCTTCATAAAAGTATTACATCGAAAGTATTAACTGCTGAGAATTCTTATATTCTTTATTGGATTGATATGCGAATGTTCCAGAATTAAAAATGCATAATCAGTAAGCATAAGGCTGCAGCATGTATCTTATTCCGCGAAGTATGAGTGTAAACTCTGGACATCTGAATTTGCTGCTCAGTTAGAGACAAGATAAGACGAAATCTATTTCAGGCTCACACAAATAAACTTAAGAAATTTATGACTGGGCTGCTAAAGTAGTTGCTAAATATTTTACAGGGAATTGACTTTTAAGATGTCGATATCTTACCGGGAACATATCGCGCGAAGCTCATTCATTCAGGTAGCTGCAAATAACTTACAGCGAGCTCGTTTCCCTCACAAACACACTTTAAAAACACATAGGTAATTCATATACGTTTTCTCCAGTTTTCAGAGCTTAAAAACTGAGCTTTTCAGGGTCTTGATAGCGAAACGTTTTTAGTTTTACACACAGATACTCTTGGTTCGATGTAAGCAAATCATTGAAGTTCGCTCATCGATATTTGGAACGATATTTTCTGTCAAACATCTACAAAATTGGTAGCTAAATAAAAAAAAATGTATAAATATGTCAAACCATGTCCAATTACATGACAAACTTTTAGTGTAAATGAAAAATCCAACTGTATATTCTAGATACATCTGTTTTATTTATTTTTTTTTTTATGAATTATCTCAATGTGAACGAAGGAAATTGGTTTCTAAGCCTGTGATGAAAAGTGACAATCGTTAACAATCTGCAGAATGGATGAATCTCACGAAGCACCGAAACACTTCGCAAAACCAAAATTACATCAGAAAAAGATTTTGACCACTTTATGGTGATCCACGGCTAGTTCAATACACTACAAACTTCAGCACCATGGGGCGAAACAATTCACAGTAGCTTTGTGCAGTTGCATGAAACAGAAAGGCATATTCTTTTTCAGGACCACACCCGGTCACTACAAACGTTCAATGAACTGAACTACGAAACTATCTATGAAACGCCATATTCACCCAGCCTTTCTATGACTCATTTATTCAAACACATGGACAGTTTCTCAAAGAATATGAAGTGTTCAATAGCCAAGAAGAAGATGAGACATTTCATCGTGTCATTTGTATAGGAATTACATAATGAACGTGATATTACTTAAATTACAAAACCGCTACCTAACACTTGAGGAATTCCTAAACGTGAGTGCAGCTAATAAAGGAGAACTAAGACACGACGAACAGAATACAATGATAGTGTGTTCTTATCAAGCAGAGTTCCCAGACACATGAACGAATAAGGTAAATACGATATATGTAACTGCTACAAAAAGAGTGACAGAAAATTAAAAAGACAAACAGAAAAACAAAAAAGAGGAAAAGAAATGAGAAAACATTTAGCATTGCATCACTTTTCATTATTGCATCAGTAAAGGAACAACAATAAATATTACGGCATTGTTTACATTGTTGTGGGTTTATTTACTTAACATTATTACAGGGAAATCGTTTGTTATTGGAAAATGATGGTTGTTGATTTGGTTTGTTTATGGACGCTCTTTAACATCTCAGGTCATCAGCGTCCTATTCAATTCAAGGCGTGAAACGGCCGACAAATTTTGTTCAGAGGCCTCTTCTTTCAGGCCTGAGGTTCTTTTTCATGCCGTAAATCTACAAATGGGACCCACGGCTTTACTTCCTTCCGAAGGAAGCCTTACTTAGGCTTTTTACGCCCGAAAAAATCCATCGATCCTGGCCGGGTTTGAACCGGCGATCTTGGGTTTAGAAGGAAAACGATGGATAATAGCTTCTGTAGAAAGTTCTAGAAAGGAGATATTATATGTTGCATATGTGGTTTGAAGTCTCCGCACATGGGGACTGGTTTAGAAAAGTCTTTTGGAGAGCAATCACTAAGCAGGACAGAGTGTGAGTGTTGCTCAGGGGAGAGCTTGCACATCAGGCATGTAGTAATTGTGTCCCTCACTCTTTGATAATGCGATCTAGCGAATTGCAAGTGTTTACGTTAATATAATCCCTCCCAACCAATAACTACGTTAGATACTTTGAAGTCAGCTGAATCCTGTAGGGCTACATTCTTTTACTTGCATGTTGGTTCGTATGTGCTACTGATCTCAGGCAAGTTGTTTCCATTGGATGCAGATAAGCATAATGAGTAATAATAACAAATGGTACTACAGCTTATGTTTGTACATTAAATGCGCACTTCTCTCTTCTCCCCCCCCCCCACCTCTATATTTCCTCTCAAATGATGTACTATTTTCACCTTCTGGAAAAGTTGCCCAGAACCCGTGTTTCCCTGTAGTAGATACACACGGTTTTCTTCAAAGGATTTCCTATTCCATTTGTTCTCTTTTTGTTGCAAAATGTCCCTTCTAGCCTTTGTGTAAAATCCTGTGGGTCACGATATAATTGCTTTCGGAATTCGATAACAGTTTAATATTTAAACTAAAATAAACGGATTTTTAATCTTATTCACAGTTACCGGAAGAAACTTTGGTCGAAATACGGAGAAATATCCTTTGCGACTTAAATCGCTTGTGCGCGTATTGAGCTTGAGAATATTAGATTTTATTTTACTCTTGGGCTGCTACAGTTGAACGCTAGGCAACATCACATTTTCCAGAATGGCGGTATACCGAGAACTGTCCATAAATTTTCAACTGAACGCCTATGCCACAACCCAGATATCCACCCCCAACAAAATCGACACACGAGCGTTCAGTTGCTTCTCGTCCACATACAAGATCTTGTAATTGTTTCGGTCAATGTACTTATTCTGCTTCTGAGTGTGAGATTCGCAAATACTTTTTATGACCTCTTGCCAAAGATAATTATAACGTACGAACTTAACAAAGTGATTGTTGATTTGGTTTACCTACGGACGCTCTTTAACATCATCAGCGTCTCATTCAATTCAGGGCCTGAAACGGTCGATAAATTTTGCTCAGAGGCCTCTTCTTTCAGGCTTGAGGTTCTTTTTCGTGCCGTAAATGTACGACACGGGTCCCACGGCTTTTCTTTTCTTCTGAAGGAAGCCATATGTAGGATTTTTACGCCCGAAAAATTCCAGTTGAACCTACGATCCTGGGTTTAGGAAGCAAGTACGGTTACAAAAAAAACAACAAAACAAAACAACAACAACAAAAAAAAGCCGTTCTATTTGATAAGAAACAGAGTGCCCCCCCCCCCCCGGCCTGTCTGTACAAAATTCCTCTTATGTTAAATTATTGATACATTTGGTCTTTCGCTACAACAGGGCCCACCTTATTCATCAAAAGTATAGGGTCTAATACATTACAAGTGTATGAACTTGTAACTTGTAGTTATTAGTAAAACTCTTTTCGACACAGGTTTCTTCTACGCTTGTACTTTACATATTTACAAATGAACAAGTGATTTTTCGTTGTTCTGTTCCACACCTGAACTTCAATTTGTACAAAGGATCAGTGCCCGACTAATATTAACACTTGCGCACTTCAAATACTACCACAACATTTGTTATCTCTTAATGATTTTGGGAGTCAGTTGACTAAGTATTGCTAAGTATTAGCGAAAATTATAACGATTAATAGAACTATGTATAAAGAAACAGTGTTTGTGTACAATGATAAAGTTAGATTAAGCGCAATTAAAGTACGGTTTATGACTGATATTGGCGTTTCCTGTTTCAAATGTATAATTTAGACCAGCATCTTTAAGGTTCTTGCTACATGCCACAAAAATGTTTTCTTTTCATCCTTCATTCTCTTGTAAAAAATCTCTTATGAAATTATTTTCCCAATTTGTTGCTTATAAAGAGAACGTGATTGTCAAGGAATATAAAAACACATAAATGTAGATTATTAAATGGGCTAATAAAATAAATGACCGAGAGGAATCGGGTAGCTCGATTATTCTGCCATCTCTCGACGACTAAGTTGATGCTGCTGTTGTAGTCGTACGTTCTCTCACTGTGGATTGTTTTGAATATTGGTAAAGCATAATAAAGTATTTAAATTATCATTATATATGAGAAAAAATACAAGACCCGTTTAGCAACAATGACAATTATCTGCCCTGTACATTATAACATCCCTAAGGAGCAGGTATGACGAAGTATGGCAAACAGCTGTTCCTCATTTTGCTCTTATATGACGTCACTTATAACTTTTTATTAATACTTTACAAGTGTTGCACTTCTTTCATGAACAGAAAGTTACAAGACCATACTTAACAAGATCCTGTACTGACACACTTGTATGTGTTACACCATACTTTTGTGGAAGAGGATCCAGAGTTCACGCACCAGCTCCGAGGACGGAAGACAGTGCATGCATTCTTCAGTAGAAATTAACTTTTCAATTAAGGCTACCGCTACATGCAGGTGAGTGTTTATTCTTGCATAGTGTAAGATGGATGGATGGATCGATGTCATCGACAGATTAATCAGTTTCTCACTTTTGACGCAGCTTTCACTCCTGCTGTTTGAACAGCATAAGTAATGTATCTTCTCTGTTGATATGCCACCCCTCATCTGGATGTCATTGTAGTTGCAACCCCATAGCTTTCTCTAATTAGCTCATTTCCTTGATCAACACAATTACTCTGACTTTGCTTGGTTTGACTTGCGAAGGATGGAAGTAATGTCTCTAGAAATGTCCTTCATAAAGAGGGTAGAAAGAAAATTGCTAACCCTGCAAAAAGAAGCCCCCCCCCTCAAAAAAAAGGAAAAATATTCCGTCTAGATCTTTATGTCGAGGTACCACTTCATATTCGCAACTCTTTCGTCCAACAACAGAGTTGAGGTATTTCCTAGTGCCCTTATACTTATATACTGTGACAGTAGAGTAATTGTATTCTTACTAGCTTTAGGAATAAAAGAAGACCTGGCCTGAAGATCAATTAAAAAGGATTGCAGAAACATCAGCGATACCTTCGCCTTAATTAGCCTCAACGACCTGCTGTAGCAGAAATGCCCTAAAAGAATGCCATGGCACACTTAATAAAACAGAGGCGCCCCAAAAACTAGCCAGAAAGGAGGGATTGAAAATACAACATCATCCAAACAGACGGCGAATATCACCTAAGTAGCACATGGAGACCAGTTCTTAAAAACAAACAACTACCCTCTTCCCCCATTCCCCAATACATGTAATATTGATCGACCTTCTAAAACTAGACAGAGACTGTTCAATACTGTCATTTTTTTTTTTTTTTTTTTTTTTTTTTTTTTAGTAGTCAGTTGTTCACCATCCACTGATGATGTCAACCGCAGCATGAAGGCTAATCATATTAAATCATGCACCACGGCAAAACAGCCCGGAAATTTTTAACTACTTTAATTGTAATATCGATCTCGTGAAAGTTCATTTTCGTCTAATCTATTTAAATTTTCCTAAAGATGTATCATGCAAATCAATGTGGATTCTGGGACACCCATTTTATATATGGCGGTGGACCACACAGGCGGTGGACAGTGATAATACATGAGATGAAATGATAAATTGAGAAAGAATAAATATATATATATTTTTTTTTAGTGGAAGGAAGTGTTCCAGGTCTAAGTTTAGGGTACCTCCTGGCATTTGCCATTTATGAGGACTGAGGAAAACCTGGAAAAAACCCCAGTCAGGGAGGACGGTCCTGGCGGGATTCGAACCGCAGGCCTCCCGCTCACGAGTCCGTGCCTTAACGACCTCGGACACTCGTGGCCGTATATATACATATATATACATATATGTGTGTGTGTGTGTGTGTGTGTGTGTAACAATAACTAGAAAAGCAGAAAAGGACAAAACACTAAGAAAAAGTCACAGATTAGTAATTGTTATATTTCGAACTGCTTGGGTTCTTCTATGGCAAGAAGACAAGTGAATTATGCTAATTATGCCGTGCCATTCATTCCACAGCCCTAATTTATCCAGAGAATTTAACATTTCTTCATTTGCTACCTGTTCTTCCAAGAACGTCATATATATGTTATCTTGTAAGCTTTGCAAAGCACTTTATATTGGTTTAACTTCTACTGTTGTTTCGCTACGTATGAACAATCATAGACGTTCTGTTAAAACCAAGTCTCCCTTGCCGGTTGCCCAACATGCCTTATCTCACTGTAAGGATTTTGATGATGCTTTTAATCTAACACTTATTGATGCGTTACCTATACAGTGCTCTGAAAAGTTTACTTAGAGATAGAGAAATGGCAGCTATATTTTTACATAAAGCGCATATACCATCGGGTTTCAATTTTACATACTATTTTTTTCCCTCACACACTCTTGTTAGTTGTTTCATCTGTTTCCATGCATAACGTTACCTTGATACTCAATATTTACTTTATCACCTTCACTTGTCAAATATAGTGATTACTAATCTGTGATTTTTTCTTAGTGTTTTATCATTTTCTGCTTTTCTAGTTATTGTTATTTTAGTCACATTGTTAGTTTATTTTTCTCATATGTATATTTGTGTGTATGTGTGTTTGAAAAATAATGTAACAATGTGTATATATGTGTGTGCACACGCGTGCGTGCGTGTCTATCATGCGGTATAACTTTCTATAATCTGTCAATTGTATGTTGTCAAAGAGAAAGTTCTCCGGTGTAACTGTCTACGGTAGTCCAGTCAGAAACAAGGCAGAGCCAAGAAGGCAATAAACCGCTATCAAAGGAAAGGGACAAGTGTTATGCCACTTCTTAAAAGACATTACATTGGCGAGGATTAATAAAGAGCAGGCTTTCGAATATATTAGGGGAATAAACTCGCGAGCAATTTGTACATATAACTTTAAACCAAACAATGTAAATAAAAGTTTTAAACATTCAAATAGTAGCTGGAGGCATGCTTTGGCAAGTGAATTTGAACCACCCAAGAAAATAATTATTTTGAAATTTTAAAGATAGGCGGTAGAATTGCGCGTGCTTGTGTGATCCCTTTGGTGAAGCCAACGTTTAGTTAATTTGAATCGAATATGTAAGGAGGCGTTTGCCCCGCTGGGGCATCAGATTTCGGTTCACATAATCAGTTCATATCATCAGTTATATCAGTTCAGCTCAGTTCAAATACATCATTTTAATTCAGAAGTTCAGCTCGGAGGATCAGATAGTCAGAGAGAGTCAGTTCAGAAAATCAGATTCAGTTCGTCTCCTTGGAAATTGCGGCAACTAAATTTATAGTTCTATTGTACGCAGAACACCAGGAGACTTGAAATACCTTGGAATAATAAATTACCATATATATAATGTCGCATCGTGTGATTATTAACACATTTGATATCCTCTCCTAGTCTGTTGAGCACGAGTCTCAAAATAATGGAACAAAACCCCGAGATATTGTCATGAAACGTGAACAACACCAAAGTGATCAATAGCCAATTAACGATACACCGCTACAAAATATGGCCATCAGCAACAAAATCACTTCCTAATTGGCGACCAACCCGTCTCGACCGACAAAAGCTATTCTGTCTATTGATGTAACTGTCATATGTATCAAGAAGCCAGAGTATCTTGATCTTTTTCAAAACCCTTCCTAAATGTTTTACAAATTCGTCCACATATTTTATCTGGAACCTTTCCCGTTTGCTGAAATCGTAAAGTAACAATCCTCTTTGTTAATTCAAAGTTATTAATTACTACTTTAGTTCAGCATTCAACGTTTGAAGTTACATAAATCAGATTTCCCTTCAAACGTCAAGCTAATAACAAACATTTCACATATTTCATGATCTGAGTATTATCGATAGAAAAATTAAGAACAATGTTTGCATTTTCTCAAAATGCTTACAGCAATAAACCACCGTACTCAACCAAAGCAAACTCTTTAGCGAGCTAATACCCGCTTGAGTAGCAGGTCCAAATTTGCTGATGAAAAGCAGGAGCTGTAGGATATTTAAGAACCGTTCTTAATTGTTTAAATCTTATTTACATCTCCGCAACACGGTAAAAAGAAAAAAGAGGAAGATTCAAGGATTTGATTAGCATAAATCATATTATATGGCCCTCCGTCATTCAGAAATATTGATAAATCTGTTTAAATAAACTGAGTCTTCTAATTAACCTCTTCAATCATTGCCTTTTTTTCTATTCTAAATGGAATAATACTCTGTCATTTTATTATATTCAGTCTATTCTAAATCTTCTACTCGTTGTATATTTCTTTTTGTATAAGGGCAATCAGCCCGAAATATTGCACTAATCTGTGTGATGGTTAAGCTTTGAACGGTCTAGTTCATTGTATATAAGCATACACATCTTATATATGCTAAGTTCACTTTCCGTTATGATTACTCGACATTAAAAATAAAATACCTCTAGGAACAATGTAGCTAAAATATTCAAGAACTAGAGAAGCAGAAATAGATAAAACATTTAAACAGTAACACAATATATCTAGCAATCTTATATATATATATATATATATATATATATATATATTATCTTTACATGCTGTCATTATTGCTTGATACCATGAAGAGAAGCAAGGTCATATTGAAAGGTAATATTTTTAATTCCTTAAACTTACTGTTAATAATATTATGAAATGTTAAAGCTTAACAATCAAAATAGTAACAGCTCGCGAGCGTTACGATAGGAATTTTGCAATGCGCGTTCCTTGTCAGGTCATTATATTACACATACAAAAAGGATACAAGCCTTACCTTGGCTGATGGCACGTTATATTGAACAGCAAGAAAACTCTGTTTCCCACTGAGATAACATTTAAGTTTTTCTTGCTCTACACTTGTATTACATCACCCACATAACTATAATATGCCTCCAAGGAAGGGAGGCTTTTTTTAGGGAACTGACAAATGAAAAATATACAGCGAGGTTATTTGAGTTAGGGTCGCCGTAAGCGCGGCTGCTTACTGGGGAAGTGCAACAGCCAGAAATAAGGAAGATGGGCACGCGAAAAGTTAGTATTTTTATTTTAGTATTTATATTTTTGCCGAAAGTTCAAAATTGTACTCTATTTAAATAACAACAACAACAATAATAATAATAATAATAATAATAATAAACACTAACCTTATATTGTAAGATATGTTGAAAATGTTACCTGTCAGGGGCAATAAATTGCTGTCATCTATATAGGGAATTCGTACATTCTGCCGTAATGCATGGCGATTCGAAACTAGTTTCTTGTCACTGTTAATCATAACGTTTTTAACAAGGTAGCGAGCAGTTTCTCTCCCTGGAACACCATTACCAAAATAGCCTTACCACTTCTCTGAAAGACATGTTTTCAAATTTGTACCTACATAAAAATCCTTTCTGCAGGACTATTATTTGTGTATTGGTATAAATAATGATTTACACATACAATTACACATAATGAAAGCACCACTCACCACTCACTGGCAATAAATACCTCCTTCACATTACTATGCATGCAGAGAAGGTGAGATGGCCATGAAGAACTGGTTCAAAAATAAAGAGTAGATCTCAAACTAACTACAAGCTGAACATGCCTTTACGATAGCTGCGGCAAATTGAAAATAAATAAAAAAATAAATAAATAAATAAATACACGGAAATAAAATAAAAACTGACAATGATGGAGTGCCAACTATTAGTAGTATTTGTTTTATTTAGGGACGCTCTCTAACATCCCATAGCATCCCACACAGCTGATAAATTTTGCTCACAGACCTCTTCTTTCAGGCTTGAGGTTGGATATCTTTTTTAATACGTGTCGTAAAACTACAACAAGGGATGCTACCTTTCCGAAGGAAACCATACTTAGGACTTTTACGACAGAAAAAAATATATCGACCTTGGCCGGAATTTAACCCCGAATCTTATGTCTACAAGACAAGTATGGTGACCTCTGGACCACCAGAACCGACATAAAAACAGGAATCCATTATAGCATATGACAATAATAATTGTTACGAATTTCTAAGTACTCTCAATATCTTTGTATTTGTGCTGCATTAATAAAGTGAAAACTGAGGAAAAATATGCACTCCAACTCGGGTTCGGACTCATTCTCACCAATTGATAAGAAAACACTCCATGGAAAAGCCATCCTGCTTTCATAATTTGAACATAAAGTGCAGCTAAAATATACATTTTTGTTCTTTTGTAGTGTCTGCAGTGGGTGTACAGTATTTTTGTGGAGATACTCTAGCTATTTTATAGGTGGTATTAACAAGATTGAACATTGGTCTTCGTATTGGGCTAAGCTGCCAATAGTTCAATGTCCAGCGTAGTTAATATCTAGCCCAGAAGCTTAAAGGGAAATGTACCGTTTATATGCCCCACGCAAAGATAAACTTTAAAGGTGTTTATTTATGGAGGAATGGGAAAACTTGCTTCATTTACGCAAAACAGTAGTCGATAAGGGCCACAATCCCCTGGTATAAAATAGGAAAATAATCCTTATGCGTCGCAACTGACGAAATCGCTCACCCCCTGCATCAGGCAAAATTACCCATGCCTGATTTATAGTTAATGGAAGTTTCAATGAGGGCAGAACTTTGTCTCGTATAGGTAAATTACTAAGGCCCAGGAGTTCACTTTTTGTATTGGACATCGGATCGAATACTGGGATGAACTCTTTACTATCTAATGAAAGTAAACCGACATCGGCGAATATGATCGGCATATTTGACACATTTTACCTTTTTTACAATATTTCCGTTTCTTGCAGTAAGGTATATTTCTGAATAATTTCATAATTATCATGCATATAATTACTCTACAATACTTCATATTATTTATTTATTTATTTATTTATCTATCAATTGCGGGAGGCTGGAAACTCAACGTCTTTTGAGAAGTACTTTGCTGGTATGAAATGTGTCCTGCAAAGATCCAAATAAGCAAAGTCGGTAGTTTGTATCCAATGGGGGAATAGCTTTAGCTGAGCCAGGAGGGAAGCGTTTGGTGATGGGCAGAATTTTACAGGATTGTGAAATTAAGGGACGACAATGTTCTAAAAGTAGAAATATCAAAGGAAACAAATGAAAGGTAACAGCTGTTAGGGAGCAGTGGGGGAAATATTGCAAGAAATTTGGATGGGGGAACTTCAGGTATTTGCAGATAAAAGTAGACAAGGTTTTGGAAGCAAGTAAGGCAAAGAATTGAAGATGTAGAGAGGCAAGAGATTTCGGCCAGTTTTAGAGATAGGAGTTCTTTAAAATTGTACAGAATAATTAAAAAGTAGGGAGGAGAGAGAATAAGTAGATTGTTGTGATAAATTTGGAAGGGAGGGAGGGAGGGAGGGATGAGAGCAGGAACAAAGGTGAAAATGGAGAAGGGTGTGTTATGTGTAGAAAGCCTAAAGGAATATTTCATCGTTTATTACAGCGTGAAGGAGTAGAGAGATGGAAGGAGGGAGGGTGTATGAAAAGTGAAATGGGATACAGAAAGAAGACATTGCACGTAGAATGTTAACTGATATGGGGATAAAGAGGAAAAAAAAAAAGGTTGGGGGAAAATTTAGAAATGCATTAAAATAATTAAGAAGGAAGAGAAAAATAGACAATGATTGATAAAATAACGCTAACAAAGGAAATATAAAAAGTGGAGGTTTCATTATGCAGATAACCTGAGGGTTGTATGTAATGAGGCCTCATATAAATGGATGTTAGATTTATTAATAGTGTAATGTAAATTAAGCATGTTAATTTGCTAAATATTCATAAATGATTTGGTTTGTTGCATTTGTGTTTGTATATATTTATGAATATTGTATGTAGCTGAACCTGAGTCTTCAAGAAATTCCAATGAATAATCACTGAGTCGAAGACCAAGGTACGCTGGGTAGTGAATTGAAAATGTTAACTCTTTATGTGGAGATATTATTGGTAAATAAATTCAAATTCAAACAAGGTAATTACTGACGAAAAAATAAAATTCAGATGCTGTATTAAATAAATGTGCAAAACTATAATACCTCGCTGAGTTATTGAGCAAAAGAAAGATCATTACAGCAAAGCTTCACGGTAAGGTGTTTAAGCCAGGCACGAGTCAGGATGTAGCAATGCGAGTGAATAGAATGTTTCCTATAAAGATATCCGTTGCACTGAACGTGAGCGGCTATGTTGCAGAATTTGAGAGGGCGTGTTCCTTACCGATGAGCTTTCATGGGATATTCGAGAAGATAGTGTTGCCACATTAAACAGGACGAAGCATAAAATAATAACAATAAACGAACACAGTTCAAGTATTATCCGAAATTAGTGCGGCGCCGGTGTAGAGCGATCGACTGTCCTCTACCTGCAAAAACTGAGCAAAGTATTTATCATATCTACCATTCCTCTTTAGACGCAGCGGAGTGCTTTGAGGCACTGGGCTATCCCATTTGACATCTTTAGGCTATAGCAAAAACACCGCCGAAAAGACAACTGTCTCATAAAACGGTTGGGGAAGAACTATTTACTCCCTACAGTTGCGGCTAACAAGCCCAGTAGCAAGTATTTTGTACATGTGTACAGTACAGCTTGTGAAATAGCACTTGGTATGTGGAAAATCAAGTGATAGAAATGGTGCTGCAACTACAACTTTTTCAGTCAACAACGGCTGTGTTCCTGAAACGATTGCGATATTCTGTATTTGTCCCAGTCCTAGTTAATATCATCCATCAAAACTCGGAACAAACCTTAGACTTATTTCCTGTAAGTTGGGAATAAATACCAACAAAAACTGTTTCAAACAGAAAAATAACCAAAATAACCTCTACTAAAAATCATGTAGGAATTCAGGTTAAGTGAGCTTAATTGCGCTTACGGCTACAAAATAGTTCGTAGTTTGCACTAACCAAAATTCTTATTAATAGGTAAAAAGTTTAAGAAACAGTAGGTATATTCCTGCTGGGAACAAACTTTGTTCATATGAATTAAACAGTGGTATCAAACTGGACCGCAGTGTCTTCCCAGGGACTCCGTGAAGCATTAAATTACTATTAATAGTTTTTACTTTTAAATTAATTATGAGCATACTAACGGCGATACAAGATAACGATATATAACGATTGAGGTGGGGTAAATTAGAATCAAATTGAAGGCAACTATTTGTTCCGCAGGGAGCTTAATGTAAGGGAAAATGCGGACCAGGCAGAACTCTCATATGTACCGTCAATAGTTTCCATAACAGAATGCGTATTTCTCTTGAGACAGACGCGCCCCAGATTTTACCTCACTATCAAAGAAGGCCGTGAAAGTATTGATCTCTTTCATAACATATTACATGTGAAAAATCATTCTTTGCACTCATTTATCTAAAATATTAAGTATAGAAACCGTAGAATCAGAATTCAGAGTTAAACTTCACTTGTTAAAACGAATATATCACAGCTTGTAAGTGAAATGCAACATTAACCTTTTCATTCAGAAATTAAAATTAACGAGTAATGTGAACTCTTATATTGTTTGTTATTAATATTAATTGTATACTTTTATATTGTTTTAATGTAATATTATTGTATCATTATTACTGTTGTGTATGCATAAACTAAAATATAAAACAAATCTATTCAAAAATGCGAATTAGAGGTACATTACTAAAAAAATGCAAATTTTTAGTATTAAATATTAGGCATGCGTGACAGAGAGATCTTTAAAGCAGCTCTGCGGTTAGGGTAAGATCGAAAAGTGCTGACCTTAATGTTGCACATGTTGCCAGCAGATACGACCTATAGTTGCCAGATCGAAGCCCCACATTCCTTTTTCTCTCTCTTCCTTTACCAAATGCTCAACACATTCACGTCGTTTTCTGCGGTAACTTCTCCGAATGCTGTATCACACGTGGGGACGTTTGTAAGTCGTATTACATCTTTTACCTGTCTCCAGAATCGTTCCATGGGATTAGACAAAAAATGGAAGGTAGACTGACAGCAATAAAACTTGCAGCTAAATAATTATTACATAATTTTGAAACCTTTCTACATTCCATATATTACTACTTTAAACAGTTCTGTATCAAAACCAACGTTTTTGTATGGATCAGAGTATTGTGTGCCATTCCAAGATTTATAGGGTTCCGCCCTACCTTAACAATGTGAGAGGGAGCATTATCCACAACAATAACGTTATGCTCTATCAGGTTCAGTGAGAATGAGGATCAAATACCTAAACCTAATTGGGGTCTCGAACGTACTTAAACATGTCGATTATACAGCTGCATAAGATGAAGGTTGCTCTTAATATTCAATCCAGCCTTTATCATCTCATCTCCATTGCTCCATTACAAATGTAATACAATATCAAGCATATATACAGTAAATGAGTAATGGTTCAGAAGGTTAACTTAGGACGTTTACTTAACATATGAGGGCAGTCTAAAAAGTTCCCAGTATCGACAATAGGTAGCCATGGAATTGGCAAGATAATTGTTTTTATGTTGATACATTTGTCTCAAGCATCCATTTAAATTTCGAGGTTAAGTCATTAAGTAAATTACAAATTGATGTGCGGTAATACATGTTTGAATGAGGCACCTGAGGCTATTGCCACTAGATGGCAGCATTAGTCCGGTGGCAATTTGTGACATTCGACACAAGATAATCGATGTTTACAATAGCGAACAGCAGTTGCAAGATGACGGCGCCGTTTATGGGCAAAAGATATTAAATCAAAGAATATTCATAAAGAAATGCCTCCCATCTACGGTGAAAAGTGCCTGTCACTTCCAGCAGTTTACTATTGGATGCAGAAATTCTCTGAAGGTTGGACACGTATTGAAGACTAACACCGCGTCGGCCAATGGATATTGCCACAGAGGCAATTTTGTAACGAGTTGAAGGCTTAATACGAGTAGAAAGAAGAGTAAGTATAGCTGCTGCTATTGGTTGTTCATACGGCATGGTCTACATCATAATGCATGACAAATTAGGTTTTTGTAAAGTCTGTGCATGATGGCTGCCACGCATACTGATCCCACAACACAACATGCAAAGAATGGATTTGCCATTATAACTTCTCAATCGCTACCACGATGAAGTACACGTAATGCTATTCGGAATTTTCACAGGTGATGAGTCCTGGGTTCACCGTTACCACCCTCAGAAAAAGCGTGCCTCAATGCAGTGGGGAAAAATGTTTACTGTGACACAATGCGCCGGTAAAGTGGTACTTAACAGTGTTCTGGGATCACGAAGTCTTACTTCTCACTGCATTCCAGCTTCAAGGACAAAGTTCATTCCTGTGTTACATCCTTAGCAAAGCCCAAAGGAATGTATGCGCTGAATTTCAGAGATTATGAAACGATTGGACTGGTCAGCCTTGGTGACCCCCCCCCAAAAAAAAATTTAATCAACTCTTGAACACAAAATTCTTCTAATTATAAGTCCTTCTCGATACGGTGCGGGGTTCACAAGGCATGCAGCAAAGCTGTGTAACCACTACAGCAGGTGTGTCATATGGTACGCACTGAAGACGCTGACTAGTGACTGCATTCCGTTAGCTCTGTGGCAGAGTGTGCAGAGGTGTCGTGGTTAAGAGCGCAGTTGTGCCCCCCGGCATGAGGCATTTTTTTTTTAAATAAACGTATAACATATAACATATAACATATATTAGTTTATAGCATTGTTTCCATTCACAGCAAGCTTTAACGGTAACATATTATATAATTACAATATTTCCTTCCGTATTTGTTCTATCTAAATACGGTATACTGCACACGTACGAAGGACAAAAGATGATTTATGCACACAAATTCAAGAAGCCTGGGATGTTGTGGTCCCTCGTCCACACTATTGTGGAAATCTGATGTCATTTATGCCCCGAAGATTCAGGGCATTCATAGATACTAAGGGATCACACACACACACACGATATTAATTTGCGTTATTTCTATTTGTTTTCACTTTCGAAAATGAATATTTCTGTTCATGTGTTTATTTAGCTATTTGTAAAGAATGCGTTAGTTTGTGATTACGTTTTTGTGTGCGCATAGGCATTGATATAATACACAAGCGATATGTTAAAATATAATTCATTAAGGTAACGCGATGTTCTGCATATACACTTATAAAGCGAATAATAAAAATAAAACAAAAATGTTGAGTAGGAGTTAAACCAGGAACTTATGCAGAAGAGCAATTGCGTTCTAAACCACTCGACCGCCATTACTCTACCCTAATGTTCTAATTCCGGATGCTTATGTTTTTGACCTTTACGTTTACAGGCAAAGCGCTCCCACCGTGTAAATACGAGAGCGTTTACGAACATCTCCCAAGTTCTCCCATCGACACGTAGGAGCTGGGGATAATCCCCCCCCCCCAAGGATATACGGAAAGATTATGTTCAGAAATAAAGTATTTTTCAAATCAGTACTCATATTGGTTTAAAATCTATATCGATTTATAACTTACTTAATAGCTTATCATCTTACCTACACATTGTTTCAAACACTTTATTTGCTTCTCTAAAGCAGGCGTTTTAGGGTAAAATTGAGTAGATACCGTGTAGATAAGATTCTTTATAAACGATACCAGAGAAAAATCTTGAAAAAAAACTTGAACGTATCGGATTTGAAAATAATTCACATGAAGAAATTTAAAAAATTGCAACAACAACAAAATTTATTAAACAAATACATTATATAGTGTTAGATGACCGACAATTTAAAGCGCGTGAAATTTTTGAGGCTCTGCGCATTTTAAAAGCAAGTATGGTTATAATTTATATGAAGAACTGCACATGAAAAGGTTTTGCGCCATGATTGCTGCCACGTTTGCTAACAACAAATCAAAAACCATACTATGAAAATATTGCAGTAATGCTTAGCTATTTAGCAGCAACAAACTGATTTTCTCCATCGATTTATAACCTATGGTTGAGACTTGGAATCACTAGGTCTCAAAACCTTTCTATACCAAAGAAGACAAAGTCTGTTTCAATTGCAGGAAAGGTTATGACATCATTCCTTTGGGACGCCAAAGGAATTGACTAATCTATACAGAAGAGTAAAATATAGCCGTAGAGTGATTTTTCAATCTTTCAAATCAACCAGATGAAAAATTCTTATGAAAAGACACGGTTTTTCTAAAACAAAAAAGTATGTTTTATCAAAACAATGCACCTGTTAACAAAAATGTTTTAGCAATTGGAAAATTGGGAGATTTGAATTATGAATTATTGAAGCATTCACCCTAATTCCTAAATTTGGTTTCTAAACCTCTTCTTTGCCGAAGAGTTCCCGTCAAATCAATCACTTGAGGTTGTAGAGACTTACTTTGTAAACCTTTCAGAAAACCAATTCAGAGATGAGATAACTGCATCGCTTAAATAAATGTATTGACCTACATTATGTTGAAAAATAAAAATAATGAACACGTTAAAAAGCATTTCTTAGACAGACAGCCCTCGAAAAAGCACCCGTTTTAATAGATTGTCCAAATATATTGATCTAATGTATTTAACAAAACTTTTGAAATCATTTTGATCAGTTCACTATTATTGACTAGCATTTTAGTGTTTTGTCTTGTAGTATCTTGTCATTTATTATTTAGCAGTTCACATTCCCACAGAAGACAATTTATTGCAAAAATGTTCTGAATTATGTTATGTTTCGAACCTGTAAATTAAGCTTTCAGTCTGCTGTGGTCAATTAAATTTATTTTTCCATTTTATTTATAATCTCTCTCTCTCACTTGAAAAAATTATTCTGTAGTTTTACTGTTATTGGTCGCTGCTGTTATTTTCTTCAAGCACTATAACACAGCATGTTTAACAGTTTCTTGTATGATTCTTCAATTTTCTTGGTACGGGTTGCTGGTTTTACCAAACAACATTCCATTTCATTCCCGTCGATCTCTGAGTTATTCTTCATGCAAGTAAAATGCATAATTCAATTCTTCATTAACCATGTATTTTTTTGTTTGTTTTCTTGTGTATTCTACATTATGCAATGTTGATTTCATAAATGTGACAATGGTTCAAGTATATTTTACTACCACTGCGGATTGCTGCTGATTTTTTCGCTGTTTGATTTTATTCAGAGGTTTAACGTAGAGCTTGCGGATGGCTATTTGTTCGGTTTGGTTATTGGAGCACTCTTATTCAGTTTGTACGCAATTAATAACAAGGCATTTACTTATTATAATGGCAGTACTTCATTTGCGCATTTGCATGTATCTCCATGCTTTAGCCGCTTTTATAGTAACGAGTTAATGCACTCTTGGGTTTTTTTACGCTCCGAATTAAACCAGAGGTGCACCGTAAGTTAAAATGGAGAACATAGAACTGATGTATTTTACTGAGAATAAGTAAGTTATGTTTCGGTCTTCTCTGCCACTCATTTCGCCTTTGCTCCATCGTTATCGCATCCCCCTTCTTCACCTTCATCATTCGTCATAATGTCGTCCTCCGATTTTCGGTGTGCGCGTTACAAATGGTTTTTGCCATCCGAGTGTAGAACTCCAGTGATTGGTATTAGAAATCGTTCACTAAATACATCAAGTTTGAAGCTTCAGTTGATTTTTTTACTGCTTTAGAAGAGCATACTTAAAATTCGTACTTTATTAATTTAAATCGTCTACCTATATGTTTTTAAATTTAAATTCTGTGTCATGTGTCATATACTTTCCAGATAATCATGCTAGCTGTTTGTGCTAGTATCTCATTTTTATATTTCTATTGCTTTATAAGTATACATTTATTTATTAAAGATGTTCTTATTTTTTGCTGTTCCACATTTTTATAATTTTTTACTTCTAGATGGCTAGTTCCTTTTACTAATATCATCAAGTAATTAACCGCCACAGGTGGCCGAGGTCGTTAAGGCGCGGACTCATGAGCGGGAGGTCTGGGGTTCGAATCCAACCAGGACCGTCCTCCCTGACGGGGTTTTTCCCAGGTTTTCCTCAGTCCTCATAAATGACAAATACCGGGGAGGTACCCTAAACTTAGGCCTGGAACGTTTCCTTCCTTAAAAAAAACATCCTTTCCCAATATATCATTTCATCTCATGTATCATCAGTGTCCATCGCCTGTAGTCCCTCAGTAGTAAAAATGGGCGCTAAACACTACTAAAAAAATTAAGCAATTATCGGATGTAATTAACTTTGAGTGTCTTCTTTAGGTAAGGAGGTGGAGTTCATTATGTCGCTATATAATATTAGGAGGTTCTAGTAGTGGGGATGGCATGCTCGAACTTTGCAACCATATTTTAAATACATTGCCAGTCTTCTCTTCATGATGTATCTCAGGAGGAGTGGCATTAAGTTTGCTTAAAGTTTGTTCTGCACCACTGACATGCGCCCTTGAAAATTCTGAATATAGCTCAGCGATTAAAAAAATAAACAAAAAAATGAATGCGTTGTGTTAATAATAACACTAAAGATCTACGAGGGCTGTTCAATAAATATGGCTCATAATTTTTCCAGGAATAATTTCTCGGGTAGAAATTTAGCTTTTTGTAATGTTAGCTTAATGCGTAATACACACGCTGTTGTCACTTTCGGTTCGGGTTTGTAAGTTGAGACATTCAGTTCCCATAGGAAAATGGAAGTGGCACGCGGCGAACAATGTGTTGCTCTGAAATTGTGCTTTCGCCTCAATAAATCTTCAGCTGGGGCTTGTGCAATGTTACAGCAGGACTGCGTATGGTCTGTTGTTCCCTAAAGCACAGATAGAAAGTGGTTCAAAACGTTGAAAGAGGAGAGACAATCAATTTCAAGGCAAGTTGGACCTGAAGCTGCTGCTTGTGCTGTAACGGAAGGAAACATTATTATTATTATTATTATTATTATTATTATTATTATTATTATTATTATTATTATTATTATTATTATTATTATTATGAGTAGTGTTTAATGCCCGTTTTTACTGCTGATGCACCACGGCGGTGGACACTGATGATATATGAGATGAAATGATAAATTGGGAAAGAATTTTTTAAGAAAGGAAACGTTCCAGGCCTAAGTTTAGGGTACCTCCCCGGCATTTACCGTTTATGAGGACTGAGAAAAACCTGAAAAAACCTCAGTCAGGAAGGTCGGTCCTGGCGGGATTCGAACCCCACACCTCCCGCTCACGAGTCCGCGCCTTAACGACCTCGGCAACCCGTGGCGGTTTACCTGCGTTGAACACGATACATTAATCACTGCGTATGAAACTTGCTTACGTCATTTCGATGCTGAATGAAAATCTCTATCATTACGTATACCAAAAATAGTACCTTCTGCTGGAAAAGTTATAACCATATTCAAGAAATGGTTTGCCAACATGTCCACCTGTACACACAACTGTATCTGGGCATGCTAAAGAAATGTCCTGAAAACTTGCAATGCTACAACACACGCAAAAGGCCACATTTCCGTGCAAACAAGCTGCATGCTATGCCACGATAATGCACGACCCCACACTGCAAATGTTGCTGAATATCACACAAAAATCTATGTGAAGTGTGTCCCTCACCTCTTCTATAGTCCATATATATCCTCCTGAACTTACTCTTTTCCCCAAATTGAATAAACTCTTTCGTGGGAGGCACTTTCTATCATCAGAAGTAGGGTGAATGCTGCGGAGGCGATTCTAAAGGGCTTAAAATGGGTTCCAACAGAAACTCTGGAGCAGGTGCTTTGCATATAACGGTTACTACTTTGAGAAGGATCATCAAAATTATGAGGATGAGTTAAAAAGAGTTATTATTAAACATCAATCGTACATCGTTACAGGTCTGTTTTGCACTGAAAGGGTGTGCTTCGCTTCACATCTACCGTAAGAGAAGGGATGGTTGGAGAGTTAAGGCTGAACGCTTGCTTCTTAATATTGGAACGTAATTTCAGCAGAGCACGTATAGCACGGAATGACATCCCTGGTGCGTGCTATTGGCATAAAACTTTCATTTTGATAAAAAGTAGACAGTTAACATCTGGATAAGTAAAGATGCCATTCCCGTGTTTTGACCGCCATTGTGTTTTTGTGTCGTGAGAGACACTTTTCTAACTTTCAGTTTAGTGTCCGGTATTCCTATATTATATTATTTACTGTAGTTGTTCACTTTGTAACTCTATTCTTTGAAGCATTTTTCTTACCGATAAACTGTAAATAAAATACACAAAATATATCGCCTTGCTAGTGCAAAATTACGAAAACAATTTTAACGAGAAAGTGCAGTTCAAAGTTTTGTTACTATTTGTATATTATTTTTAATAACTTAGAAATATATGTAAAAATTCTGTTTTGGGGTTATAAGTAACAATTTATTTTCACCTTGCCAATGTATTATGAATTGTAAATAGAGTTTACATAATGATTTAAATATTTCATTTTTCCTTATAAAATGTTTAATTTTAGAATTTGTTATAGCAAGTATACATGAAAATTGTGGGTTTTAGATGGAATGGTAATTTATACTTCAATTTATTTATACACGGAATAATTTAATAAAGCTGTATTTTACATTGAACAAGTTAAATTCAAGAAAAATATCAAAAGACATACATAAATATTTCATTCCTTTTCTCTATGTAAACTGCAATAAAAGGAATATTATTGGCACAAAGATTATTGGTACAATTGCGGCTGGGAATATTATTACTACTATGCAACACCTTTGTGACAGGGAATAATAGTCTGGTTGGATTGATTAAGAGGAAGAGAGGTTGATAAAATATTGGGTATTTGAATAGAAAATGAATCATTTTCTGATTTAGCAATTTTAAGCCTATCCGGGAATTTTTGGGTAAGTTGGTTTTAGGTGAGTACTGTGGATGCGGAAGTCTTTATTATGCCCCTCACTCCTCTTCTCCGCGCTGGTTCTTAGGTGACTCTGGATTATGAACCAGTTCTTTTCTTCTCTGGCTATTTGAAACTTATAACTAGTGGACTTTTTCAGTGTAAAATACTTCACGGGTAGAGGAATTGAATAGGTTTTGTCACGTTAAATGAGACAAAATGTATCTGGTCCACTTCAGAGATGTTATTGGTGGAGAATATGTACACTCAGGGAATATAGTTTGTTTATTAGAATTGTCTGTAAGGAACCTTGACTGTGTACGACATGGATTTCGATTAACGGTTTGTTATGGTCCAAAACTCGCTCACTCAGGGAAAATTAAGTCAGAGTTCATCCTTTACTTTAGTACAGTCCATGCTAACGACGTTACGTCAATGTACCTTTGCACTTCTTAATCTCGCGTTCCTAACATTTGTTTTACGTACTTTGGTTTCGCTGAGATTCGTAATTGCGTATTTACTTTACGCACAGCGCGTTTTATACTAGTCTGATTGGTTAATCTTTTCGCGCCTCTCCTGGCTTGGAGCGGGGATGTTACAATCTATACTCTGACCTTCAAAATGTAGTACTAGCTGATTCCTTGAGTGAAAAAAATGTACCGTATTTGTTTTTCTTTCCTTTTTAAGAAGAAGTTGCATGTTATTTTTCCTAAGGGTGGAACAGTCGAATTTCCCTTGTTTGACTTAACACAAAAGACTTGACGGTATCTTGCTTGCTTCAGGGTCACCATGTTATTGCGAGAAGGATCTGAGGGGTTTATGGCTTAGGATCGCTCCCTATGCAACCTTATTTCCGTCCCTCTCGTTGATAAGTTGATAACTTAATAAGATAAGTTGAACTATTGTCACGCTCACGGCGATGTGCTTTTGGAAAGCTACTCATCTCCATACTAATAATTCAAATGCTCTGTCTTATAATTTGATACTACATTAATCTCATTATAACCATCGTGATTACCTGGTTGTTTCTTTACGTGGGGTGGCAATCTGCTGCTTCACAAGGAAAATTTATGATATTATTGCTACAAAACGATTTTTTTAAATCACTAGCTAAATTCTTGGGAGCTGTAAGCAAGCTTGTAATTATAGACGTTTAAACGTCTTGTGAACACCCTCTTTTGTTCCTCCCTTATATATACTTAATCATATTCTTTTTCGATGTACGAAGTTTTATAAACGTAAATAGCAGGGGACTTCTTCTATTCTAGAAACCTTCTCCCCTTACTCATTTAAGAAAAAATTTAAAAATTTCAAACCAATGAAGTGATCTTTTCATTTGTCTTATACATTCCGGTTTTTTGTTTGTAAGACTTGTAACCTACGAAGGCATATATATGGAACCAGCCTTTAAAACTGTTTTTCTCATGCGAATGGAACCTCCCTTGTAGTTGCACCTTAGGAACTTACATTGAATAGATGGAATTTTAAATTCTCATGCCGCATGCAATCGGAAAAGAAAATTACCTGATTTCACAGTTTTTCAGAAAACACCACGCAGTTACAAATTCATTTGCGCCTCTGGTGCCACAAAAAGCAACCTCTAGTTGAAGCCGGAAATAAGGCTGTCCTTATTAATTTAATAACTAAAGGCTGCAGAGTTATAGTTATAAAGGCATTAGATTTGATAAGGATAATTATTATGTATATGTGTAATGAAATCATTTAGAGATAAGTGTAACAGGAATTTATATAATTTGTAACTTGTACTTATGTGTAGGTCATTTGACAGGTGATGGTATCTTACAAAAGGGTTTTGTATACATTTTGTGGTAAAAGATGTTAGAAAGAGACAAATGTATACCTGACGCCTCGATCGCTGACCGCTCCTTAGACAAGGCTGAGGAAAGGGTAAACTATCTTTTGTTAGGTCACGAACCTTCTGCCCAAGGAATACTCAGGAGTTCACAATAGGAGAAACATGTGGCCGTAACGGGACAGTATTTGCACAAAGTCAGACAGAGCAATAATTTAAGAGAAAATGCGAATGTCAGAACAGAGACGAAAATGTTTTATTATAGGCAAGCCGGGTATACAAGGTATGAAAACCGCCCATAAACACGTGCGTTATCTCCGAAAACATTTAGCAATCTACATGCTAAGGGAGGCAACAGATATTTTAATAGAAATCAGCATGTAAGGAAAGGGCCGAAATTTACAACAGGCTGTTCTTGGAAAATTCAAGTTCGTGGAAAGAAATTGTGGATCAAGGGGGAGAGAATAATTCTAGCCAATGGTCATTTAATAAAAGTCAACCAATAAGGAAAACTTAGTTACAAATAAATATTTTTAAGATAGCCAATGATGAACATATAACACGGATATAGGATAATATACGAGGGAATTTAATTTAGCGAGAGGCGTGGCAATGTGGTAGAAAACTGGAGGACAGAAGCCAGAGAGACATTTTTGACATTCAGACACTTTTTTCAAACGAGACAAGGGTCGCTGAAGAGACACACGAGAGGATTCCTCAATAGATATACGGAAGCAGGCAGCCTAAGTCATTCGAAAGCAACCCGTTTAAGTCATTCTAAAGCGGTCGAAAGATTCTAAGTGAGTAGTGAGGTCAGCTACGAGCCGTCAGGAAGTAACCTGCCAAGTTGTTAAATAAATCAAATGTTCAAAGAGCGCCGGACTTATTAATACACTGAACAACCTCCTTCCCCCCCCCTAATGACTTTCAAGTCATTAAAAACAGTCCAAATTTACCCCGAGAACCCATCAATCCCCCTGCATTTAAAACCACTCAAAATAACCGTTTCAAATTATCGACCAACTGTGGGGACATAATAAATCCCGTTTCATAGTTTACAGACAACTTCATGAACGTTAAAATTGGATAACTTCAGTTTTATGTTATAACAAAACATGATATTTCACCTCTTAAAGCGAAAGAGAAAGTAATGGTACAACTTGAAAATCGCACACAACCTCAACGCGATTCTTTTCTTCATTATCATTTTCTTTCTCTTACTCCTTAAGACATCTTTTGTATTTATCGTGTAGTATTTGCTTCTATTCCTCACACATTACACTTTGACCTGTATTACATTTGTGTCACATGTTTCATAAGTACCCCCTTTTTGCAGCGGGTTCATTTTCTGAACTGCGCTTAAGGTCGATACACAGAATGTGCAAAGTGTGCGAGATTTTTCAAATATACTCGTGAAAGGCCATGTAAATAACATCATTCTAAACTGAAATTTTAAATGAATTACTGTAAATCCTACATCATAACGCGATATTTTGCTTTTGACATCTTTACAAAATTACACCAATGGAAAACCAATACATCGCTCCTCAAATACTTCAAGTTATTAAAGATTATATTATAACATTTTTAACTGAAATGTTGTCTTAAAATACAAATAATGATTTAAAAAACAGGATGCCGCACTGGCACGGCGAAATATCTTTGACGGATTTTGTCATACAAGATATTAAAATATGCTAATGCCATATATCCATTTATAATTTGTAAAGGTCACTGGTTCTACCTCCACACTGTTCTCCTGTTGGTTTTTAACGAGATGTTCTGAGTAAACTAATTTATCACAAAGCAAAGAATCGTCTTGTGAACGAACAGATGACTTTCAGCGCGACTGCAACCAAGCATTGCTTTGAATTAGCAATACAGTAGGAAAATCTGAAAAGAAACTCGAGCAACTACTTTCAATTATTACGCGCGGCTAATGACGTCTGCCAGAGAAGCTAATTTCATGTCTCCTTTATTATCAACGTCTTCTATAAGTGCTTCAAATTTAGCCATGCACAAAATTTTAATAAAGTGTCTTTGAAAGCCCAAACCGAAAACATAAGCTCAAGCGCAATAAGAGACAGACACACTGGTAGTGTCTAAAGATAAAATGGATAAATATAGCACGACTAGGACATTTCCAATTCTTTATTAAAGCCCGAGATAGTGCAGTTAGCTTAGTAGTGCAACAAAAGTAATTGTCTTGCGACAGAGCGTAGTGGCTAGGCCAGTAATATCCCGGGTTCAGATCCATTGAGTGCTGTTTAGTCTTGGTGCTCGCTTAGGCGAATGTTGCAATTGATCTTTCCTTCCAGCTTTACACGTTTTTACTAAAGTTAATATAGGAAAACAACCTTTCACATTTTTTTTTTTTTTTTTTTTTTTTTTTTTTGCTCAACATGGAGAAGAAAACTTTAACTATTTTAAACTTCCTATCATTTTACTATGTATAATTTAAAACTTGAAAACTGTATTGTCTATCTCAATAAACTGTCATTTAGATGTGGATAAATTATATATAGTTTTATCATTGGAGAAAAAGGAAAAGGAAACACGTCCCTGTCCATAAAATAGACGTTAAGCGAGTTCAAAATGGAGACGTTTTATCACACAACTGTAAAAATAACCATGGTGTTATCAGAGATAGCTGGCAGGTATTGCACAATCTTTAGCGTATTCAGGTTTCTTCCATCATTATTTTAATCAAATATTCACAATATTTCCTTCCCATCACTACAAGACATAATAACACTCTCTCAATGCCTCCATATATTCAAAATACATGATAAAACCGACTAACACAATAAAATGTAGCATGCAAACTAACGGAACAGAGATACGTTGCAACGCTGTTTTACTCTACGTGGAGCGATTTCCTAGTTTCCATTGTTAAGAAGTTACGCTGATTGGCGTAAATATAAAAGCGGTGTACTGTATCTGTTCTTTCGAGAATTAACAACACTGCGTTTGTAGTCCAATAATCAGAGGAGAGGCGCAGGTATCAAATCCGAGATTGCTCTTAGCTGAAACTGAAATATTATTGGTGCGGTCAGACAAGAGAATATCGTTAGGCAAGTAAACTAGTGTTGCCATGTCTACTTATTTTAGAGGAGATTTAATTTTAACCATGTCTACTCTTCTACTTCAAAACGTTAAAAGAGGTATTAATTCTCCTTATTTTATACGGTTTTCCTCTAAAAATACAAATATTTTATTCTTTTAAACAAGTTTTCATTTTTAACAATTGATTTTTTTTTTTTTTTTTATTTCTCGCGAGTCAAAAAAAGAATATTTTAAAGACTGAATGTGCAAGGAGCAAGGAAGGAGAAATTGTAAATGCACACTTCTAGCGTAAATTTTCTGAAATGAAGCACATTGACAATGAACATTTTTGCAGAAAGATGACAGCTGACATGATAATACTTGTTGCATTCACAGAACACGTCCTCCTCCCCGCACGGTCCGCTTGCAATTAAGCACTAGCATAGCCTTATTATTGATTTCAACATCACTTAGTTCGGTGTCGGTCAATTGACAGTTTAGTAGTTCACTTATGATGTCCAAGAGAATGAGTAATAAATAAATGTATTTCTAAATGTCAGTTTTATATTATCAATGTTTTATATGTTACATATAATCAAGTGCCAGTGCTTTTTAAGATGCTAATTTACAGTACAAAACAGGCAAATACTATAAACATTCAGTGCCGAGAAAGAAGGGAAAATATGCACAGAATTGCAAATCTGAATGGGAGAACGAGGAACTTTTTAAGGATTGGGCTATATGAAGAGTGAAGTTGTGCATGTACAACTTTTTAATGGTGTTTAACGCCCATTTTTACTTCTGAGGCATCACATGCGGTGGGCACTGATGATACACTTGAAACGAAATGATAAACTGGGAAAGGATATATTTTTAATGAAGGAAACGTTCCAGGCCAAAGTTTAGGATAATCTCCGGCATTTGCCGTTTATGAGGACCGAGAAAACCTGGAAAATACCTCAGTCAGGGAGGACGGTCCTGCTGGGTATCGAACACCAGACCTCCCGCACAGGAGTCCCGACCTTAACGACCTCGGTCCCCCGTGAATGATGAAGACTAAAACATCAGTGACAGATAAGAGAAAAAGTTGTATCGTTTGTGAATATGAGACAAGTTATTAAAAATATCATACGCAATATTTTAAGATACATATAATTTATTTAGCTTCACATAAGAATAATTTTTAATAGGTTTAAAAAGTTTGGAAGAATAATGACCTTGAATTTTGTAATCTGTTTAATTCTCCTCTAACTTTGCATTGACATCTCTATTTTCCACATGTTGAGTTGGTGACACTGGTAAACAGTTCAACTCAAACGTGGAGACTGTACTTTCGAGGAAACAGATTGCCACTTCATAATGATTCTATTATTTATGTTCTTCTCACTGCAACATGTTGATTTTTCGTTTAAATTTGTGGTTTCAAGACATTACTAGAAAAGTTATGTTTACTTTCCCATGCTAACAGCATAGAGATCATGGGAAGCAATAGTCGCTTGACTCTGGCATTACTGCATTCTTTAAACCGCGTGCATGCGAATTTAAACGTGTCAACAACGCTAACAGCAGCTGGAACGTGGCTGCTCTCTGTAAGATAACACGCCATTGTTATCGACTCAAAGTAAGCTGGTTGCGCACACAATGAGCGCAGCGGTTACATGCGTTTCGAAAGCTTTTAGTCATTCATGTGCTGTGCGAATAGCACTGTGTATTTATTATAAAGAAACTATTTATTATAGAAAAACGTGTGAGAAAACCTTTAATGTTCATATCACTGCCTATCGCGCATGCGCATACATGTTACTGCCATCGAAAGTTTGTATGGAAAGAATTTGATTTATCCTCTGTACAACGTGTGCAACGTAAATAAACTTGGACAGTTTTCCTGTCCAGATATCTCTCACGTGATTTGTATAATAAATGGTTTCTTTATAATAAATAAAATGTTGAACATGTATTCTTAATTTTTGGCGGCTTCCGTGCTTTATTGCTCCTTGGGAAATGCCGCACCGGGTTGCAGTGTAATTCTTTTAATTGAGAGCCACAACAGGAGACTAAGAATTTAGCTCTTCATTGTCACTAACAAGGAGAGACGGTTCTTTCAATAGCTGCACTTCCATTTTAAAAGCATAAATTCACAAGTAGCAATGCAAAAAGAGCGCCAAGAATAAGGTAAAAAATTAAAAAAACAAAGAAGGAAATTTCTATTTTCAACCAATTGTCATCAGATGGTTCTCACATTAGTTTTCGCCTTCCTTGATCAGAAAGTTGTTAATAGCGCTCTGCTCTATAAGGGCCTCTTAAAAACACGTTTCAGGGTGTCTCTTTGTTTTCATTATTGAAAACATGCAACAATTGTTTCAAAAGATTACAGAGGAAAGATTATAGCCCTGCACTCTCAAATTGATAGCGTGTTTGATGAAACAAAATAATCAGTGCTTATGCACCTAACAACGCATGTAGTATGTGAGATGTTTTGTTGCGGCAGTGCAGTCATATGGGAAGGGAGGAATGAGGGGAGAGAGTGTTTGTGCGTCTGTGTAGCTGATGATAATAAATAATGTTATTTGGTAGGATCTCCTGGGCTGGATGGCCGAGATGGAGTTCCTGGAGAACCTGGGCTAGACGGAATTCCAGGAAGAAATGGACTAGATGGCATTCCGGGTTTGGACGGCACTCCTGGTATTCCTGGGATTCCGGGAACTCCGGGAACCAATGGTACAGACGGTAAGTAAGGACTATCCAATATTTCTACTCGTAGTAACTGAATCGCACAGATACTGGGCAAATGTAAAAAAGAAGTTACTAACATTTTAATCATTGAAAGTTCCTATTCTAGTTTAGCGATTGACCGGGGAGTTTCTTTCTTTTTGAGTTATATACCTTCAGAAATTCGCAAGCTAAAATGAACGTAAAATATGTAAATTTTACTAAAAGTTGTGTCACGTTGTTGTTGCGTAGGAGTATTAAAGAGCTGAGGATTAATTAAAAACTGTAGACACCGCGACCCTTTACTTAAAAAAATAAATGGGTAAATAAATAAATAAATAAAGGTCGCATATTTAGCAAAGGTCGAAGTGCTCCCCCCCCCCGTTATTATAGCCACAATGTTAGCTAACACCTTTAGGGAATAATATTTGCGAAATCCTATAGCTGTATGTCAAACAATTTCTAATTAGAAATTATGTCACAGTAAGCAGGTGGATGACAGATTTCGAGACTCCTAAGAGTTTAATCTTTTATTTCTCTTGGGATAAATCTGTTGTGTGTATTTCTATATTGAAATTTATAGTACATGAAGGCAACAATTTGTTCAGCAGTGAACTGTTGAATGGGTAAGGAGAAAACGTAGTTCAAGTAGAACATTTCTGCTTTCTTTGGCACCGAACCATCAAAGAAGACATCGAAAACATTGCTGCCTTTCGTAACAATTTTCTATATAAAAATAATTTGTCCCAAAAAATAGACACAGAAAAACGTAGAATCAAATTACAGAACACGAGTTTCTCCTGTTAAGGGTACACACAATTGAAAGTTGGCCAAAAATCTTCGAAAAATTTGTTGTTTTAAACTTTAAAACATATGAAAGCTCCTACTTTCATAGCATATATAATTGCTTTCCATTTGACAGGATTTTTTTTTTTTTGAATAGTGTTTAACGCCCGTTTTTACTACTGAGGCACCACAGGCGGTGGACACTGATGATACATGAAATGAAATGATGTATTGGGAAAGGATTTTTTTTTAAAGGAAGGAAGCGTTCCAGGCCTAAGTTTAGGTACCTCCCCGGCATTTGCCAGTTATGAAGACTGAGGAAAACCTGGAAAAAAACCCAGTCAGGGAGGACGGTCCTGGCGGGATTCGAACCGCAGACCTCCCGCTCACGAGTCCATGCCTTAACGACCTCGGCCACCCGTGGCGGTTTGACAGGATTTTGAACACTTGTTAAGAGCTTTGAATGTTGCAAAAACATTCTAGTATTAATTCAAATGCTTTTGAGTTTAAATTGTCTTACTTAAACTCAAACTTCCATTCATTCAAAACATTCCGCATAATGTAGTTCTGTCCACTTCTTCAGATTTTCAACATTTTTCTCAAAAAATATGAGCAAAGTATGTAGTAATATGATTTTCAGAACACTTTTATATACTCAAGATATTGTCACAGCCCAATGTAATACCATCCGCATGAATATCATTCTGCACTAATTACATCATCCTTAAGCCGGACAAGTAGCGAAACGCATCACTTATCTAAAGAATCCTACCCTTCCCTACTCAAAATAAATAAAAACAACGAAATAATGGACCAATATAATGTATGCAAATATGAACATTTCTAAACTTTACCTGATAAATTTATTAACATACGTTAAGATGTGCTAATCTCAATATGTTAATCGTAAAGTTGACTATCTGGAGATGGTGCAGAGTCCACTCTCTCCGCACTCTACTCAAGAAACTGTTAATATACGCACTAGTTCTCCCACATTGCCAATCCCCACAGGACACAATATACAATAATTAATTTGATAAATTATGAAAAAATATGATAAATATAGTATTACAACGTTAAGGATATTTTTGGACAATCAGAGCAGTACGTAGCAATTTTTTCCTCAATGGCAGATTAACATTTTAATATTTTTACTTAATCGAAACAATAGTTCTACACCGTGTGGAACATTTAGCCTATTGGCACTTAATTCAAATTAAAAATATTTTATAAAACTATTACAGATATCAATATGGAAAATGTCCCATGTGCGTTATACTGAAATAACAGTATGTTAAAAAATGGGGAGAAAATGAAAATTGTAATATTTAGGAACTTGGACACTCTTAAGCCTGATATATCATGGCTTGTAAATGAAATACAGTATTATCCCTCTCATTCAGTAATTAAAATTAACAATTAATATTGTGTCAAAATATTTTGTTAGTTATTTTTAATATTGTGCCTTATGTTTTTAATATAGGTAGATTGTTTTGTGGGATATTATTGTGAAGATTATTTCTGTTGCATAAGGATGCACTACAATAAAAGTAAAATGTTTTAAACGTCTATACATTTTGTTTGTTTATATCTTTAAATTTTGTAAACTATGAAAAATATATAAATTCAGGATGTTAAACTTTGAGTTAAATTTAAGAATCCATGGTCATGGAAGGTTTCAAAACCGCTGCACGGACAATTTTTGGGGGCAAATGAGTGGATGAGCAATTGTGTCAGGCCAAGAGACGAAAAATCTAAACAAGAAATAATTATTTTATTGCATACATTTTACACAGGAACAAAAGCTCTCGCCCTTCTAAAGGCAAACACTTGCTTTGCTACAAGGCGCCGCTGCCTTTATTCGGCCTCTTATCTGCAGCGGGAATACCAAATAAAATCCATGATGCTACGTTACAGCACTGAGAACAAAACTAAACCCTGTTCATTCCTGTAATTTGTCCCGAGTAAATGCTTTCATTTCTAAGGAAAACTCGGCGGGAGAGCTTATGTAGCTGCACAGAGGTTAACTTAGTTGAGTAAGGTGTCTTGAAATAAGATTAGGGCTGGCTTCGCGACCCGAGGCGCTGGGTTCCGTGCAACACAATCCTCGCATCTGATTAATTACACGGGTGGAAGTCGAGCTCTAAAGTTTCCATTATTCATGATGAGCCAGCACATCTGTGGCTAAAGCTTTCCGATGAACACGAGTCATTCTCGTTAAAGTAGTGCCATAGCAATTTGTTCAACTGATTTATGTAGCATGGATACATTGGCTTCCTTTCCGGAGCCACAACATATGTGTTATAATACATATGTTCTTTACAGCACTGAAATGTTAATACATCACATTGTATGTTGTAATTTGATCTATTTTGGCCGTAAGCGGTCGTCTCGGTTTAATTAATAAAACTTTAGAGTTCGCTTCGCCAGATCTCTATAGAATTTTCGGAGTTTCACAATAAAAGCTAAACAATGACAATTTTGGTATACTTTTTATAGCTTCGTACAATGTTTTCTGTAACTCCTCTCGGATGCACCTATCCTAGTATCTCACAGCAAATGCTGGATTATTCTTTTGGTTGCTGAAAATTGGAAATGTTTCTGTATTTATTTTCGAAATTTGGCAATATTTTGAGTAATATGAATTAACTTTAACCTCATAGAATAAAATTAAAATGGATTAATGGACTATCTGTATGCACATAGAACAAGATTGGTTCGAGTTTAAAGAGATAGTTACTAAAAAATGCACTTGGAATTTTGGGGAAAAGAAAACTACGAAATAATAAGAAAGGTATACATTCATACATATGAAAAGAAGAATTAGAAAAAAGTATAAAGATTAACAAAAATATGAGAAATATGAATTAACTTTAACCTCATAGAATAAAATTAAAATGGCCTAGCAATATAGACCACAAAAATGCAAATAAGTGTGTAAAACAAAGAAATGGAACAGCAAATATAACAGGCATCAATGTGGGAGTAAGACAAGGGGTTGTGTTTTGCCTAATGTTTTTATTTTACGCGAATAGAACAAGAATGAATGGTTCGAGTTTAAAGAAGTAGGTACTATGCACTTGCAATATTAGGGTATTAAGAAAACTACGAAAAAAATAAGAAAGGGAAAGTTATGAACACTAACAAAGAATTGTATTTTAAATTGCTATCTTCTAAAACACCAGAAAACTTAGAGGTGCATAAACTTTTCTGTAAATAAAAGATAAACTGTTTAGAGACGCCCATAAATCAAGATGGGGCAAACACATCTCTGAAATTGAAAATGGCATATATGGAACAAAACTAATATAACCGAATTTCGAAATTAAGATGTTGCGAACCTACAACTGTTAGATTTTGAACAATAACTTCAACAGTGTAAAACTTTAGGGACTAATGATATTTATGAAGCACCAGTATTAACTGGACAATATACGAAAAGTGGAAGTGGACAGGCTTGAATTATTTTAATTAGAGAAAGCTCTAAATTATTCTAAAAATGGGAAAGCTCCAGGACTGTGAAATATAGGCACAAAATTATTGAAATATTTAAAAAGGAGACAAAACTAGGAGTGAGGACTACAGAGGTATCAGTTTATTGAACGCTGTTTTTACAAAATATATGCAACAAATTGAACAAATTATTTTATAATGCAATAGAGGCAGTTCTTTTGGAAGAGCAATCAGGATTTAGGAAAAGGTTGTCCACTTAAAATATTTTTATTTAAAAAATTAATAGGAAAAGAAGGGAGTTAACCAGTCTACTTTCAAAGTATTTATAGATTATATAAAAGTGTTTAGTAAATATGATTGAAGTAATTATGAAATATAATGAGTCATGAAGGAATTACTAATCATTTTGTTGAAATGTTTAAAACAAATATCTACTAAAATGCAAATATGCGTGTAAAACAAATATAACAGACATTAATGTGTGAGTAAGACAAGGGGTTGTATTTTGCCTACTATTTTTATTTTATACTTAGACAATGCAATTTGAGAATAGAAAGAGCAGCTAAAAGTGCTACGAATATTAATTGAAATACATAGAAATAACTTTATTGTTACACTTCTGCGTACAGATGAGCACTCTATTATTTCAGATAATAAAAAAGCATAATTTGAATTGCCCAAAATAATAGGCATAGGTATATAATTTTGACGTCTTCATAAATAAAACTAAGTTCATATATTATTCTCTAAGATGTAAACTAGCATTAAATAATAAGAGGATGGTAAAGTATATCATTTTAAAATTTTAGGATACACACGGTCATATATAAAAGAAATTGATATTGAAAATACAACTGAAATATTCTCAAAATGAGCGGAACAATGAAAAGAATTTTAAGAAACAAAGTCAGGAAAGATATTGAAATGGTTTAGTAAGCTCCAGGTTGCGCACTAATTGTGAAGCGTTTTGTTATCGACATTGAGGGGTCTCACGTTGTGACGCCAATTTGAAGCGGTTTGGAAGATTGGTTATTGATTGCTTCGGTGTTGTTCCCTACGCTTCAATTACAATTTATGAGGGTGAATTCTACTATTTTATTGGTTCTCAACAGGACTGGGAGAGCTGTATATTGGTACTTTATATTGTTCTAAATCTTTCGCGTCCTCTTGATGTTTTGCGTACGGTAGACCTAGCTATGTCGAATGGAAACTTAGCTGCCGCGTGTGAAATTTACAGGTGGTGCCGCTGTGTATGAAACTGAAAACTGCTTAACTAATGATTGCATATGTCAAATGAGAACTATTTCTTTGAACTACGTAACTGAGTGTGATAATTGATTCAGAACTGCCTCTACGAACTGCCCTTGCTGCGTGTAGATCTTATAACTACTTCCGAGAACTGAAGCCCCCGCAGAGCAAACAATTCCTTACATATTAAATTCAAACCAAGTAATCGATGGTTTAATGACGCCAGAGGGGGTCGGTCACAAAGGCGCGTGCAAGATCCGCATCTATTTTAAAATTTTCAAACATATATTTACCATTGGCTGGTTCAAGTTCATCTGTCACACGTTTTATTTTTGAAAGTTTAAAACATTTTGATGTCATCGGCTAGTTTAAAAAACAGCACAATGCCTTCGGAGTCAAATCCCCAAATGGGTTTAAAAGTCCTTCAGTTTATTAACCCTACAACTACAGTCACTTTAAAAAAGAGGCTGATCACTGAACCCTATGGTATCTTGTATAGTTTTATGACCCTCATGGCCTTTCAAGCTACTGTAAAGGTAAAACAATAGAGACTTTCTTTTTGTTGGCTTGCAAAAAGCCACGTGTTAAAAGTATGCCGTATTATAATATATGATATCTACATTATATTACTAATTACAATGTCGGTCCTGGTGTTGTAGTGTTAACCATACTTGCCTTCTAAACCCAAGATCGCGGGTTCAAACCCGGCCAGGATCGATGGATTTTTTCGGGCGTAAAAATGGCTTCCTTCGGAAGGGAAGTAAAGCCGTGGGTTTTTTTTTTTTTTGAGTAGTGTTTAACGCCCGTTTTTACTACTGAGGCACCACAGGCGGTAAAGCCGTGGGTCCCGTGTCGTACATTTACGGCACGAAAAAGAACCTCAAGCCTGAAAGAAGAGGCCTCTGAGCAAAATTTGTCGCCCTGAATTAAATGGGACGCCAATGACCTGAGAGATGTTAAAGAGCGTCCATAAATAAACAAACAAAAAATACTAATTGCAATACATGAAATATTATGATGATTTTAATCATGTTAATCGCCCGTTTTTATTACTTAGGCACCACAGGCGGTGACACTGATGATACATGAGATGAAATGATAAATTGGGAAAGAATTTTTTTTCAATGGAAGGAAACGTTGTAGGCCTAAGTTTAGGGTACCTCCCCGGCATTTGCCCATTATGAGGAATACCTGAAAGAAACCTCAGTCAGGGAGGACAGTCCTGGCGGTATTCGAATCCCATACCTCCCACTCACGAGTCCGCGCCTTAACGATCTCGCCACCCGTGGCGGTATATGATAATTAAGTTTGCATTATATACTACATTATAATTATATTTCAGAGAAGGTGGGCCGTAGGAACAATTACAATATATCAATAACATTTTATAAGACAATGGCAGTTCCAGGAGCTCTATATGTAGCTAAATTTTAACAATGATTACCAGAGATATAAGTAGATTACAGGCAGTGGAAATGAGATTTTTATGATCAGCTTTAGGATTAACTAGAAGAGATAATTAAGAAATGAAGGTATACGAAATCAATTATAGATACTGAGCCTAAGTGACAAAATAAAATATTACAGGCAAATGTAGAACACAAAGAAGGAAATATACAGATTTCCAAAGCAAATTATACTTATATAATAGGAAGAAATATCGAAAGAACAAAGAAAAGATGAGTAAGCCAATAATAAGCTACTTTGAGCTCGCAGCAAGCTTTAAAAACCTTAAATCCTGAAGCAAGCATTGGTGAGTAAAATCATAAATATTGGAAAACAAATCTTTCAATCATCCATTCAAATATATCAATATGCTGTATTAGTTCTGTTTAGATCATCAGCACTCCACATTAAGTGCTCTCAGTAACAGCTTAGCTGTATGGTTTAATGAATAAGAAAAATTAACATTGTAAATGAAAGAATTCCCGTCAAAAATAAAATGCTATAAGTAATTTATGATGAATATTTACATGATGAGAACCGTATAAATATAATTAAACGTGATTATGAATTTATATTTGAGAGCAAAATATTTGGTTCCTGATTTATTATCAGCTATGGTGGTGGTGTTAAGAATTAATTGTGTTAATAGTGTCAGGTATGTAGCAACGGATTTATAATGATTTTGTTTTTATGCATTATCGTTCCTACAGTTTTCAAGAATGGTTATTAAATAGTATCCTCATATTTTCTAGCAGCAAATTTTGTTGAGACCGGGGCAAAAGTGAAGCACTGTTGAATGCTGTAGTTTTCTCTTATGCTAAATTTAGACTAGCTTAACAACATAAAAGGTCAGTTATTTTTGTCAATAAGAAGAGGTGCTTCAAAAAAAGGAAATAAAAGTAGTTGTCGTTACCTGTAATCCACTTCTCCAAAGACGAGGAAATAAGTCTTAATGATATCATATTGTCTTTGGAAATAACTGCAGTTCTGCAGAAGGTATTTCAAATCATATAATTTATGTGAATGAATTGATATAATTTTAACAAGCAAAATTATAATTAAATTTACATATTACTCTTAATTCATAAATAACAAATAGTAATTTTTTCATTATGAATGATACAATTACAAACGTTTTTCAATTTGGTTGCCTCAGCAAAAGCAACAGACGTTTACTGGAATATCCAGGAGACCAGTTTCTGATTCAACTTAATGAACAACAATAAAAAGATTTATTATTCCATTTATAAAATCCAAATTACCAAATTGAATTTTATAAACCTTAAAGCTACATAAAGAATTGATCATTTCTCTCTGGATATTATACACATCAACATCCTGGTTATTTGTGATAGAAATATTTGATTCAATTAATTACTCCAACTCCCTTTCTATACTACCTCCATTCTCAATTACATATCTCCTGACAATTCTAAACTATTTCTCTCTTATCTTTCCTAAATTTTTTCCTAGCTCTGTAATAAATTAATTCCATTTTTTTAAACATTCTTTTTTCCAGTTCCTTATTTTCCATATTATTTCACTTTTCAAACTTCAGAATCTTCCTCATTAACTCGGTTTCTTGCACTCTAAAATACAGTGCAATGTTGCATCTTAATTAGTACAAAAAAGACAAACATTCATATCTAGTTCCCCTCTAAATCCCCTTAAATTTGTAGCCCCCCATTCTTTCCCAAGCTTATCCTTCTCTACCTGTTCTGTCACATATATCAAAATGTACCTTGTTCTCTCCATTAGTGTCTACACTTTTCTCCAAAGACCGTTTCTTAGCTCAACACTCCCATTC
Organism: Metallyticus violacea; assembly: GCA_030762175.1. NCBI lineage: Eukaryota > Metazoa > Arthropoda > Insecta > Mantodea > Metallyticidae > Metallyticus > Metallyticus violacea. The sequence goes on from CM060833.1 coordinate 106,028,541, forward strand.
CAAATCTCTCGCATTCCAATTTCTTCTAAATGTTTTTCCATCTTAGCAAACCAACTACTTTTACATTTCATCCAGAGCTATTAGATAATGCTTAGCAATATTTCCATCCTCCAAGGATTTAATTCTACAGAAATATTTTAACTCTCGTTAGCTTTACTCCCTAATCTTCCCATCTCAAGAAATGATACTGCATTTAGCGAGGCTCTTGGCAGCCCCAAGACCAATTTGCAAAATTCTCTATGAACCCTTAATTTTATGTAATATATAGGTGTACTCTTTTTTTAACCGTTTAAGCCTACATTATTCCATTTAATAATGTTCACATTGAAGAAGAAAACCCCCAATTTCATTAAAGTCTGTTGTTGTTACATGTTGCACAATAATTATTAGGCTTATAGGAATTTCTAAACCCTTAAACCGGAATGAATTTGTTAGCACTGGAAGACAACAGGTGAGAGGGTAGAATAGGTCACATGCTACAAACCACTCTCTCCCTTTAAGCCTACTACTTGTCAGTTCTAGTTTCCCTTTTGGATGGTGGTTCATAATCTGTGTTTGAGTGTACCTAATTTGATGTCAAGTGCTTAAGAACTCCATTGCTTAATAAGTACACTAAATGTAGGTGTGACATTTTAAAATAAAACCTAGAAGATCTTGTTTTAAAATATACTTAGAAACATGCTTCTTCGCTCAACACTGAAATGACGTCAAAATGACCTATATTTTTTGTTGCGGTTAATTGAAGCCTGCGGACGATTACCCTTAACATGAAATAACTATCATTACATTTTATTTTATTACAGACATTTTTTGGAAGAATTGCAAATAACGTGAGGCGGTTAAATCGTATGGTGTTCACGGTCTTTTCTGAGTTCTTAATTCCAACCTCTTAATCTTTCTCAGAGAGCTAGTCAATATACAGAATAAGGGAATGCAAGCACCCGCACCGTGAATCAAGGAGACCCGGGCTCGTCCCAGGGACTGGGAACTTCGGGTTCTCCTGCCATTCATTCCTCTCATTCCCATCTTTGCTTTCGTCATTCAACTTGATGTACTCCGTGGATTCTCGGTGCGTGCATTGCAATTCGACTACCTTCCTGCTGTCTGCAGCATGTGCACAACTCATATATGTAAGAGTTATTTTGTTTTATGCAATGTCTGTGTTAGTATCACAGCTACAGGATATCTATACTTATGTTACTTACGCCGATAATTTTATCATATTCTTTCTTATTATAAAGGTAGTCTGTATTGGATATTGCAGCAAATTAAAATTAAACATTTAGCATGTCAAATATAAAATTAAACATTTTATTGCATTGTTGATGTTAGTATTTAGCGTTTTGAATATAATTTTTTAGTGTAAATAGGGAATTGGAATTCATTATCATATTCCAATTTATTTCATTTGAGAAAGCTTATTAGAAGTCCAATATTACTTTTATTTTAATCTGTTTCGCGTGTCTATGACAATGAAGTTGTACTTGATGAAAAATCATTCTGCAACCATACCATTCATAGTGCGCAAGTGGATTAATAGCTGCTTGAGCAAAGAGTTGATATTTTAGTTGCATGGCTAATAAAACTTAAGAGGCAGTTAGCCATTATATTGTTTTGCCACAATCATATAAAAACTGTCAGAATGTACATTACTAAAATGTGGAATTCTTGTCTTACTAACGAACACATTTCTATGGTTAATTTGATCAGCTACCGCTGGAATTATGAACTCATTAACAGCATGAAAAATATATTATTTCTTTCATTTTGTGCCCTCTGGGACTTGAAATTTTAAATCATGGGGTAATTTATATTTCATTTGAAATAACATCTTGTCTCTAAGTAATATTATGTTATTTATGCAACTCCTTTAACATGATTATTTTATTGGCTTTATGCAGTAACTATTATAATATGAAATAATCTAAAATATTGCTCTAATCAATGTCTGCTTTTAGCATCTCTGCTCACTGTTGCTATTATAACCCCTAGTTCTTATTATCTGAATCTGCTTACAGGTTCATGTTATTCAAACTGTTTACCTATGTGTTCTATATCTATTTCGTCTATTAAAATTCATATACTCGTATTACTAATATTAACGGCAGCAGACCAAAGACTTTTTCTTTCCAAGGATCGCAGATCGTCCAACTTAACCTTCTTTTATCATCACACAATTCATTACCGGACATGGAAATTTTAAAAATTACTTTCATAGGCTCAATACAGAATTTTGCTACGAGCATTAATTTAATATTTCCAGTGCCCAAATGTGCAATGTCTGAAGAAATCGTACCTAATTCATTTTTGACTGGAACATACATCATTGAAAAGATATAACTTCCTTGAACATCTAAAATCATGCAATGTTGACCTACTTAATATTCAGACACTAAATGACATTTTTAATAATTGTGGCAATTGTAGCATACGAGAATAAATGTTTAAATATTTTATATTATACATGCAAATGTTGCAAATAGCTTTCTACGCCGTTAGTATATTATTGCAGCATAGAGCATAATATTAATTTACATAAATTTGGCAAATCCTAGCATACTCTGATGTAAAATAGGGTTGTGTTATTTAGAGACACAATAAATAAAATAAAGGTCATAATATGTTCCTATTGCTTGAAAATGGGATCATTAAAATAAAAGAGTCATATTCGCCAACATTCAGTTTGTTTTTATTTTTATCGTAGTATACGAGGTGTGATCAAAAATAACAGAAATCTTCGTTTCTTAAAGAATCTTTATTTATTCACCAACATCACTTCAAAGTAATCCCCTCCGGATTTAATACACTTGTACCAGCGCTTTTTTCAGTCTTGAAAGCACTTCTGGAACTCATTTTTCGCTGTGCCCTTCTGTTCCTTCAGCGATTGTGTTTTTACCTCATCAATGGTGACAAAATATCGTCCTTTCATGGTTTTCTTCAGCCTCGGGAATAGAAAGAAGTCGCAGGAGGCGAACATGGTGACTGAGGTTGTTACCTTCATTAACTTCCTCAATTATTTTATTAACTTGAATTGGAGCACGTCCTGTAGAAGATCCTTTAGGAATAATTTTTGCTTTTTAGGGAAAATACCTATATATATATATATATATATATATATATATATATATATATTGTGCATTTATATAACGGTTTTGTTTTTTTCCAAAACATCACGAACAAGCAGTGAGGTGTGAGTGACAATCTCAGAACAAACTTTGCTGCCACATGCTTCATGCCCCAAACGTCCGAAATGAACCAAATGATATAGAACATCATCAGCAACCTCTCTTCGGCGATTTTCCAGAACCACTTTCTTCACTTCTTCGACGTTGTAGGCGGTTATTGATGTGCTAGGACGTTCAGGGCGGTAGCCATCTTCAACGTCTTCACGTCCCTCTTTGAAACGTCTGTACCACTCGTAAGCTGTCTTGCTCATAGTAGATTCGCCAAAAGCCACAGGCTGCATTGCGAATATTTTGTTGCACTTTGTTCTAGTTTTCAAGCAAAATTTAATACAAACTCTTTGATCCATAAATATGTCTTACCATTTCGACTATTAACAATGAACTAAACGTTCAAAATAGCTGAAAACGCCAACATTGGTTATGAATATGTGTACTGTTAGTTAGTAACTAACTTAGTTAGTACACAGAGTTAAAAAAAATTTGAAAATAGAATTTATGGAACTCGCGAAATAAAAAAATTATCATTAATGTTTAATCACACCTCGTATACTGTGTTCTTCATTCTTGTGACTTTGTTTCGTTCATTGAGCTCAGTAAAGAAGGAAATTTCTATGGAAAATGCATAATGTTCAACCTTATACACCACAGTGCAACTGAACGAGAAAGTGAGAACATGAAAGGTGTTTAAGCAGAGCTTTCTCCCTACCATGTAAAAGGAATTTATTATGAATAAGAATTCGACATGACTTTGTATATTTCTGACTGGTTCCTTCTGTGAGGGTTGTAATGTTTATTTCAATGTTGTCATTTCTTTCAGTCCTTTGTTAGCAGAGGCGAACCTTGCATGTGCATCTTGAAGTTGTGTTATACAGTTGTCAAGATAATGTCATAACTAGATATCGGAATCTTAAGCACTTAATGTCAAATTAGGTACACTCAAACTAGTAGATCAGTACAAAAACAAAAACATAAACTATGAGCTACGGCCCGGCAAGTAAACAAGAACTAACGGGTGACAGGCGCAATGGGAGAGTGTGATTTATAGTTCGTCCACCTGTTGTCTATAGTTGTAATTACGCAGCTTAGTTCCGTCTCATTCTAGTTTTAGTGTTTGGAAATTTCGATGCCTAGTTATAATTTAACATATCGACAATCAAATATTAAATTAGCAGAGTATAAAATGATTAAAGCTCCATCATCTGGTTCATTATACGAATCTCAGTCTTCAGTTGTTGACCGTGTCGAGCAGTTATAAAATGCCGAAGTTTCGGATGCCCTGCAGCTGCCCATTATCCAGGGAGATGCGCGACCAAAATCATTAGTAAAATTAATTATCAGATGGCCGTTGTTAGCGCAGTGCTGTACATTGTTTGCTTCCTCTGCTGCTTCAGTTCTACGAGGGTGAATTGATAAGGCTAGCAAAAAAACATATTAAATAACTTTGTTTTTTGTAAAAACAAAAATATGTTTCTCAACTTATTCTCTTACATTTATTTTTCTCCCTCAAAAAATGGCTTTCGAACTGTGCAGAATGCAGTTTACAGCACATATAACCTCCTCATTCGACGAAACCCCCCCCCCCCAGTTAATTTTTGTGTTAGGAAAGAGAAAAAGCTCATATGCCAACTCTGAGAAATAGGATTCCGAAGCCCAGCTCGTGCACTTTTGCCCTCGCAACGGCCGACGAGTGAGCAGGGGCATTGTACTGGTGCAGGAATACGTTTTGCGCGCCAATCTTAGTTGCCCTTTTCCACGGTGCACTTTCACCTTCGCCAACTCACTGTTTTTGTCTCCGGGGTGTGATGGTGGATCCCATTTTCGTCTACAGTTACAAAACGACGCCAAAAGTTATTCGGAATATTCTGCAACTTTTCCAAAAGCGATTTTGAGGGTTTTTAGTCTGGTGTCAATAAACGGCACCCATTGTGCACTCACCTTTTTCATACGCAGAACTTTATAATTTATTATGTACCTGTTCACATGAGATGAACTATTTCTTAAGAAACCTCAATCTGGAGTTCGCAACTTGCAGCATCTGCAGTGCTCGTACAGGAAATGGATTGAATTAGGAAATACTTAAGAGATGATTCTGTTGAAATTCTATTCGAGTTGTTTGCTGGTGCACGTATAAATTCATTTATCCAGTAATAAATTGCCTTGAGTGCTGATGCAGAGTCTTCGTGAACAACCTTTGTACACTTTTTTCAAATAAAAAGGTTTTATCACTGCGCTATTCTCGTCTTTATTCATTCTACGAAAAGGGTTGCACTAATAACATAAAACAGCTGCCAACAAAGAAAAAAAATTAAAATAAAATAAAATAAAAATAAATATAAATAATTAAATAGAATAAAATCTGCAATACTCCGTCCCGGCACTTTGTTGCCTATACCGGGACGTATATTTCCAAAATTTATCATTTATTATTATTGAGTTAATTTCCACTGTACGTAATAATTTTACAAATCATAACTTAAAATAAAACACTAAATCGTTTAAACAATTCACTACATTAAATAAATAAAATTACAATATACTGGGAACCAGTAAGGTAACCCGTAACTACTTGAATTAAACTTAACCGTCGGGACCTCACCCTAGCTGCCTGAGAAAATTGTAGCTCTTACTTATTACTTTTATAGTTCTTTGTTTATTTCTCTATACGCAGTTTTGTTATGTTAACACAGCTTGTTCTTTGCTTGAAGTGTGTATACATTTTTGCCACCCTCTGTCATCTATCCTTTGTCTTCTTCCAGGTCCCGTAACTTACATCTTTTAACTCATTTTCGCTTCTATAATCTTCCCTCTCCATCCCAAACTCCCCCTCTATGGACACCATCCCCTCATCCTACACGGAGTCCTTCTTTTACTCCTCTCTCCTCCGTTCGCCTTGCTCCCTCCTCTTCGTCTTCTTTTTGACCTTCTTTTCTTCTCTCTTACTGTCTTCCCTCGTCATCTTTGTAGTTTCCTCCATTCTCTTCTTCCTTATATCTCGGTACTGTGTTGGCTGAATTTAATATTTGTAGTCTTGTTGATCTTCTAATTCCAGCCTTAGCCCTTACTGTAGCTGTAGGTATCTCTTCCTGTTCCAACTTTTCTTCCCATGCAATTCTACTGATTTTCTGAGCCAGTTTCTCCAAATGCTTGTATAAATTTTAATCTCTTATAACAGAAGATATTTGTAAGCTATCTAAAATTTCCCTTTTATCCTCAACCTGTTGTAAATAATGCACACATTCAAAAAGGACATGTTCTGGAATCCCATGCACTTTGCAGTAATAGCAAATATCATTGATGTTATTAAAGGTATTATAGGTTCTTCTTCCCACTTCATATTGGTTCCATTCACGCTGCCAATTTGCTTGAATGTAATTTTAATATCTTTGATTATTTAATTATAACTTCCATCTATTTCTCTTACTTTCTCAAAATTCTCTTTTTTAAGACAGTAGAGTGCTTCCCTTAGTTTTATTAGATAATCATTTGGCCAAATACCCGTTGTTACTAGTAGGGCCATAGTTGGTAATGTTGTTACTACGCCAATGTATCTAAACAATATTTTCTGCAGAGTTCTCTTAATTGATTTTTAGTTAGGATATCGTTCATTCTATGGCCTGTGCTCCCGTCCCATAGATAGTAATAGCTGCCAATATGCTGTTGTGATCATTGATATTGCTTTTAGTGTTATATTGAATCTTGATTGAGTTATCCTTGCCAATTGCATCATTGTTTTTTTATATTGAGTATGCTTTCTGAAATATAATTTTCACGTAATAATATTTCCAAATATTTCTTTTAGCCCTACCATACTTGCCTTCGAAACCCAAGATCGCGGGTTCGAACCCGGCCAGGATCGATGGATTTTTTCGGGCGAAAAAATCCTAAGTATTGCTTCCTTCGGAAGGGAAATAAAGCCGCGGGTCCCGTGTCGTGCATTTACGGCACGAAAAAGAACCTCAAGCCTAAAAAAGAGGCCTCTGAGCAAAATTTCTGGGCCGTTTCACGCCCTGAATAGAATGGGACCCTGATGACCTGAGATGTTAAAGAACGTCCGTAAATAAATCAAATCAACAAAACAAATACTTCTTTTAGCCTACTTATTGCCTAATAATTAATTTTTATTTGGTTTATTTACGGACGCTCTTTAACATCTCAAGTCATCAGCGTCCCATTCAAATCAGGGTATGAAACGTCCGACAAAGTTTGCTCAGAGGCCTCATTTTTCAAGCTTGAGGGTCTTCATCGTGCCGTAAATCTATGACACGGGACCCACGGCTTTACTTCTCTTCCGAAGGAAGCCTTACTTAGTACTTAGACGCCCGAAAAAATACATCGGTCCTGGCCGAGATCGAAACCGCGATCTTGAGCTTAGGAGGCAAGTACGGCTACCACTACACCACCAGGACCGACGCCTGATTATTGTATTTTATGGTTGGGTCCCTTTTTAACTTTTCTTTTAGAATCATGTATCCTCATTTTGCTGGAGCTATATGTAGTTTTCAGTTACTATACCAGAGTTTTAGTTTGTTAGTTTAGTTGTTAACATTTACTACAACCTATCTTCTATTATTTCCTTCTATTATTATGCCATGATGTTGTTAACTGTGTCCGAGTGTTCTTGCAACCTATCCAATAGTATTTCAAGAACTATGTCCCAGAAAATTGGTCCTAGGCCCGACCCGTGGGGAGATCCTTTTGTTATATTTTTTTTCTACTTTTCCTCCCACCCCTTTTATATAGACTTTCTTATTGTTGCAATAATCTTTTATTAAGCTGTAAAGACTTGTTGGATAGTTCTTATATTTAATATTTCAAAAAGGAATGGCCACCATAGATTATCGAACGACCCTGATATTTAGGCAAAAATCCCTGTTACGTATTTAGATTTAGATGTATTTTCCATTTTTAGTACTTCAATTATTGCATCATTCCGTGGATTTTCCCTTTCTAAAGCTGAATGTTTGTCGCTCATTCCAGTCATTGTGTATATTCAGTGATTCTTTTACCAGTAAGCTGTTCAAATTATTTTCCTATTGCAATACAAATTATGGATCTTTTAAGTAGTTATTAGGGCCCTTTTTATAATTATTAATTTGGCTTTTTCCCAATAATTTGGGAATCTTCCCCCCATATACTTTCATTTAAATTTTTAAACAAGAAAGCTGTTAGTTTATCTTTCAAACACTTTAAGACTTTGTTTGTTATTTCATGAGGTCCAGCAGCTTTCTGTTTTCTTGTTTTTTCTTTCTTTCTTTTTTTTTCAATTTGTTATTTCATCAGGTCCAGCAGCTTTCTTTTCCTTCAATTTTTGAATAATTAGTCTTATCAAACGGGTATGTGACTTTTTATAATAATCTCTATACATATTAATTCTTTTTAGTGAGTTCTCTCTGTGTCTGATAATATTTCTTCATCAGATAATATTTTTAAGAAGTACATTCATTGAACTTTCCTAGTCAGTTGTCATTGTCCCATTATCCTTTTTAGTGTACTTACATTTCTGTTTTTTTAATTTTGTCCATTAAAATGTTATAGGGTATTCCCGAATGTTTTAAATTATTTTCTGCAAAAATTTTCTATGAGTTGTATCGTGTTTCTTGTTTTTAAATCATTTTTTTTTTGACTGCCAATAGTTTCCTAAATTATTTATTCTTTACTGTGCAATGACCGTCTTTTGATAAATTCTTCTCTTTTTCCTCATTTGTCTTCTAACTTTTTGGGGTGCGCTTGTCCACACTTTATCAGAATATTTCTTAAATTTTAATTATTGGAACCGTTTTATCAATTGCTGTTTTTATTATCTTCGTCAGGTTATCTGCTTCCTGAACCACTGATAGTCCTTGATATATAAAATTCGAGTTATCAAAAATATGTTTAAACTCTTCCCGATTTGCCTATGCATAGTTGCGTCTCCGTTCTTTATAAGAATTTCTTCTGCTTACTCTTCCCATATCGTAATCGAAATTTATTAGGCGTTGATCACCTGTAGTTATGTCTTGACCCACATCCCAGTTTATAATTCTTCTGTCAATTTTATTATTACAGAGGGTTAATTTAAATTAGCAGATGCACCAACTCTGTTTTCAAATGTTGCAGGGTATTGGGTTCTTTTTTTATTATTAGGTTTGGTTCAGTCCTCCTAATTTATCTCCTTAAGTCTTAAGTCTTCTTACTTCCTAAGTGAATTGAACCACCAATCTGATTTTGTATTTGTGTCGCACGTGTTTATGATTTCATTGTCCCAATGTTCTATTAATAGTTTTAATTTTCGAGAGGTATGGTTCAGTTTCATTGCTGTATTGAAAGTAATGGTTGGAAAGTATAAATTTGGCGATTGTATGAGCAATTTCGATGCAGTTAGTGTGTGAATCATCAAATTGCGCGATGCTGACGATTTATAGGTTTGCATTGTTTATAATTATTGTCGCTTTCGGTTCTCGCTGGTGCATGTTACACTTGCTTTTATGGTTAAGTGTATTAATTCACCTTTAAAAGTATAGAGTTCCTGAATACATAAAATATCTCTAATTCCTATAATATTATCTTGACTTGTGACATCACAAGTTTTCGTCTTTGTGCTGCAAACAAAGAACTGGAAGTTGCATCTGTTTAAAAAATTGAACAAAACCGTTTAAAGAACCATGCTGACCTGCAGTTATGCCGCTTAACAAAATTTCCCGCCATTTCGTTGAAGTTTGTCAAACTTATCAACCCATCCTCCCTTAAATTTTTCCCAGCACTGCAGCGGAAAGTCTAATCACTGTGGACATGGATGTTCTTGATATGTTCATTTCTGGATCCACCTCTATCTGCTTCTGTCGAACACGAGATCATATGATTGACAGTCTGCCTGGATAATAGATGGTTGCAGCATATCCGAAACCTCGAAATTTTATAATATCGCGATGCGATCGCCACTCGAAAATCGAGATAATTTATAGTTTTTCTTAACTATTAAAAAATGAGCGGCACAGTAATGAAAGTATCAATCGTTTAGGAAAGGCCCTATACAAAAGATTGAAAGGAAAATTAACGTTGCCAAGAAATAGAGAAATATGAGCGATGAATACGTTATAATTACGTACTTGAGTTGCAGTTTCTTAACGTTGATGAAAACTGATTGCTATTTGTCCTTTACGCACATTTTATAAAATGTTCTGTATTAGCAAGCAAGAAAGACTAAAATTTCCCACTTAGTGCATATGCCATGTCCCGTGGGAGTATATTACGAAAACTTGAACGCCTTTTTCTCGAAACTAAATGCTTCATAAAACTGCATTATTTAACTGGTAAGTTTATACTATTAACAAAGCACGTAGTTTACTTCAAATGCTTTAATTACGTCGTTGTGGATCTCGTGTGGTATATTCATGACAAAAAAACTATCTGATAAGAGGTCCCTGGATAAAATTGCGGACCATTTCAAATCCACATTGCACTGTATGACACTCCTCTGTAGATACTAAGCATAACTAAAGTCGAATGGTTGATATGTCCCATCAGGACCCGGAATAGAACGCAATCCCGTGAGTTGATGACATATAATGCATTAACACTGAAAAGAAGGCATGTTTGATATAGTTAGCTGAAAATGGCTACTTGCATTGACGTAGTGGAAGGTAATAATTGCTTTAGAACACTTTTTATTTTGTGTGTCCTCGTAGTTATCTTTTTCTTTGTAAGAACCATCAATAGTTATTCATTATGCATGATCCCATTTCGCTTTATGTCTCTGTTCCATCTGCAAAATATCTTGATGAAAGGTTCCACTTGCTAATCACTCGCTCACTCACTTGAGAGACACCCCTGTATCCTAACTTCTTGTTCTCTATATACTTATGCATCACTGTTTTCTTCTTTCTTTTGTAAGTAATTAAATTCCAATTTTAATGGAAATTTCCCACACTGTACCAATGAAGAAAACTTACAAAAATATGGTCCAGCTACCCTCATAAATGTAATTAATGCTTTACAGCAGCCCAAAGTGAGAAACATTTGACGGATAGTTTAATTTACATGAAAGATAGAAATACAAATTCATAATGATAAAACTATAATTATTTAACAATTAAATAAAAGAAAGAAAGACAAAGTTGCTCCTCTAGGATTGAAATTTTAGCAATAGTCCAGCTACCCTCATAAATATAATTAATAATTCAAAGCAGATCATAGTGAGAAAAGTTTGACGGATAGTTTAATTTACATGAAAGATATAAATTAAAAGTTCATAATAATAAAACTATTATTATTTAACAATTAATTAATTCGATGTAAGTTAAAAGAAAGTGCGTAACATACACACCGACATGTCAGATATAGAATAGAAAGCAAGGAAATAAAACAATTGGAAGACTGATTAATCATATTCAAAACGGAACATTTTATGGAAAACTAAAAGTTTTTTAATATCTCTTTGTGTTATAAAACGTTACCTTATTTTGGGCGAAATCATATTCATGAGAAAAACGATAGAAAATGGTTTGGGCATATGCATGAAAATGAGCAGAATACCGGATGGGAATGCAGTACTAAGTGAGAAGGAATAATAGGGAAACTTTAAAATGGAAGGAAGGAACAGAAACAGATGCAGAAGCAAAGCTCTTGGGTTCAAGGATAACCATTTTGATAGGATAACTTATTATAATTCAGTGCAACAGTTTATATTTTGTTTCTCTTTGTATAAAACGTGCTTAAATAAAACTTATATTCATATTGGTATTGGTCTAAGAAATTAAAATTACACCTTGAATATATTAGTGAACCCTGAGCTATCAAAAGTATTCTCTCATTTTTGTGCCAGCCCAAGAATGAAACTTTCCAAACGAAACTTCTGTCCAAGTCTCAATAAATTATTTCATTACTACTAATTTTATATGCAAGAGGATTATAAAGCATCTAATAAAAAAAAAAGGTAATCTTGCATAAGGAGTACACTCCTGTTAAAAAAAAAAAAAGATTGGCACTTAAGGTGGTAGTGAGTGTTTGTCTGCTGCATGTTGTTCCAGGAAGGCCCCAAGGCCGCCACGGTGGCCGAGGTCGTTAAGGCGCGGACTCGTGAGCGGGAGGGCTGGGATTCGTTTCCCACCAAGACCGACCTCCCTGACAGGGTTTTTCAGGTTTTCTTCGGTCCTCACAAATGGCAAATGCCGGGGAGGTACCCTAAACTTAGGCCTGGAACGTCCCTTCCTTAAAAAACAATTCCCAATGTATCGTTTAAGTACTCACCGCCTGTGATGCCGGACGTTAAACTCTATTTAAAAAAGGTCCCAAGACAGTAACCACTGTCGCCCCTGTAACAATTGGGCCATATCGGGTTCTTTCTTTTCAGCGAGAGACTGCGGAAACCATACATCATATGATTGGTGACGCATTGAGGAAGAAAGATGTGACTGTTCCTGAAGAAATTCATGATATTGCCCAAGAAGGATCCGCCAATGCATCGATATGCTTGCCATTTCAACTGCCTACATCATCGACCCACCACTATCCGGAGAAATATCATCTCGGCTCCATGGAAGTTACACAACTGATTGTTGTTAGAGGCTCAATACCTTTTCATTCTGTGTAAACGTTTTTCTAAATTATTCATTTAAACAATAATTTTATTTGCGGCATTTCCATCGCTACCATGAAAGGTTTATTGTCGATTCTGGTTTCTTCCCTTAAGAAAAGATGCTGAAAATATCAAAATCTGCTAAGTATATTTGCTTTGTTTACTATTACTACTACTACAATTATTACTACTACTATTACTACTACTACTATTACTACTACTACTATTACTACTACTACTATTACTACTATATTACTACTATTACTACTATTACTACTACTACTATTACTACTATTACTACTACTATTACTACTACTACTACTATTACTACTATTACTACTACTACTACTATTACTATTACTATTACTGCTACTACTACTACTATTACTACTATTACTGCTACTACTACTACTATTACTGCTACTATTACTACTACTACTACTATTACTACTACTATTACTATTACTACTACTACTATTACTATTACTGCTACTACTACCACTATTACTGCTACTACTACTACTACTATTACTACTACTACTATTACTACTACTATTACTACTACTATTACTACTACTACTATTACTACTATTACTACTACTACTATTACTACTACTATTACTACTACTGCTATTATTATTACTACTACTACTATTACTACTACTATTACTACTATTACTACTATTACTACTACTATTACTACTACCACTATTACTACTATTACTACTGCTACTACTACTACTATTACTACTACTACCACTACTACTACTACTACCACTACTACTGCTGCTGCTACTGCAACTACTACTATTACTACTACTACTACTACTACTATTTCTACTACTATTACTACTATTACTACTACTACTATTACTACTACTACTATTACTACTATTACTACTGCTACTACTACTATTACTACTACTACCACTACTACTACTACTACTACCACTACTACTGCTGCTGCTACTGCAACTACTACTACTACTACTGCTACTACTGCAACTACTACTACTATTACTACTGCTGCTGCTACTGCAACTACTATTACTACTACTACTACTACTACTACTACTACTACTACTACTACTGCTGCTGCTGCTGCTACTGCAACTGCTGCTGCTACTGCAACTACTACTACTGCTGCTGCTACTGCAACTACTACTACTGCTGCTGCTACTGCAACTACTACTACTGCTACTGCAACTACTACTACTACTACTGCTGCTACTGCAACTACTACTACTGCTACTGCAACTACTACTACTGCTGCTGCTACTGCAACTACTACTACTACTACTGCTGCTACTGCAACTACTACTACTACTACTACTACTACTACTACTACCACTACTACTACTACTATTACTACTACTGCTGCTGCTGCTACTGCAACTACTACTACTACTACTACTGCTGTTGCTGCTACTGCAACTACTACTACTACTACTACTACTACTGCTGCTGCTGCTATTGCAACTACTACTGCTACTGCAACTACTACTACTGCTGCTGCTACTGCAACTACTACTACTGCTGCTGCTACTGCAACTACTACTACTGCTACTGCAACTACTACTACTACTACTACTGCTACTGCAACTACTACTACTGCTACTGCAACTACTACTACTGCTGCTGCTACTGCAACTACTACTACTACTGCTGCTACTGCAACTACTACTACTACTACTACTACTACTACTACTACTACTACTACTACTACTACCACTACTACTACTACTACTATTACTACTACTACTACTGCTGCTGCTGCTACTGCAACTACTACTACTGCTGGTGCTACTGCAACTACTACTACTACTGCTGCTACTGCAACTACTACTACTACTACTACTACTACTACTACTACTACTACCACTACTACTACTACTATTACTACTACTGCTGCTGCTGCTACTGCAACTACTACTACTACTACTACTACTACTACTGCTGCTGCTACTGCAACTACTACTACTACTACTACTACTACTACTACTACTACTACTACTACTACTGCTGCTGCTGCTGCTGCTACTGCAACTACTTCTGCTGCTGCTGCTACTGCAACTACTACTACTACTACTACTACTACTACTACTACTACTACTACTACTACTACTACTACTACTACCACTACTACTACTAGTACTACTCTACTACTACTAGCACTTCCACCACCACTACTACTATTATTATTATTGTTATTATTGTTATTATTTCTGTCACTCTTTTATTTTCCATTCTCTTTTCATTTATTTAAGTTTATTGTGTAATATACTTTTACTTGAAGGCAGTTCTTTTATTGGACAGACTCTAAATAAATTAGGGGTTCATTATTTTTTTCTTCAATTATATTTTCCTTTTTTTCTGCTATCATAATCCTGTAAAAACATGTAAAATTAATGTATATATATATATATATATATATATCCTTATTGTCATATATAAGTCGCATATCTTTAGATCACAACACTCATACTGTACTGTTTTCTTTTTCTTTCTATAAGAATAAATATATTTTTTTGCTTATTTTAATGGAAGTCTAATGAGTATCTACAAAGTAATTTGACTGGAACTGTGAAGAAGGCCACTCTTAAGACTGCTGCGGCTAAGTTCAATTAGCAAATGTCAATTCTAATCGTCAACTAATCCTAGTCAAGTTGGAAGTATCACGTCAATTGAAATATTTACTTCTATAGTAGTAAAACCATTTTAGGAACCAAAAAATTGTTTGCTTTTAATTTGGAGTCTAAAAATTGACACAATTATCACGGTTCACCCCCCTCACCCACCTCAATATAAATATAATATGAAAGTTGGAAACCTGATTATCATAAGATACCATTTGTGTTAATTAGTAATGTAGACATCATATATGTATAAAATTGCATAATGTTAACATGTGAATTGTATGTCGGCAAAAGAAAACGTCTCTGGTGGTTACTGTTACGGTAGCTTGGAAAGTCAATAGGGTCATAAAACTCTTCAGAGGGAGAAGAAACCCGAGAGTCGAGTGTGAATGCCACTTTTAAAGGACTGCCGTTGCAGGGTTAATAAACTGAAGGTCTTTTCATTCCTTTAGAGCTTTGAATCCGACAGCCGTTGTACTGTTAACCTGTAAACTAGCCAATGCCAACAAAATGTTTTAAACTTTCAAAAACAGGGAATGACACGTGTGGCAGGTGAATTTAAACCAGTCAATGGTAAATGTACATTTGAACTTTTAAAGATAAGCACAAACTTGCACGTGCCTGTGTGATCCCTGTGGCGTCGTTAAGCCAATGATTACTTGATTTGAATTTATTATATAAGGAAGTGTTTGCCCTGCTGAGACGCGCAAAGATCTGCATACGGCTAGATACAAACAGTTCGCATTACTCATTATTAAGTTCGAAGTTACTGAGACCCGCAATTCACAGAATCAGCTCAGCCGCAGATAAGTTCTACTATAAGGTATAGCTGGCACGCAGTTCTGATACATCAGTTAGATAGTTTTTAAGTCGATACTCGGCTGAGAAGCTGTTATCAGTTACGGAGTTTTGATGGATTCTGGTTTACAAATCTGGATATGTGACACAGAGCTAATTGCTGATGGTTTGGCACGCTATTTTCCTAATTATACTCGATTTATGTACACACAAAAATGACTTCTACTAACGCAATATAAAACTTTATTACAAATTAATAAATTAATAGGAAATTACAGCACATATTAATAGCTTCCTTATCCACTGCTGTTATATGACCCATTAATGTGTGCATCATGTTTGGTGGAAGTATCCACCAGTGAATCAGTTTAGGGATTTTCAAAGAACTTTCGCTTCCTGCAGACAGTAATCTATACCGTTTTTTCATTATTGTAAAGATACGCAAACAAAAGTTATTTACCTGTTGCTGGATAGTCACTGATCTTGAATAACTGTTCCTTAGTCCTATGTATAGAGGTGTATCTCTTCTATTCATTCTCAGTTGCTTTAGCTTCAGATGACATCTAGAAGACGGAGCAAAATAAGACTCCACTGCGGCTCTGGTGACGAGGAAATCCGGTGTACATAAAGCATACAATAACTAAGTAATTCAATGCTGAAAATATTTAACAAGGACAACCCATGTCAGCTGATAACAAGTTTTGTTGTAAACGATAATGACAAAGATGGTTTTTGTACAAATAGTATTTTTTTCTAATTGCTATTGCATCAGGTATGAATAGTTTTTGGAGTTTACAGACATATCATATAATAGAAAAATTCTATTATTAACTAATTTTCGTAAAAAAATGACAAAGGTTGTTTTTTAATGTCTTCAAGTAAATTCTTTTGCTCCAATATCTAAGATTTTGTACAGAATTTTGCTTAAGATCTATGGAGCCCATGTTTTATTTTTAATACCAAACAAGCAAATACTACTTCTTTTACGCTTCGTTATGATAAAATAGGCATATATATACATATATACATATATATATATATTAACACTAATAATAAAAGTAGATAAAGATAAAACACAGAGAAAGAGTCACACTTGAAATTGCTATATTTCTAACTACTGCGAGTTCTTCAATGGCAAGAAGCTAGACTATATATATACAGAGTGAGGTATTTATAGGTCGCGGCCACTTTACTGCGAAACGAAGGGGAAATCAAAAAATGCTTCAGGAAAAATTTAAAGTGCTCTAAGGGGTACATAAGATGGCGACCTTAACTTGATCTTGAAATGCCATTCTCAAGGTAATTTCAAGCTCAAATTTGTTTTTTCAAATGGAATGATCTATTTTTCCCGGGATTGGAAAGAGAATTCAATTTTCATTATAAAAGTTCTAGTACATCTATCAGCTAGGAGTGATAGATGATGATATTGGACAAATAAGACAGCAAACTATTATTCACTTACTTCACTTCTATCTCTGTTTTTCGTTGTTGTATGAAGGACACTATTTTGTTTACACGCAGATGCTCATTTGTTGGCATCGGTATACAAACGAGTGCTCATCATTGCCAATTCAAACCTAAAAGGACATTATTTTCAGTCAGTTCCACTTCGTTTTCAATTATGGTAATTGATGTTCGATACACGATCAATGAGAGGATCGATATGTTTTACATTTATGGCAAAACTTATAAGAACGCTAGAGCGGCTTGCAACTATATTCTGAAAGGGGGCAGCTATTTGTTAGAAAATTTCAACTCTTGCAAACACTCTCCGAAACGGGAGGTGTCGCATCAAGGAAACACCATCTAATGAGAAGTGCTACTGAGGAAAAATCGCAAGTCACTGTATTAGCTGCAGTTGCCGCTAATCCTCACGCAAGTTCCCGCCAAATGGAACATGATTCGGGAATCCCTCAAAGGAGTGCTCTTTGAATACTCCAGTGTCACAAATACCATTCATATCACATTAACCTACACAAAACCCTTCATGGGGAGGGTTTTTAGAAGCGTGTTGAGTTTTTCCAATTCAAAACTGTAACTTTTCCAACATTTTATTTTCTGGTAAGGCGACAGTCGCCAATTATGCTCAAGTGAACCGACACAACATGCATTATTGGGCGTTGGAAAATCCAGGGTGGTTAATACAGGTAGAGCATCAGCTGTAGCATTTTGGAATTCCGTATAATTGCATCATACGTCATTGAAGGTAAACTTAATGGGCAGAAATACAGAACTTTTTTGGACCAAGAACTTCCAGTGTTGCTTGAAGACGTGCCCCTTGTGGACCAGGAAGCAATATGGCATCCACACGATGATTGTCCAACTCATTATTCAGCCCTAGTTCGAGAAATATTAAACAGAGATTATCCTGGTCGATGGATAGGACGCAGAGGACCTGTCCATTGGCCTGGCCGTTCCCCTGATCTCGTTTTTTCAGATTTTCTCTTTTGTGAATACATTAAAGATAAAATTTATGATGAAGTACCAACTACACCTGGTAAACTACGTCAATAAATTAGGATTGTCTGTGCAAGAATCAGCGAAGAAATGTTGAGACGTGTTCATCGATCTTTTAAAGCACGTTTTCGGAAATGCATCCAAGTTAATGGTCATACTTTGGAGCATTTACTGAATTGAAATTGTTTGTAATGTGAACGTGACATGTTTCAGTTATGGTTATAACTGATTGTGCTCTACGTAAAGATGCCAGTAAAGTGAAAGTGAGCGAAAAACATTTGCTGTCTTATTTGTCCAATATCTCATCATCTATCACACCTAGCTGATAGATGTACTAGAACTTTTATACTGAAAATTGAATGCTCTTTCTATTCCCGGGAAAAAATCCATTTGAAAAATAAATTTGACTCTGAAATGACATTGAGAATAGCATTTCAAAGACGAGATAAGGTCGCTATCTTATGTCTCCGTAAGAGCACTTCGAATCATCATATATATAACACATTTTGGATTTGCTCTCATAACACGCTATCTTAAACACACCTCTTGAGTGGTTCCTTTGAACCATGTAAAACAAGAGTTACAATATAAATGTTTTTATTTGTAAGACCACATGTACTAATAGAGTGAAAAGAAACCCAACATAAGTAGAATATTTATTATAGAGGAAAAGGAATCTGTTTCACAAAGTAACCCACCCCCCTTAGCCAGTAACACACTACCAGTGTCCATACCACTTTTCGTAACAGTTCTGCCGCCACTTTCTGCCGAGCACGCGGGGCACACGTCTTCAATCTTTCAGCCGAAGCAAACTTCCACCCTTTGAGGAAGTTTTTAGTTTTCAGAAATGGGTAGTAATCAATCTGGAGAATACGGAAGATGAGGAAGGATGCTACAATTTGCGAGAAATCCGCTCAGTTGGAGTGAACGGGATGCTGGGGCGTTGTCATGGAAAACCTAATTCTTCTCCTGTCATAAATGAGTCCTTTATTGTCGTACTACAACCCAACGAAGCCTAAAAACGGCAACATAGTCTTCTTATTGACAGGAATGATTTCGAAATTTACCTGATTCTATGCAATGTTATTTACAATCAATCATCCTACTACACCTGCGCAGGCGCATTATGTAGTACACTACACCTAGGAACCTTACTCCACCAAGGCAATGCAGAAATGTTATCTAAATAGCACAACGTAACAATGCAAAAGCCGGTTTCTTTTTTACTTTGTTAATTAACTGTTAATTCTGAAATAGCTCAGGCAGCCTGTTTTAGAATCACGACTTGAATGTTTCCTCTTAAGTGTAAAATATAGTTACAGTAGGGGTGGCCGCACAGAGTCAAGCCGGATTACACTATGTCTTCCCGTAAAGCATAGTAGTGAAGAATCGCTGTGCGTTATCGACCGGTGACGTTGTGTTATGACAACTCTGAATGAGATGCTGCGGGTTGCAAACCTCTAGTTCGACTTGGCGTTCGCCACCCCATTGTTACAGTATCAAACGGTTCAATATTAAATTAAGAGATTCACACGAAGCTGTCAAGTAAGGTTACTAAACAGTGTACCGTTATCAGCGCGGAGACTAAAGGGATGCTTGCCTTGATCTACGAAAGAAAATAGCTTTCTTTCTTGATTTTGCAGTAAACGATTTGAGACGGGGCATAGCAATAAAACAAATCGACTTGCTGTCAGCATTGTATAGCATACACAATTAAAAACTAGTTCATATTTCAGTAAATTTAATTCTACCTAAAGCATATACATTCATCATGCCGAAAATTCTTCACAGCCCTATTTGATGTTGTTTCACATTTTTTGAATTTCTGATTCAGTTTAATGGAGATTTTTTATTTTATTTGACATCTCCCGAAATCCTGCAACGAAGTGAGATGCAAACTGTATACTTTGAGGCAGTATTTATGATCTATCACCCCCATATTTTAATTAAAGTAATTTTATGTAACTTCGTTATAACCATGAGTGTAATGTCATTTTCCTGTACAAGTGTTTAACTATTGTGTCTAAAATGTTATTTTCCGGCAAGTGTGCAGAAAGCTACACCAGTCATAAAATCTGACCTGTGAATTTCTGTTGCCTGTAGGAACAATATTTGTAAAGATAACCCAAGCAAAACTATGTTTTCTGGAAAAAAAAAATTAAGCACGGTAGACACAATAAACAACATATGAAGGCAATTACAAGGATGAAAAGACAGGCCGATAACCTCTTAAAGGGAAGAAGCCAACCGCTTGAGTTGATTCTACACGGAAAAAGTCACGTAGACCATGTTTATTTAGTTTGCAATTTTGTGGCCCGCAGTCAGTTTAGCAAGAGTATTCAGCGAGGTAACATCACTGGAAGGGCTTTCTCAGTTCCGTTCAATTAATGGAAAGCGGTAGTTAGTTTTGGGAGAGTATTAAGTGGACGAGATTTATTAGCTAAGTGCAATAGTTTATGTAAAATAGCGTGTGAACAATAAATTGTGTCATCTTCCATAACGAAAACACATTATTAATCTTCAAGACTCCTTCCCCTATGGTCGCAGGACCATAAAAATATCCACCAGCAGAGTCTCAACAGTCGTGGCAAAAATGTAAGACAGCGGTAACCATCGTCGGAGAGGAAGGAATTGTTTACGCCTGAGATTACAACCAAAACCTATCAAATGAAATTCCTTTTTTCAAGTAATTCCCTCCATCCATTACATATTTAATTAACCATCCCCTCGGTTTAAAAAAAAACTGCAACTTTTACTTGTATCCCTGCTAGGAATTTGGCCTGGAGAAACAATTCATGTAAAATGCATATGTTTCTCTGGAATCGAAAAGTATAACGGCTGATGTCAGTTTCTTGTATTGCAGAAGAGTTTCTCAATTTCAGTTCACGGAATTGGAAAAATTAAGCTATGTAAATATATTTTGTTAGTTTTTTCACATTTATAGAAACTTTCTTTTCATACATAGATTGCATCATTTACAGAAGCATAGAGTCAATAATTAAATTAATATCGTTAGTAAATTTTCTGCAGTGCTACCTCTGTACTAACGCATATAACATAAAAATGTCAAATTACATGTAATATTATATACCGTTTATTATAAAGTGACAGTTTCACATTTTAATTGTTTGCACCGTATGCTCAGATTTCTAACAGCTTGTGAGATAGTCATAGCATCCTTTGTGATCGCCCCTTGTCTCAGCGTGAATCTGGTTAAAGAGCTTTCTCCATTGATTAAAAAAATGTCATTGTAGAAAACGCCTCTCATTTGTTGCCCACGTGATTCTGAAAATAAAATAATATACCGAGTGTTCCATTTATTTTGTTCACCCAATATATATATATATATATATATATATATATATATATATTCCTGGTACGTCAAATGAAAAATGTTTTCAAACAAACGTTTTTAACACCATGGGTTTTTTTTTTTTGTATCTCTCCTAATATAGGAGATTCGGTATTAAACTTCGTTTTTTAAAATGGCACAATGTACATTTTATTCAAGAATATACTTACCCTCTCCAAGCGTTATTCATAAAGGTATCACGCTGTGCCATTTTAGTCAAGAAAACAGTAGATATGAAAATGATAAATGCATGACTTCTTTTAGTTAATAGCATTGCAGTGCATTTGTTTAACTAAATCATTTGACCTCTTCAATAATGTAATAGAATAAATTATTATTTGGCTACTTATATTCTCGGTAGATCAGCAGCATTTCTGCTTTTTCTTTATGCGTGTGCATCTTAAAAGAAACATTGTAGGCACAGTAGCTGATGCAGTACTAATTTACTGTGATTATACTGGTTTGTACGCTAAAGCAACAACAATTTGAGGAGTGAGGGAGATGGGTCACCTACCGCCCACCATCCTCTCAAGGATCTGTGTTTACAGTAATCGGAAATTATAAGCAAAACCCAGAACTGTGCTCAGAACTACATTGAGTACGTAATTTGCACAACCAAAGCATAAAACAGTTCGGCTTCGCACTCTTTAACGTATGCACGTCTACTGTTTTCTTGACAAAAATGGTACAATATGTTACATTTTTGAACAGCTCTTGGAGAGGAAATGCATTCTTGAATAAAATATACATGGTGCCATTAAAAAGAGAGAGAGAAAAAAGAAAAAACGTTTTATCCCTATCTCGTACATTAACGGAGATACAAAAAGGTATATCTCAGCAAGAATTCCCTCGTGATATTAAAAAAATTTGTTTTGAACAACTTTTCACATGACGCATAAGAAAACAGTTATTTTGAATGAGCAAGATAAATGGGACATCCTGTATATATTTAAGAAATATATTTTTATTGTTAAAAATTTGCAGTTTTATATTCGTTTTAATTTAAATTAAAATGTGATGAATTATAAACAAAATAAATAATCGCAATGTTTCTATTAGTTCAAATATTGTAATAAGATTTCACTCTTCAGCAATTAAAACTGATTGTAAAGTATGGGATTTTAAAATATATCAATATATCAAAGGTAAGGTATAATATGCTCTGTAAAAAGCCACATGTCGGATTTTGTAGTCTAAAAAAGATTGAAATTCTTTAAAACAGTTTTACGCTTTTGTTTTAAAAATGAATATTTTATGAAGTTTAAATTTGACACTATAGACACTGGTAAATTGTTAATAATCTGTGGAAATGCACTCTCAGTTCTTCTCGGACTAAAGTTAACAAAAACCTATGATGAACTCTGTGTGTTTGAAATGCCCTTTCACAAGAAACCAGCTCACTTAAGGAATTTGTTGCCAGCTCATTGCCGTTTGCACAGCTCCAAGTTTGCGTGGCTTTGCAAGACTCTCGTCAACAATTGAGGGACAAGAAAGTTCAACTGCTTTATATGACTGATATACGCTCGGTGCTAGTGAAGCGTATGATATGTTGCGTACACTTCGTTTATAAAAATACCCCAAATCTTCCAGAGCCATTTTTTTTCGCTATTCCAATGTCTTTTCTTGGAAATAGTACATATAAATATATTTTGTTATTCATTCGACTTATAAAGGTTGGCTCAACTTTAGTAGTAAAAGTCCCCCCCCCCTTTTCCCCCATGATCCTAGGGGTTTTATAATTCCCATTTGCAATATTTGCATAGACCTATCTATAACGACAATAAATAATTTACAGATTTCAATTTCAAAAATGGTTGCAATAAGATTTAAAATGCCCTCTGCGACATTAGTAGCACTTGATAAAATTCTTAACTAGCGTTGAATGGAAAGTAGAATGTTCTTTGGAGCTGTAACTGAAGGCATTTCGCGCCATAGCGTAACTTCTCCTCAAATGACATTAGGGCAGTTCATAATGAATGTTAAACTAGCATAATTAAAGAAAATGTGATTGCGTATTAATATAAAATGTTTACTTAATATGCCTAATTTAAATACGCCACCAGAAAAATGTACAGCTCAATGCAAGAAATAAAGCAAACAATAAATTCGTCCACACATAGGAGTAACTAAAAGGTTAAAGTTGCTGCTGCACGTAAATAGAAGTCTGGACACAAATGCCCTTGGGATTTCAAAGGATATATATTTCCAGTGCAGCCTGCTAGTTTATCAACTAGCTTTTGATTTTCTTATATTTTAATCCTTATTTTCCTAGGAGGAATACTAGTATTATTTATATATGCTACAAGACTTATCCCAAATGAAATATTTTTATATTCTAATAAAATAATATTATCAAGTATAATGTGCGCTGGCTCTGTACAGAGGATACACACCAAGCCTTGGGAAAAGCAAGTTGTCGGAAGAATTTAACTTATCCTTAACGCGTGCAAATATCTGGAGCTCTAGTTCCGGCCAGACCCTAGAGACAGCGGAGAAAGCCGAAGGTAGTGCTACTTCCAAGATATGGGTAGATAAATACGCCTTGCAAGCATGAGCCGGTTAGGTAATAATAAGAGGTTAGAGCTATACCACAAACGTGAAGGTAGTGCGTTCGAATCTTAATATCCTGAAGCTTTTTTCCTCTCTCTTTCTCCTGTTGGGGTTAAAAGAAATAATTCGTTATAAATTTATATTTACGATTTTTCCCTGCTGCAGTCAAAGGAGATTTGTAGCCATTACAATGATTTACCCTCGTACTTAGTAGCACACAATCTCCTATCAATTTATTTTTACGAAAAGGAGGCGAGCGTAGGCCATCAGGCCGTAGCCCGTAGGGAAAAGTTTAGTTTTGTAATAAGAAACAACATATTGGGGCCATAAAGTTACGGAGGACAATGCATAGATTACATCACTTGTAACAAAAAAAAAAAAAACAAAAAAAAAAAAAAGCATATCGCTTCACATATTCGCACGCTTTAAAAGTAAGAACTTAGGGATCGTTAAGGCACGGACTCAGGTCTAGAATTCAATTTCTGCCAGGACTTTTCCTCCCTGACTAAGGTTTTTTCCTTCAGTCACAAATGGCAAATGCTGGGGAGATACGCTGAGGCCTGGAACTCTTCCAACCTTAAACAAACATGTATTTTCCAATTTACCACTTCATCTCATGTATCATCAGTGTCCTCCACGTGTAACATACAGCAGTAAAGAGATTGTGGCTCAATATTGCAGAGGAGTACCTGTTTCACGGTTGACCGTTCAATAAGGAGATCACAACTGCTTTTACACATCTTCATAATGATCTCTTTCATAGTTATCCTGTTTGGATGCAATGCACTATCCCAGCGCTTGTGCCAGTCTTCAGAGATACGATGTGACTGAAACCATTTTTGATATTGCTTCGGAATCTTTCACTGCTTCTGATAATGGAAAATGCCTCCCACGGTCGCGCTTCTTCAATTTTTGTAAAAGGAAAAAGCCATTCTCACTATAATTCAGCGAAATCTGGACAATAGTGAGAATGATGATTTTGTGAGATATTCAGGAACAACATGGACGACGCGTGACCGTAGATTGTCGTGGTGCAGCATCCAGATGCCTTTTGTGTGTGATATGGTCTTGCACAGTTTTCAGGGCATCTTTGTACATAGTAGCGTGCAGTCACGTTGTGTGTGCTGCTAAACCGTTCCTTGATTATCGAAAAATGAGATGATCATAACTTTCCTAGGAGTACCAGCCACTTTATTTTTTATCTTTTTACATGTTTATTTTATATGTTTATTTCTTGTGTGTGTGTGTGTGTGTGTGTGTGTGTGTGTGTTCTTAGAGTTTTGTTGTTTGCTCTTAGAATCGAAATGATGTAGCCAAGTTTCATCAACAGCGATTATCTTTGAAGGAATCTCCGCATCTTCTTCTTTTATTCGGGAATCAGCAGACTTGGAATCCTCCGTGCTCAAATACCTCTCATGTGCAAAATTTTTCAGTTATGAACGTATTGGTAGCAAGTTTCAGAATTTCTGAAACTGTTCTTAATATTATTCCATAATCTTCTCTCGCAATGATAGCAGCGATGATAATGTTTTCTTCCGTTAGAACACAAACTGGAGCGCCGGGTCCAGCTTCCTTTTAAATGGATTGCTTCCCATCTTTAAAGTATTTTCAAGCTGTTCTATAGCGAAGAATAAACTCTCAATTAGCCTCCTGTAACATTATACAGGCCTCATCTGAAGATTTGTTGAGGCGAAAGCAGAATTTGAGAGCAGCGTATTATTCGTCATGTCCAGGCGGAACTGAACTGAACATCCATATCTCACAGGCAATGAAAGTAGTATCACATGCATATTACGAAGTAAGCTAAAAAAATATTGTAAAGTTAAATTTAAGCGCGAGAAATTATGTCTAAAAAAAGTGTGAACATTCTTTATGGAATAGTGCTCATACTTTAAATGAATTGACGCCATCATTGTTTAACTTGACCGCAGTCAAAGTTCACCATAGTCAATTACCTCGTTTAACTTTGATTAATGTCGATAAACCGAAAAATCGAATTGATCGAGAATGGGTCACATCGCCATAAATGTTTTAATCAGTCATGAAAATCTTGATAATCCCTTAAATGCCTACTTTGACATTAAAAGTTTATTTTTATATTGTTAAGCTAATATACAATATAGTATTTTATTTGTGAAGATATAGCGTAGGATCAGCAAAGCTCGTGCGTTGTAAATCTTACCAGTTCTCATTAATTCTTTCTACTATCACTTGGTTAATGAAGTAATTTGTCACGACTCTAAATAGAGAAAGAATTCACTTCAGGTTCAATATTACACACTGCAAAAAGTATTAATCTTTGCTGTGTAAACTTGAAAAGGGGTTTAAACTTAATTTTGGCGTGCTAAATTCAAACTTGCTAATTCCTATATGGTATTTTTTTTTTTTAATGATTTATTTATGGACGCTCTTTAACAGCTCAGGTCATCAGTGTCCCATTCAACTCAGAGCGTGAAACGGCCGACAAATTTTGCTCAGAGGCCTCTCTTTCAGGCTTGAGGTTCTTTTTCGTGCCGTAAATGTACGACACGGGACCCACGGCTTTACTTCCCTTGCGAAGGAAGCCATACTTAGGATTTTTACGCCCCGAAAAAACCCATCGGTCCTGGCCGGGTTTGAACCCGCGATCTTGGGTTTAGGATGCAAGTATGGTAACCACTACACCACCAGGACCGACCTTGTATGGTATCAACATTTAAGAACTTCTTATATTTGAATTTGAAGATTTTATTATTTAATATTTTATAATTTATTATATTCTAAAGTGAGTGACATACTGGCATAAACAACGCAATATTTCAATAAACTGCTTCAATAACAACAAAGTTTACAGTCGATTGCTTTGAATCTGATGATTATACTATTGTTGTTTATTATTCTAAAGATTTTGGCAACTTTACGATTTTAAGTTGTTGACGGACGTCTTCATTTGTTTTATCCAATAAAATACGCGGTGTTAATGAACTACACCGCAATAATGTCAGAGATTGTAAAGTGGTCTGAGATAAGTAATTTGAGACAGAGAATCTGTGTCTGCCTGTTCAATATTCAAAGTTATGGTACAAAGTTTCTAAAGGACCAACACACCACTGACTAAAGAAGCATTCGTTCGAAATGATATCGCACAATTTATAACGGAGGAAGTTGCATACTTGACCATAAAATAAATAAATAAAAAATACACTCCGCAGGATCCGAACCCGCGATCTTAGAAATTACAGGAATAGATTCTTTTATATTAACCACATAACACAAAAAATAAGTTAACAGTTGCTCAATGCCGTATTGGCATATCATTATTCCGAGATTTTATAGCACTAAATCTTGAAAACGATTGAAAAGTATTGAGATCCGCAATTTCTTGCTCGCGAAGTAGGTTTGAAAACATTCTAAGATAAAGGTTAACCCATTTTGCTTTCACACTGACATAACAACACAAAATTTCACTTTCTTTTATCATCATATAATTCCGTTATTTTTCTTCGTGGTCCGTAAATCCCCTATTTAATTGTTGGCCTAAGACTCGGTATAGCTACCGACGTTTCTTAAAAGATAGCTTCTTTTTTGTTGTTCTCCGTTTATTCATTCCGTACATATGTCAACAATGGGACATCTAATAATCTAAAACCCTTTTATTTAATCTTAGTATTACATTCCACACTTTTGTAATTTATTGAGTTTGATCTCTTAAGTAGTAGCAGTAGCAGCAGTAGTAGTAGCAGTAGCAGTAGTACTAGTAGTAGTAGTAGTAGTAGTAGTAGTAGTAGTAGTAATAGCAGTAGTAGTAGCACTAGTAGTAGTAATAGTAGTAGCAGTAGCAGTAGTACTAGTAGCAGCAGTAGTAGTACTAGTAGTACTAGTAGTAGTAGTAGTAGTAGTAGTAGCAGTAGTAGTGCAGTAGTAGTACTAGTAGTAGTACCAGTAGCAGTAGTAATAGTAGTAGCAGTAGCAGCAGTAGTAGTAATACTAGTAGAACTAGTGGTAGTAGTAATACTAGTAGTAGTACTAGTAGTAGTACTAGTAGCAGTAGTACTAGTAGCAGTAGTAGTAGTACTAGTAGCATTAGTACTAGTAGCAGTAGTAGTACTAGTAGCAGTAGTAGTACTAGTAGTAGTAGCAGTAGTACTAGTAGCAGTAGTAGTAGTAGTACTAGTAGTAGTAGTAGTACTAATAGCAGTAGTAGTAGCAGTAGTAGTACTAGTAGCAGTAGTAGTAGTAGTACTAGTAGCAGTAGTAGTAGTAGTAGCAGTAGTAATATTACTAGTAGTAGTAGTAGTAGTAGCAGTAGTAGTAGTAGTAGTAGTAGTAGTAATAGTAGTAGCAGTAGTAGTATTAGTAGTAGTAGCAGTAGTAGTACTAGTAGCAGTAGTAGTATTAGTAGTAGTAGTAGTAGCAGTAGTAGTAGTATTAGTAGTAGTAGTAGTAGTAGTAGTATTAGTAGTAGTAGTAGTACTAGTAGTAGTAGCAGTAGTAGTACTAGTACCAGTAGTAGTAGTAGTAGTATTAGTAGTAGTAGTAGTAGCAGTAGTAGTAGTAGCAGCAGTAGTAGTACTAGTAGTAGTAGCAGTAGTAGTAGTAGTAGTAGTAGTAGCAGTAGTAGTAGCAGTAGTAGTAGTAGCAGCAGTAGTAGTAGTAGTAGCAGTAGTATTAGTAGTAGTAGTAGCAGTAGTAGTAGTAGTAGTAGCAGTAGTAGTAGTAGCAGCAGTAGTAGTAGTAGTAGTATTAGTAGTAGTAGTAGCAGTAGTAGTAGTAGTAGTAGTAGATAGTAGCAGAAGTAGTAGTACTAGTAGTAGTAGCAGTAGTAGTAGTAGTAGCAGTAGTAGTAGTAGTAGCAGTAGTAGTAGTAGCAGTAGTAGTAGTAGTAGTAGTAGTAGTAGCAGTAGTAGTACTAGTAGCAGTAGTAGTAGTAGTACTAGTAGCAGTAGTAGTAGTACTAGTAGCAGTAGTAGTAGTAGCAGTAGTAGTAGTAGTAGTATTAGTAGTAGTAGTAGTAGCAGTAGTAGTACTAGTAGTAGTAGTACTAGTAGCAGTAGTAGTAGTAGCAGCAGTAGTAGTAGTAGTATTAGTAGTAGTAGTAGCAGTAGTAGTACTAGTAGTAGTAGTACTAGTAGCAGTAGTAGTAGTAGTAGATAGTAGCAGTAGTAGTAGTAGTAGTAGTAGTAGCAGTAGTACCTTTATTGTTATTGAATTCTATGTACTCATTACAAATATATTTTATGCATGGGTCGTAGACCGTACATGCTAAAATGTGTTACACAGTTAGAAAGAGGAACAAATAATAATAACTATAAAACGATATTAATAATAATAATAAACAAATAAACATTAAAATGGGAAGAACGATGTTTGCAGATAAATAAACGGAAACATTTTTCTAATGACTTACAATTACACTCGTTATTGCGTTCTAACTAGAAAAAAAAATTGCTTCTAGCTTCTCGCACTTTGGCAAGGAAAATGCCCATATTCGATCAGTTAGTTAGTTCGCAAACGGTTCCATCATGCCAATCGACCTCTAATTGCCTTATAAAAGTTTTCAGGAAACAGAGCTTCTCTCAGGGTTCCCAGTGGGTACATTTGGCCAGAATATGTACCCATTCCTTATCACTTCCACAAAATGGGCAGATTTCCTCCAGAACTATCCGTTGTTTTCGAGCCTTCCAACTTCCCAGTCTAAACCAGGCCATTCCTGATCTCACCTTTCTCCATAGAACGAGCATATGAGATATCTCTTTACCTCATGTTAATTTCATTTCATTCAGTAGACTCCAGGAGATTTAGGTGTTACATTCTGCCTCGATTTCCTGCATGCTGATATCCCCAAGCCTCGTTCTAATCTTTTTCTTTCCGTTTTTTTTATTTAGAGCGAAATGTGGTCTAGTCTCCCTGCATTAGTGTAAGCCAGTATTTCAACGTCCTGTTTTACTATTAACTGTATTTCCAAAACAACCCACCTCCTTCAAGACCCCACAATTTGACTTTCCTTTGGAGAGCCCGAGAACCCTTTTCCAGAAATGGACTTGATTTTATTTACATGTTCAGCTCTCCCCCCTCCCCATATTTCCTATGTCTAATTATTTTACTGCGATACATAGCATTTATAGAATTTAAGTGTTTAAAGCAACTTTTTCATTTTTTTCCTTAATCACCATTTTTAGCACTTTAAATGATTAGGTTTTTGAAATGCCTTTGGATTTAGAGCTTTTGTGTTTTAAGCTTATTCTTGAGTTAATTTGCTATGATTTGTAGCGTATTTCCTGTTTCGCTAATCACAGTCCGATCATCAACGGATAAATTATGTTTTATGTTCAGCGTGTCGATGTATAGGTAAGTGTTGAGCAAGACCGGCGAAAAGGGACAACCCCGCTCAACACCAAAATTAACTTCAATTTATTTTGTTAGCGCTTTTCCTGATTACATTTGTTTTAAGTTAAAAACAATAGTGCGGATTATGTAATTTGATTATCCTTTATCTTGTGCTGTTTTCCATAGTAATTTACTATTTACTTTATCGAATGCCTTCTCACAATCTACAAACGTAAATAACTGAAAAGGCGATATCCGCATCTCTTCTGAATAATTTGTTGTTTATGACACAATCTCAAAATATGACCAATTTATTGCTCAGTTAAGTTATTTCCACCTGTTAAGTTTAGACATCATGTTTACCTAGACATCTACCTTGTAAAGAGCTAGGACATCAATATATCTCTTATCTACAATGGTACAATGACCACATTATTTAAGTTGTGCTGATATTTGTACGTGTTTCTGCTTACCAACTTGGTTACGTTGTCTTATTTCTCTTCTGAGTTCTTCAATACGTTTACCATATATTTGGTTAAACCGTGGTCTCTCTCATTGCCCTTAAGAGAGCTTTAATAAAGAGTATCAATCATTCGGCTTTGTGACCTCATCTCTTGCGTATTAT
This sequence comes from Metallyticus violacea, assembly GCA_030762175.1. Classification (NCBI taxonomy): domain Eukaryota; kingdom Metazoa; phylum Arthropoda; class Insecta; order Mantodea; family Metallyticidae; genus Metallyticus; species Metallyticus violacea. Next base: position 106,060,003 of record CM060833.1, read on the forward strand.
AAACCGCTTGCCTCTCACTTTTAGCTTCAAGTGGTTCTGAAATCTTGGGGAAGGTAGTGGCTTCATTAGACGGCAATCGCTAATGCGGAGTTAGTTAATTTTAACCATTCTTCGTCAATAGCGTCTCCGGCCTACGGTCACCTCAAACTTTGTTAGGCTGAGCCAGGTCCAGCCTCTAGGTAATGTGTAAATTACAGGAATATTAATTATTTGCAACTATTATGGTATTGCGATCGCAAGACTTGGCACGGTATGAACTGAAACGTTTTTCTGTTTTTTACGACATTCCTTTCTTCAGTTTCATTGAGTCCCATGCTTAACACTTTCAGCAATGCACATGGTTAATGATGTGTGCTTAGTGAGATTTAATTCACTAAATAAAAATGAGCGTTTCCGAACAAAGGGCCACTTCTGTCTAAAGCCTTGATAAGCTGCTTCATTGTCTCCAGATTGGTGTGTAAGAGGACAACAAAGCTTTTTGTGACTCAAATAAAAGATTTTTTTTTACCCATGGCATTATCTTCACTTTTGGTTGTTTTCCCCTTCTTCTACTGTCCTATCCTACGCTTGACATTTTAATGTACTCTGCTTGTAGGCCTCTACAAAAATCTTCAACACACAGGACATGTACCACCATGTTAATCGAATTTAATTGTTTGGAAAAAATACACAGTAAGTTTCTTCAAAGGGGAGAGGGTTGAAAAAGCAACAAATGCTCAGTCGATAAATCAAAGACAACATTTTAATCATAAATTAAAGGAAATTTTGTTTAGGATTTTATAACCATGAGAGTAGAGAAATTTCTTTTAATTTTTGGTCCTGGAAGCTCATTCCTCCTTTAGTAAAGTTAAACGTGCGAAATAATTATTTTTGACCCATTTTGTTGTTTACAATGCTCATCTTGAGTAATATAACATCAAGGACTGGAACTTTGAGCTTTCCTCAATCCATAACGTGCAAAATATGTTTCTGTCTTTTAATTCTAAATTAAAACTTAAAACCTATTTTTAACACACACACACATATATATAACCGTCACATATTTGTGCACGGTTACATTGGTACACTTTGTCAACTGCAAAGGCTTTTAAATAAAGAATGGGGGGGGGAATATATTGAACAAATACGATGCAAATTTGCCCCAAATAATTTGCCCTTAACGTAATATTTTTTTTTCTTCTTCTTTTCATACTTATTACTTGATCATAAACACATTATGTAGGTGGATCTTACCTTTAATTATTTTCTATATTACACAGTATTGTCCTATAGAACATTTAGCCATATAAAAGTATAGCTTTATGAATATATGTGCAATATATATGTATATATATATATATATATATATACTTTTGCATATAAACTTTCTGGCACAAACTGATTCCAGTACTGAAAGCTTGTTGTTTAATATATATCCTATAAATAGAACTTGTGAAGTTTTAATGATATCTAAAACTTTGCAATGGGTTCAAAATACAAATCTTTGAGTATCAAATAGTAATTGTCTGAGTGTTAAGGCCTTCGGTTCCCCCATAAGTCTCAAAAGTCGCTGTTAACATGTTATTTAAAGGCTTCTATTGTTTCCTTCCTTTATTAGCACAGCACTAAAGGAAGAAGTAGGTAGTATAGCGTGAGAAGTGAATGTTCGCTTACTGTTGGTTCATGCTAAAGTGAAAATTTCTCAGCTGCCACGCTTAGAGTAAAATGAATAAAGAATTCCACAACAACATTTCAAAGATAATATTGATCTTAATGCACTCTCAGAAAGTTAAAGCGGAACTCTCAGTCTAACTTAAATAGGTACAATTAAATTGATTATATGTCTTAGGTTTCCATAAAATATTAAAATTATTATAATTTAACAGAATGAGGGTTTTCTTGTGTTAATATCTGCGAGACAAAAATATTGTGTTCAGCTCACCAAAGTTATTTCATAAAATACACATTTGCATATTGCAGTTTTCATTCTTGAACTTGATGATGGCGAAATTCAGATCAACCTATTTTATTTTATAAGTGCAAACAAATAGTAGTTTTTACTTATATAAGAAAACGTTTAAACAAAAATGGGAAACAAAGATGCTGATATATTTTCGGATCCCAATGATGGTTACTGAAAGCAAAGCCAGATACCTCTGTGGTTATCTTTACGCTTGCTAAGCGGGGCGAATGTCTGCGTTGCGTGAGGTCTGGGAAGCTATCTCTATAAAAATAATTAAAAATACATGAAATCAAATAAAAAGAAACGCCAATAAAACGACTTATTCTTCATAGTCACCATAACCGTCATCCTGAATGTGAGACAATAGAAGTTGAGAGAAACAGCAATCAGTTGTTTTATTAAGCAATTTTGCGCAGACTTTTCCGAAGAGGTAGATTCCAATAATGCGTCGCATTGTTAAAGGGTAGTATTGAGAAAACTGCACTCTAAAATCACCCATTGTAGTGTGCAGAATAGACCGTAACCAGTCAGTCGTATGATTGCTGCCAAGCTTTTC